>NTMA01000001.1:600000-969100 GCA_002917075.1 Hawksworthiomyces lignivorus | reverse complement strand
GGGGGGTTTAAAAATAAATAAAAAATATAGACAGGAAGAAGCAGTTATTTGGGTGCAAGTGGCCCGGCTACCATTGACAAAAGAGTTTCGCGGAGGGATTGAGATATCGAACCCGTTAAAAGAAACGAGGGAGACGAATAACAGAAAATGAGAGATCAAGAGAACTTACCAAGCTGAGAATCGGGGATGAATGTGTGAAAAGAGAAGAAAACGAAGAAGCAGAAGCAGAAGAATAGAAAAGAAAAAGGAGGTGACAAGGGGCAGACCCAAGAAAAAACGTGACTTTGGCTGTTCCCTTCTAACCGGAGAAGTGCGAAGGTAATTTCACAGATGGGTAAAGAAAAGCTTCGACCCGTTTTTGTTCAACGACGAAGAGGAGACCCTGGAAGAAGAGGTAAAAAAGAAATCAGGGGGATGAGGAGAAGAAATACGGACGTATCCCGAATAAAGGGACAGCAGTCGTAGATGATTACAAACGACTGAGGAGAGAAAAGGGAGAGAGTGTAAAGAAAAGAAAAAGAAGAAATAAAGGCAGAGAAGAAAGACACGGAGAGGATGAGGCGGATAGAATAGGATGCAGAGAGATCGAGATAGAAGAGGAAAAGAAGGACAAAGGAATTAGAAGCGTGGTTACCGAAGCCCCCTTTCTGGTTCTTTCCTTTTTTTTTTTGGTCTGCAATAACTACTTCCTACGGCTAGGCTTGGGGGCAGAAAGCGTGGAGCGCGGCCGCAAAGGTACCCGGAGAGGTGGGATAATACGTTAGAATGGGAAAGGGGGAAGCAGGAAAAAGGCAGAAAAGGGAAATAAGGCGATTGAAGGAGCACAGTAGTGATTATCGAATGGTTTTCTACGCAGTATGGCAGGCGCGAATGTCGGAAAAGCAACTACAGGGACCAGCACTTGTACTCCTCTCTCTCGTAAAGACATCCAGAGAGAGAAGCAGCCCAGTACGGAGTACATAAAGGATTAAAAAAAAAAAAAAAAAAAAGGAAGATTAAGAGCGCGTCACATATGTGGGTCCCCTTCGGTCTCTGTGGTGTATTTCCGTGGATCCGCCTTTTCTCACAGGCTCGGCTCTTTTTCTTTTTTTTTTCTGTGCGCGAAGAGTGCAAGCAAACTATGAGTACCCCTATGTATACGAGTACGGACTCTGATTAGCTACGGTGCCAACCATTTCCAACTACGCAATACTTGGACTTCTGCTTGCTAACGTAACCAGAACGGAGCACTGCGTAGCGTTTTTTATTTTATTTTATCGCTCGTCCCTTCCCTACATGTACACAGGCATTCTAGTGTTATTGTATTTAATTGATTTTATCTTATTTTAGGGGATGGAAAGAAAGAGCGGGTCAACGGGAAGCGAAAAAATGGGTGCGAAAGTGGGGCGTAGGTGTGGTGCTGGGTAGATAGATTGGAGGAAAAGAGGCAGACGGGCTATCATGGCAGACAGCAGGATATGGTATGCGCATCTAGTTTTTAGCTGGGTGGGCGCCAGAGGCAAGAAATTACGGAGATCTTTGGGGAAGAACCAGGGAGTTACTTTCAAGCATGGCTGCTTCCTCAAAGGAAAAAGCCCATATTAGGAATTGCCAATGCTGCATGCAGCGGTAGGTAAACTGAGGCAGGAGCCAGCAGCATCCGGGGCAAGAGACTTGCTAATAGCAAAAGGGTAAAAGGACAGGGCAACATAGGTGTAGGAGCAATTAATAACCCATCCTAATTTCTGCCGTGTACGATGCTGTTTGATTTGCCCCCATATATGGGGCATATACCGTTCTCAATTTCGTGAGATCGCTCTGTCTGCTCTGTTCTGGTACCTACGATGCCGTAGTACGAAGGCCCGGTGAAACTTTTGTACATTTTGCTGAAAGCTGTATCTGCTGCGACAGCATCTCTGTGCGTCTGTGTTCGGCACGCGGGAGACGGTACCGTATACCGCAGAATACAGGTTGGAAGAAAGTGCTCCTGAAGAAAAGAGATCTCCGTTGGAGAATACAGGTACATGTTGGCCTTGTGGAAGCAACTGCCTTTCTAGTAATACCCCGTATAGGACAAATCAAACTATTCACACTACAACTGAGTGTAAAATTACTGTATCTGGCAACCAACGAAAAGCTATGACCGAAAGTTGTGGGAAACAGACGATACGAGTACCTTGGAACTGCCCAGCACCTGGTGGAAACGCTCGTACTAGTGACCCGACGGGGCCATACCCATAACAAGTACATAATTGCAGTCCCCTACAAATACGGCTTAGCGGGGACTCTAGCAAGTTTTGTCGACAAATTGTGGAGGAGCCCGTCGATTTCTGATTAAACCAGGACCGACCATCAAATTGCACGTACTGAGATACAGACAATGCGGCGCTAAAGAGGCAACCCCTTTTTTATGACCTCGTTATGAGGCCATGGACGCATGGCCGGTGCTGTGCTCCGTTGTTATCTGGATGTCCTTCCGGGACACGCTGTGCTGACATGCGTCTTTGATGGAGGATAAGCCTGCTGGTATGTACAGTACGTGCTGATGAGATATTCGGAAGCAGACGCAGAAACGCGTCCGACGAGAATGCGCGGTTTCTTTCGCCAGCCCTCTAGTGTCGCCATTTTAACCCCCAATAAGCATATATCCTGTCGTCGGCTCCTAGAGTGGGCCAGCGCCATTAGCGACGTTTCTCTGTCGTGGCTGCAGCCCATCGTCAAGCGAGCGAGCGGAGGACACCTGTGAGCTGTCAACGGTGTGGGGCAGCAGTCTCATTGAAAAGGAGATTTGCTCTACGACTAAGAGACCCCGTAATACGAAGAAACAATATTTCGGTTTTTGTGACGAGTAGTCCAATAACAATGCTTGGTCAATAAGAGGCAAGCCACTGCAGACAATTGTGATCGCTTCGTCCCAATCACTCGTCGCGATCATGCCCCGGCTACCCTGACTTTGCGGGATGGACCACCGCGTTGGGAAGATGAAGGATACCATATGCCTAGTATAGACAACTCTACAGCGTACGTACGTAATATCGCCAGGACCCAGATACAAGGCCAGTTTGCAGCAAGTGTGCAGTTAGCATACCTGCAGCCTTTGCCAGAGCCAAATCGACAAGCTCGCTGCGGCTCTAGGGTACCTGCAGGCCCTGTTGGGCGAGCTGGTGCCCTCAGCGGGTTGACACTTTCTGGATGGGCGTTTGCTATGTCATTCGTACATATAGAGACGAAAAGGGAAGTTGGAGACAGTCAGCCAGTCTGGTTATCCCCTTGCAGCAGGCTCATAGACCCGTTCCCTCTGCCGAATGCAAGACAAAGAAGCAGGCAAGAGATATCTTTCCTACACGGCAGAGCAATTCGACTGTCCGGCTCAACAACGGCACCAACCAACCAACTAAGTGACCGGCTGTATGCCCAATGAATGGAACTGTGCATGAATAGATTAAGAAATGTTCTACAGCGTTCGACACAAGGTAGCTTTTGCCATAGTGGCCGTTGCCAGTGACCGCCACCATTTCTTGAATTACTTCCCCACGGGCACCGGGTTTTTCTTGGTTTTTCTCCCCTCTCTCCACACCATCGCATCCATTTTCTCTTTCTGCCTTATATTAATACACCGACTGCCCACACGTGTGCTCAGCTACTTAGAAGAACAACGCAGAAGAAAGATATGTAGACAACGAAGAAAGAATTAGTGCCGGGCTGTTCGAGAGCCTCGTGAAATTGTACCTCCGTGCGCAAAGATGCAGATAGTGTCTTACATGCATACCCTTACATTGTAAGAGCCAGAGCGTGACGCACGTTGTGACGATACGCAGGCATTTCACCATACAAATTTTCTGATGGAAGATATAAGTGATAACAAGGGACTTAACTCACGTCTACCGCACGAAGGCAAAGAGAGCTGTAACGCATTTGTCCTTTTTGCTTTCTACCTCCGACTTTTTTTTCATTCTTTTTAGTCCAGTTTTTAATCCTCCACATCACGATAACCTGACTCCTCCCCGGACGAACACGGCAACTGGGGTCAAATCCTTGTGTGTGAAACTTTACTGGAACACTCCTCTGGCTTCCCGCTTTTTTTTCTTGCTTTGCTTTTTACCCCCTCTCCTCTGCAAGCAAAGTTCAGACGAAGTCAGATAGCCGTCTTGGTGCGCATCGGTTCTTCTTTCTTTGCTCGTTTTGTCAGATCAAACCGGAACGTTGAACACAGGACGCAGTGTACATAGAGGAATAGCTGCATTGCACCACTACTCCCTGCTAAAGCCTGTTTTAACCCCCCCCCCTCGCTGAGCTGATATGACGCCAGCTTCACCCTTGCCCTTCCCCACGCTGGCAACGCAGAGTACTTCAGCCTTGGGGCGCTATGCGGTTCTGAAAAAGAACCCCCCAAAGAGACCTAAAACCGACTTCCCTAGCGACAGGCAGGCGGTGGCAATCGAATATAGTGGATGATATGTTCCTGCCTGGGGTGCTTCTCCTTTGCAAGTACTGGAGCTGACGGCCTCTCACTCGAGGAACACACCTGATAGCCAGGCGGTGAAGTATGATAGAAACGCAGGAAGGATTCATCCCGCGGAGAGCATCTCGTACGACACAAGGCACATTCAGAAATACAAAGAGGACAAAGCAGTGAGCAACAGCCAACCGAAAGACAGGAGAGACGTGAGTGAATGGCCAGCAAACGGTCATACGTCTGGCCCCCATCTACGCCTCCGGACGTTGACAGATGCCTGACAAATAGCAAATGGGTTCTGCCTATGGCTCCCCCCCCAAAATACTGGTAGGTATACAAGGCTTATTCGGGAATTCGGCTTGAACTTTGCGGTATCTTCTCTGTCGCGGTCTCTCACGCACATGTGCTTTATATTCTGTCACTTTTTTTTCTGTCTGTTTATTCCCTCCCCCCTCCCACAAAGCCACACATCCTCATCGTCACCCCGCCCGTCGCTAACTTCCTAAAGCGGCAAGCCAAGTGCTCTATGTGCAGTAGCCTCTTCGTTTGCTGTGATCGGAACTCTTCGCCAGCATCGTTCCAAATCCAAGGGTGTTCGCAGACAGCACGCAGTAAAGACTAACCGCATCGGAGCGAGCAGGTAGGCCATTTTGCACGTACGTCGTAGATGTCTTCGCACTGCATTTGAGCGATCATTGTTGTAAAAGAGGGGAAAGCATCACATCACCAGGAAGTCTGTGGCAAAAGGCTTCTAGCGAATACGTACCTATGTACAGAAGGGAAACGCTCAAGGCCGAGGAAAGCATAGTGGCAAAAGGAAGCGGGATCGGTCTTTTTTTTTTATTTTCTCTCCGAATCAAGATATCTCCTTGCTTCGAAAAACCCCCATTGCATTCGGTTGCGGAAGCAGGACTGCGTCTGTCTCCCACTGCCCTCCTTAGCAACAAGGACAAAGATAGAGAGCAGGAAGACAAGCCGGGAATATGATAAGAGTGACGATAGGAAGAGCGCCATGAGGCAGTCGGAGGGGCAGAAAAGGGAGCTGAAGGCAAAGCAAGATCACGCTGCAGCAACCATTTCGCAAAATACCATCTTTGCCTGCACCTCCGTAGTCGCAAACTGTCGCCCACTGCAAGTCGCTAGAGAGGAGGGAAGAGCCGGGAAAGGGAAACTGCCCGATCCAAACTACCCCTCAAATGGGACAAGCTTTTTCTTGCTTGCGAGCTCCGTTTCTTTCCACCCTCTGGAACGAGACAAGGGATGGCCCGCCACCGTGCTACCTCAGGAGATCTTTTCTCTCTGCTACCAGTTTAAGTGTGTACCAATCATTGCATTGATGCATCTACACGGTTTTGAGGTATATTCGTTTATAGGTATATGACGTCTGTAGATCAAATGTCCATCTTCCTCCTTTCCCTGTATTATTATTCAAGACAACATCCCATGTCCCAGTAATCTGAAGAAGCTTAAGAGATGCAGAAACCGAAAGATCGGCCTGCTACCCTTCAGGAAATAACGAACGTGTAGAAAGAAAAAAACTGTCCTTCCTCTCTTGCGCCTCTTCTCCTCCCTCTGTACTACAGTCTTCTCACTCCTCCCTTCTCCCCCTTCTCTCTCCTACACACACACACACGCGCGCACACACGCATTTCTCTCTCTCTTCCCAACTCTATACCTCCCCTGCCCGCGGATCGCTTCCCTGCAGCTCGCTGACGCCGGCGCCGGCGCTCGCCTCCTGCTCCAGCAGGTGCTGCTTGCGCGCGGCGTTGAGGGCCTTGAGCTTGGCGGTGCCCAGGCCCGCGATGCCGGCCTCCTGGTTGGCGCCGAGCCAGGGCTTCTTGGCGTCGCCGAGCAGGCTGCCGGAGAGGAAGTAGAGGACGAGGCCGAAGAGGATGAGGACAAAGGCGATGGGGTAGAGGAAGTAGACGGTGTCGCCGAAGACGTGGATGCCGATGATGACGCCCCAGAAGTTGGCGGTCAGCAGGGAGATGTCGAAGAAGGCGGCGCTGCCCATGCGCAGGATGAGGGGCGCGAGGGTGTAGAAGAGGGTGAGGGTGAAGGTGTAGCCGAGCAGGTAGCCGACGACCTGGCCGTTCCACTGAGCCTGCTGGATGGAGTGGCGGTCGAAGATGGCGGCCTGCACGCCGTTGATGCAGGCGCCGAAGAAGCCCAGGCAGGCCAGCACCTCATAGGCGGGCTTCTTGCTGACGAACCACTCCTCGAAGACGTTGCTGAGGCCGTAGAGCGAGGCGCCCAGCAGGCCGAACAGGTCGCCCTTGAGCTTGTCGGCCGTGGGCCCGCCGTTGGAGCCCGTGATGTGGTCCGACGCCAGCAGGATGCCCATGCCGCCGCAGGCGACGAGGATGCCCAGGATCTGGAAGGGCCGGTAGCGCACGCGCAGCAGCAGGAAGGACACGATGACCACGCACACAATGGACCAGAAGTTGAGCAGCTGCGCGCTCAGGATGTTGGTGTACTCGTACGCCAGCACGGTAAAGTAGTTGCCCTCGACGTCCAGGAACGACAGGATAAAGTACTTCCAGCCGTCGCGCAGCAGGATCACGCGCACCACGTAGCGCCAGCCTTTGTAGTAGAACGTCGTCGGCACGTAGATGATGAGCAGCAGGATGTAGTTGAACAGTGTCTGGAACGCCGGGATGTTGACCTCGTGTATCCCCATCAGCGACGTGAACGTGTTCGTCGCCGTGATGCACAGCGACAGCACCTGCCCGATCAGCACCACGACCCAAAAGTCCCACGTCTTGAGGTAGCTGAACCACCCCGGTGCCGCTTCCAGCTTCTCCAGGCCAGAGCTCACAGCAACGGCGTCCGCTTCGTCGCCGCCCTCAGCAGCGGCGGGTGCCGAGAACGCAACCCCCGCAGCGGCTTGGCCGGCGCCCGACACGGCGCCGGTGTGGTCCGCCGGTGGCATTTCTGTCACCGTTGTGGGGTAGGCATAGTAGCCCTTGTCATAGCTCTCGACAGTAGTCATGGCTATCCGATTGATGCTGGAGCTCTCAATTATTCTGTGCCGGTCAGAACCCGCCAGCGGCTGCGTGAAACGATCAGACTTGTATACACACCTCTGAATTGGGGTATAATAATATAAACTATAGATCAATCTTTTGATCCTTTTCTCTTTCTTTCTTCTCTTTCTTCTCTTGTTTGTATTCTAAGTCTTTCTGCCGGGGCAGCGAGCGCAAAGACTTTAAAGTCGCTCGCCTTAGCCCTATTCCTGGGCTATGATTCTTAGTCGCGAAGGTCCGACGGCACTGTGGAGCATCGACGAGGCTGAGGCCGGCGATGTTGAGATGAATGTAGCAGAGATGCAGTCCAATGGCATGGGCGACAGAATATCAATGGTCAGTAAGCCGATCCGGTGTGAAGGCGCAAGATCCTTCTCTTGCAGAGTGAGCTGTCAATGAGGAGAAACAAGAAAGCTCTTAGCCGGTAGTTGCCAGTCGCAGCGCGAGAGCCTTGATGCTGATCACAGAACCGACAAGAAAAAGTGTAAGAACGGGAGCAAAATGCCAAATTCCTTGAAAAAGCTTAATTTCAAGGAAGACAGGACGGAAGATAATATGTAAAAAATTGAAGACGAGAAACTTTTCAGCTAAAAGAGCAGCTGGTCTTTCAATAGAGCGATCATAGGGTCAGAGAAAGAAAAAAAAAATAGAAAAAAAAAAGGTTTGGCAAGACTAACACGCTACTGCAGCTGGCACCAATAGATGGCGGGGCAAAGCGAGCGTGGGTCCGCCAGCCGGGATCGAGAGACAAGCTAGACCCCCACTGGCAGGCGACCCTTTCAGTGAAGGCCAGGCCATTGTTGGTGGCCGGGAGGCGAAGGGGGGAGGGGCCCTGTCCGGGCTACTGCTGAAAACAGCAATTGGCAGGCATTGCTGTATCAATTTCCGTGTGCTAATCATTAGAAAAGAGGACTAGAAAGGAAACCAAAAAAAGAGACTGAAAAAAAAAAAGAAAAGAAAACAATCAACCCCCCCAATAGTCTCCCACGCTCTCTTCATCTTGTGATGAAAGGCGGCAAACGCGGAGCTTCTTTGAGAATTGAGAATTCGAGAGATTTGTGTGCTCACAGCACTGCATATCGGCGCTGATTATCTTGCCTGCCCAAGACTAGAAGCAAATCTTGGGTCACAAGCGACCGCCACAGGCTTACTGCATGCTGTAGCATTGCCGTTCCGCCCCCTGTACCAAGCATCCATGCCAACCTTATTTTTCTGATCTCGCATCTTGCTCAGCCTTTCTGCTGCATGGGTTTGTCTATCTGTTTCTATTATGGATGATTATTATTATCTCCATATGCTACAATATCTAAACCCATAGTATAACAATGATACGGAGTACACCGCGCCTTTTCTTCTTTTATACATTATTTAGTGACATAACCTGTGTATCCCTAGCAAAGTTTGCGAAGTGGAACCCTAAATTCGGACAGCCTTTGACAAACTCCTTCACATGATAAAGCCAATTTCATATCTCACTTTTTCTTTACTCTAGATAAACCCCGTTCCAAAACTGTCGACCATGCCGGTCGGCTTATGGCGATCAAAGTGCTCCAGCCCACCCAGTCCAGGCAGGCCGCCAGACACGTTGTCTTCTTCCGTACCGGCGTCTTCTTCTTCTCCAGCATCGCGGCTGGCCAGACTTCCATTCCTCAGATGAGGAACCCCATTCAGCCATCGCTTGCTTCCTTTGAAGGGTGGCCCTGGTTCACAGATAGATAGTCCTCTGGCTACGCCGATCGATTCAGGTGACAGCGGCTCCCCAGTCGAATCCGCACTCCAGCCGTACTCGCTCTCAGGGACAATGACCGGTGTGACGACAGCTCTCGCTTCGTCATTGGATTCAGTCTCAGCTTCCGAGATATTGTCGAGAGAGTCTTGGCGCTCGGAGCCAGCCAGTGTAGCCTCCTTGTCAGGCGTCTCCACGTCTTGGTCAGACAAACTGAGCGGCAGCTTGCCGATCTTGTCGATAGCATACGGCCCGACGCCGATTTCCTGCGCGTAGATGCTTGCCGTGAATGCAAACTTAGATTTGGCCGGCGACGGATTTTGCTCCTCCCGTGCTTCGAGCCCCGCCTGCTCCCCATAAACCTCGTCCTCGTCCTCGTCCTCGTTCTCGTCCTCTATCCCGCTGCGCTCTTTTTCTGGCTCTGACATACCTTCATCTGCTTCTTCTATTTCTTGCATCTTCTCTTTTCGTGCCTCTGCGTTTTCCTTCTTTCTCTCGCCCTCACTTTCGTCTCGTTCTCCCGACGCAAATACTGCCGGGGTTGCTGCTCGTGGCGTAGGTTGAGGTGACATCCTCTCCTCTGTTGGTGACATTCGGGAGGCCTTGGATAGAGGGGTATCTGGGAAAGATGGAAGCGGCCAATTTGCCGTCGCGGAAGGCACGGCATCGCCTGCTGGCAATGGCAGCGGAGAAAGCGGGGCGGATGCTTCAATGAGACTGAGTTCTTCACTGCCGTCTCGGCTATGAACTGCAACTGAAGGGGTCTCTGGGCGATGGCCTCCGCCCTCATGTTCAGCAAATTCGCTCTTTGTATTGTCTTCCTGAGGGATGACTTCTGGTGCCTGTGGATCCGATGGTATATCCGGGGAGATATCGTCGATGTCGTCAGGCTCCCTTTCCGGCTCAGAGTCAACTGATGGAACTGGTTCGATGGCCTGTATGTGGCTCGAATAGCCAAGCAGGTCCGGCGTTGGGCTATCTTGCTTTGGTGTTGGCGAGAGAGGAGCAGATGGCGGATCAGGCGAGACAAACGACTCTTCTGAAGAGTCAAATCTGGGACTCGAATTAGGTAGAGGAAAGCTATTTAGCGTGATCTTATCCAACTGCTCTTGCGTGAGGGGTGGCGGCGACTCCGCGCGAGCTGGTGACGGGCTTCGAAGTGGGCGAGTCGGAAGTGACGTAGAGCGTGGGTTCACTACGATTTCTTTATTCATATTCTTCGTCCGGATTCCTGGTGAGATGGGACTCGACGGGGGAGGCGTGATTTCGTGCTGTGGGCTTGGGCGTGCTGCAGTTTGCCTCTCTGATCCGGGACCGGGATGGCGGTAGCCGCC
Source organism: Hawksworthiomyces lignivorus (assembly GCA_002917075.1). Lineage (NCBI taxonomy): Eukaryota > Fungi > Ascomycota > Sordariomycetes > Ophiostomatales > Ophiostomataceae > Hawksworthiomyces > Hawksworthiomyces lignivorus. The sequence continues at coordinate 958,579 of NTMA01000001.1, read as the reverse complement.
CGCAGCGGGTTGGTTCGTAGGCAGGTGGTCGATGTTTGGCCTATCCGAAGAGGGACCCAGCGGTCGATCAGGGGCATGCGCGCCTGCGGAGCTCGGTTGGCCATTAGGAGGATAATTCGGACTGCTCAGGGGGCTGTTTGTTGGTGTGCCTCTTCGGTCATTCGGCCCTCGGTACATGCCGCCGCGGTACGCCGCCGGATTATGAAGCCGAGGCGGAGGTGAAGGGTGCATTCGTATGCGAGGACTCTGGGCCCTTGCAGGGTAGCGATCGTCGGCCGGACGGTAGGACTGCGGTCCTCCGGCCAGCGGTGGTGGGCCTCTGTGTTGGAGCGGCATCTTGGAGCTACCGCGAGGATGGAAGGAAGGCGGTCCTAGTGGAGACGGAGGCGCGCTGAAATCCAGGGGTTCTCGCTGGTCCCGTGGCGGGCGCTGGTCTCGGGGAGCCCGCGAGATGTTTTGCATAGACCGAGAGCCCCGCAGCCTCTGGGGCGGGTTTCCATACGGGATGGCTCCGTCAAAGCTAGAGTTGAGCCATTGGTAATTTCTCGACATGCCTGGCGATGGCAGCGCTTCTGACCGTGGCCCTGGCGGCATAGCGTCCACTCTCCCGTATCTACGATCCCTTGGGTGTGCCATGCCTTGTTGCGACCTCTGGGCACCATCTTGATCAGGTCTCAAATGCTGCTGTGCTGGTGGTTGCTGTTGGTGAGGCCGCTGAGACGGAATTTGTCCGTGGTGATGATGGGAGGGATATTGGTGATTCTGGACCTGATGCTGCATTTTATGGTGATGAGCTGGGTGAATAGAGTGTGCTCCATGGCTCATAGGCGCCGTCTGCAATCCGGCGCTCAGCTGCTCCTCTAGCCAGGATTTCTCCAGCTGATCGATTTGCACAGACCAGCTCCGACGCCGGGGTACCCTGATAGCTAAATCCTTTTGTCTCGCGACGTCCCTTGCTTTTGTTTCTCTTGGGTCCCTTGGCGGCATTGCGCCTGAGTTTCTAGGGCGCTGGTTGGAGCGAGCGGGTATCGTAATTGCATTATTCGGAGTGGAAACTTGAGGGCCGGCCACTTCTGGAGGTGCTCCGCCGGAATTGCCCTGTATTTTTCTCTCCGCTTGTGGCTGTGGCAATGAACTATCGGGGTGCTTTCCTTCGCGGTCAGCCGTCAATGGCCAGATATGGCTAGGTGAAAGAGGTACTGGGGAAGACGGCTTCGAGGCTGTATTCTCGTTAGGGGTGGCCGGTGGAGGGGATCGACTGGATACGGTAGAGGCTGGAGATAGCGCAGCGCGATCTTCTGAAAAATACGGAGCCCGCCCCGCCGCCCTAGGTTTGGCCGTTGGTGCCGATGAGGAGCGTGATTTGTCGTTGTTGCCCAAACTCTGGATGTTCTCTCTGTTCGACCAACTCGGCGAGGGAGGCACCCTCGGAGAGGCTGGCGGCGACATTGCGGCTGGAAATTGTCTCATTGCTGGCATTTGAGTATCAAATGAGTGACTGTTCGCCCACGGCTTCGAGACTATGCCGTGCGAAGTGCTTGGTCGTTCAGACATGGCCGGAGAAAGCATCGTGTCGAATCTGGTATGCACCATACCGGCTCCAAAAGTGCCGCTGGCTGGCAGCTGAGGTGCTTCATTTCCTGATGTCGAAGGTCGGGGCGCGTCAGCGAATACGCTGGCGCTTGCCATGCTGATCATTGGCAGTTCTGGTGGTGAATCCTCAACCGAAGCGTAAACCGGAGTGCCTGGACGGGATGCCTTCGAGTAGTTGCTGGCATGGCTGTCTTTGGCTTGGACGGCACCGCTTTTAAAGAAGGGAGTGTCGCCGAGAAGGTCTTGGTCAATAACATCATCGTCTAGTAATTCTCTGTCGATAGCTTTTGCCAGTTTTCTAAAGATAGGCCAGTTAGCGACATATGCCCTTCTTCATTTAAAAAAAAAAAACAAAAACAAAAAAAGGCCCATAGATGGCAATGACAATTGAACTTACTTCCTCTTATCACCCCCTCGCTTAAAGCTAGAAAAAAGGCCCATATTGAATTTCACTCGCCAGGTGGCTTTTGGATTTTCTTTTGGTGTAGCTATTCTTTAATGTTTGCCGGGTGCCTAATTTAGAATTATATGTACGTGTCTCTCACGAAGCAAGGCTTCGATGCCATCTGAAGGACCACACTTAGATGTGAGTTGCTGCTTCTAGCTGGTTGAAGGGCAACATGTAAATCGTAGATAGGCAAAAACTGTAAAAGACACGCAACATCGTGCAATGGCAACAGAAATAACGAAAGGGAGAGTAGCTCTGGGGTAAAGCCGTTATGTATGTCACTAAGGGTATGACAAAAAAAAAAACGGAAACATCAAGGGCCCAAAAAAAGGATTCAAACAAAGAGAAAAGATACGACGAGAAGAAAAATAAAGACGCGAAAGGGGCCTCCTTCTCCAAGATAAGCTTGTGTGCTAAACAAACAAGTTGAGCAACTACTGCAGGCTCTAAGACATGCGCTCCACAACTTCGGGCAAGAATGCTTCTCATCAGAAAAAAAAGAAAGCAAGGCAGAGGAATATTGGCAGCCGTCGATCAGAGGGGTCGAATTTAGCGCATCATGGCGGATCGGACTTTGGTCCTTTCCCCTGGCGTTCCCGAGCAGAGGGAGGGAAGAGATATGCAAGGGGAATATGTCCTGTACTATGTACATACTATGCCCCGGGGCCAAGATAATAAAGATCATCTTCCTCGCAGCTGTTGGTGTCATGGTGACATGGTTATTCATAGGCCAGTTCAACCAGGGCAGCGCGCATATGCATTAGTATGGTCAAATTCAAAGTCGACCGTTAGCATCCAGTGCAAACGCAGCCAGAAATGCTGGACCAAGCAGAAATTAAAAAAGACAAGAATGGAATCACACACGCGTATAAATGAGAGAATAATTCCAGAGCGTCACAAAAGTGTCATGCCATATCGCGTGTCTATGATCAGACTCGTCATATCTCGCAAGCTGCTACTAACGTCCTGAGAGTTTGGACTTGATACTTCGACCACAATTTGTGTGCAATCATTAACAAAACAGAGCATATTCTGTTGGAAAGCCGGGTGGGCCTATCACTCCTTCACGCAACCCTATCTGGCCTCACAAATTGCAAATTGACTTTTTCATCTTTTTCACCTGGTTGATATGACGATATAGTTATCACACAGCCGGTCTAATGCGATTTAGCGCGAGGCGAGCAGCGGAAAAGATGGATTGGTGTACGTAGCTGAATGACCCTTGTCGAAAAACACACAGTCCCCAGCCAGGGGGATCCACGCGATGCCGTCACTGCGTCGTATTTGGCCAGGCTTTGCTTTGTGGTCCAAGCCGCTGCCTCGACTTTTTCGCCCATTCTCAAACATGGCTAGAATGAAGTACCGAGGACTATGTAATGACCTGGAATCGACTGCGATGTGGGCTCAAAAAATGCCTGCACGTCCGTCATACTCTGTACTTTGGATACGATAGGTGGCGATTTCTAAGCCAGCGCGAGAGCGATCAGAAGCCGAAGTGGAAACGATCCACAATACGCGTCCTCGTAGAAGAGGACATACGGAGGACACGGAGTAAATGACCAAGAAAAATATGCGGCACTTGCAGTCAACTGAAAATGTTCTATTATAAATAAAAATCAAAAGCCTAGCACATTGCGTTCTTTACCAGAGGTGGAGACTGGTATCGAGATGACGGCCAACAGTATTCCCCCAAAATTCCTCGGCTGCCATCTGAGCATGCAGAACCGTGACTCGTGATGTCTGGCTTTCATTCTCGGCACGTGGTAGTGGGAGATAAAAGCACAGGATCATACTGACTGCTTCTTCTTCTGCTTCTTCCACCTCCTGCTGGAATGCTGTTTTCTTTCCTTTTTGCTCCTAATCTATTGATTCTCTACTGGTTTCTCTATTGGCTCTATTTTTTGATGCTCTCTTTTTTTTCGTTCGTGACGGCGGTGGTCTAACTTCCCTAGGCTGCTCTAGTCTGAATCGGCGACCGCGTCTCGGATCGACTAGAGCGCGCCGGAATTTGTTAATTGGGACATGGACGAGCCTAGAATCGCCCCACAAGCCATACAGGGCCCTTCTGCCCTATCTAAGACTAAATATCCGAGGATAGGGTCCTCCTCCGGGGAAGGCTTGTTCCTGATTTAGCACACGCTTTAAAAAAAGTACGCTTTTTTTTTTTTTTGCGTTTCAACTATTTCGTGCTCCGTGCTTCGTTTAGTAGGCAGCTGCGCCTTGTGTCCGCTTTCACGCTATGGCATCTTCGGAGTTTGCGCTGCTGGCAGCTGCGCCCATGGCATTCCCCGCGGCGCCAGCCTGTGCGTCCGGCGGGGGAAGGCGGAATAGGAAGACGATCGCGGCGCCGACAAAGAACATGCCGGCAGCCACCATGAAGGGCAGGCCGATCCACGGGCCGCCCAGCTCGAGGCCCTTTTGCAGCGCTTTGTAGAGCATGGGACCCGCCACCATGAGTCCGGTGTACTCGAGCATGCCCACGATGGACATGAGCATGGCCTGGTGGTGCGACTCGACAAAGGCATTGAGCAAGCTACGCATGACGGGCGAAAAGCCGCCGCCCAGCGAGATGACGACGAGGGCTGAAGCAAAAGGGGAAAAAAAAGAGTCAGTAATAAGCATGGAAAGAAAAGTAGAATGCGACCACGAGAAGGGAGAGATAGGAAGAGAGGTGAGTACGCACAAACTATTAAGTACGCCGGCGTGGCGGAAAAGGCAATCAGCAACGAGCCGACGACGAGGACTGCGCTGGAGGCGCGCGCCAGCCAGAGGTCCTTGATGAGGGACGGGATGCCGAGGCGGCGGACGCAGTAAACGCTGACAGCCGGCAGGACAAACAGGCAGACGATCAGGTTGGCGGTGCTGCGCACGGTGAGCAAAAAGGCCACGTCGCTCCAGGACCACCGGTAGCGCGCAGTGGCGTACTGCAGCAGCAGCTCCTGCACGAAGCGGCCGAGCACGAAGAATATCATGGAGCACATGAGCAGCATGACGCGCCGGTTTTGGAAGATGAACGTCGCCGTCTCGGTGGCGTCCGTCCGCAGGACGTGGACGACCTGGCGCCAGATGCCGCCGAAGCTCACGTCCGACTTGGAGCCCGCAGGCGCCTGTAAGGCGGCAGCGCCGCCGTCTTCGTCAGAGGCCTGGTCGCTGGCTGGCACTACGCGGCCGGTCGCCTGGTCAAAGTTGAGCGTCTCGGGGAGGGCCAACATGACTAGGCCGCCGAGAGATATACCGGCGATGCAGAACAGCAGCGGTGCCACGTTGCTCACAAGAAGCAGGATGCCTCCCAGCGGATTGCTGACCAGCTCTGCCACTAAGAATATGGCGTAGACGCGGAAGTAAACAATCGATCTAAGCAACTAGGCATGAGTAAAAACCTCAGCGTATTGGAGAAGGAGGCAGACAGACAGATGCCGAACCTACCTCTCATCCTGAGGCGTCACGTCGGCCAGCACCGTGAAAATCAGAGCTGGCCCGTTTGATGTGAAGTTGCCAATGCAGTCGAACAAGGCATTGAACCAAAGCGCCCACAATGGCAAAAACTGGGGTAAGGCGACTGAAAGACGCTCGTCAGGCACAGTCTCCATTAATAGGTATCCTTTAAGCGGAGGAATGGAACTCACAAACGATCAAGTACCACAAATACTGTAGAGCAAAGCCTAGCCAAGCCAATAGCAGTACTGGCCGGCGCCCAACTTTGTCGGCCATGATGCCGTAGGGAATAGACAAGAGAATGGCTGTGGCTTAGCTGACAGAATTCGCTTGGGGAAGATAAAATTAAACGAGCAAAGCAGCCGCAATTGAAGAATTCATTCTGGGCCTACCTGGTATGCAATCGAAGCTCGTCTGCCAGCCACGCAGAGTAGAGAGCTTCTTCTGCACATCGTTTTGCTTGCACCGCGGGTCGCCCCCATTTATGTCTGAGATATCGCCATACTGCTGGCGACAGAGAATCTCTTCCATGAGACTGTTGATGGCCGGAAGAGCTGTATTGGCAGATAGCTCAGCCAGAAAGATGGCGAAGAAAGTAATAGCAATGGCCTTATGTCGCACGGAGAGCTTTGGATAGTAGCGAGAGATCCCTAGCACGGGAGCTGCCTCTGCCCCCAGCAGGCGGCCTTCCCCGAGCAGGGGCGTTGTCTCGTCGTTTGAGCCTGCCATTGCTGTTGTCGGGGCTTCAGCTTCATTTGACGTTTGTGAAAAAAAAAAAAAACAAAGAGAGCGCAGCGAGGGGAATATAAAATCAAATATGAAGGGAAATGACCTCACAAGTCGGGAGGATTGCGCCGGCAGAATCTGACACCGAATCAGACTGACGAGCTGCGTCGCAGATATTGGGATGCTAATATCGTCTTACGCTCTCACGCCCAAGGACCTCCTCTTTTGGGCCTTGGATTGATGCAAGTTTCACTAATGCGGCCTCTCTTTGCTGAGACAGATCCACTTTACAGGGTCGGGAATAAAGTCTTTGGCGTTGGCATTGGCTTCAAGCAGCCCGTTCCTAGGTGATATGTCACACAATCCCACCCTGCCTAGAAGTTTATTTAGCTGCCTAGAACCAGTGCCCAACAAGCAAGACTAGCTGACGCCAGCCTGTCACGTTGTATCGCAGCGCATCATCCTCACCTGGCTTATTCTTTCATCGGCGCATTGTTATCTTGTGTTAAAGGTGGTCGAATGTACGAATTGGGTCATAGACGCGCTGTGAGAGCTGGACTGGGCAGAGATAAGGCTTAGTTCTTTGCTACTGGTATCGCTCACGGTCGAGGACAGATAGCCTCACCTCGTATGTTTACGTCATAGTCGTCAAGCCTGTCTCGATGGGAGCCAAGTACAGAAACCATGTCTGTCACGAGCCCAAAGATCTTGTCTAGAGAGCCGCTGGTATATTTTCTTCTGGAGTGTCAATTCTATGCCTTGTGCCGCTCGTACACAGTTTTCTTATCGTTGGCTTTCTGTAGTTACCCGGTGAGGCGAAATGGACCAAGCTGGTCAAGTATGTGGCCGCCCACCCATCCTAACTCGCATCTCTTTGAAGATCTAGAACTAATAGCCGCCACACAGGGTCACCTATCAGGACCCCGCCGGCACCGTCCGTATTTGGGAATCCGCTGAGCGCACGACTGTGCCGGCGCATCCCTCAAACAGCCAGGAGATCGTCGTTGACGGCGTCGATATTGTGGCCATTGTCGAGGGCGCAGCCGAGGCTGGAGCGGAAGACAATGTGCCCCGCGTCGTCCTCCTGAAGCAGTACCGCCCGACCGTCGGCCGGATGGTCGTGGAGCTGCCGGGCGGGCTGACAGACGCCGGCGAGACCGCTGAGCAGACAGCCGTGCGCGAGCTCCGCGAGGAGACGGGCTACATCGGCGAAGCGACAACGGCGTCGGCAACGACGATGTCGCCGTCGCCCCTCCTGCTCCTCGACCCCGGTTTCAGCAACGGCAGCGTGCGCATGGTCTACGTCCGCGTCGACGGCCGCCTGCCAGCGAACCAGCGGCCGCAGCCGGCCCTAGAGGACGGCGAGCTCGTCCAGGAGGTGCTCCTGGTACCGCTGGCCCGCCTGTATGCCGCCTGCCACGAGCTCGCGTCTGCCGGATACGCCATCGATGCCCGTGTCGGCGCGCTGGCAGAGGGCATGGAGCTGGCGAGGCGTCTGATAGGAGGAGGCGAAAGTGGAAACAGATAAACAGCCATACAGCAGCAACAATCTGATTAAGACAAAGGTTTTTTTTTTCTGGCTTTGGAGGCGCTCCGTTAAATTACATCTATATTTGTGATATTTCCTTCTTCAAGATCGACAGAAGGACGTGAGCCGCCTGATACTTTTTGATCATACATGTATTTAAAAACGGGTAATTGGGGGATATACACGTAAACGGTGACGATGAGCATATGAAAAGCGACCAGGAAAAACAGATTACAACTAACCATAGGACAAACGTGATCAATGACAAGCCTTCCAGTACAAATCCAGCCTTTTCAGAGGGTGATCCTCATTGTTAACGGCCCTTGTCATTCGTTTCCGGTCTCCCGAAAAGATTCCGTAATTATGTTGGAACGCCATGGACACTTTCATTGAAGAAATTGTGTCTATGAGATTTTGAGAAAGTTACTCGAAAGTCCACTAAGACTATCTTGGGCATGTATTTGCAGTGCATGCTTGTGCAAGACCATGTTCCTGGAAGATACGCGCATGCGCACTGGTTCAAAGTGTGATGGCGTATCGTATTATGGTCTACCAACTAATTAAACTGGTGTTGGCCCCCTGGCTAAGGTCGTTTGCATATCAAGAAATGTACAGGCTAGACGTCATTAAGCCCGACGCGTATCTAAACGACGCGCTTGATGTTGACTTCAAATGATTTATGTTCAGCCAGCCCATTCTAGAGCAACATTTTTCTCGTAGCGCTGCATATTTGGAAAATCCCTTAGACCCATCGTGCGTCCTGAGCCAAAAATTAAATAAATTAAATTAAAATATGCCTCCAAGAGCACAAAGAAAGAGGCCGCTGGCCAAAGTCGACGCGAACGCCGAAACGGAGCCTTCTGCTCGCGCCGCCAAAGCTGCCAAGCCCACTCCCATCCCGACACAGAGCGCAAGCGATGCAGAAGCGGCTTCGAGCTCGCAGCAGCCGCAGCTGCAGCCCGCAGATACATCGTCGCCGCCTGCTGCCTCTTCTTCCACAGCGCCAGCCACCCGCGGCTACCGCATCCCGCGCGGGCCCGGTGGCGAGGTGTTTCCGCCGTCCATCCTCCCCCCCCAGAGCCGAAAGGCCGTCAAATCCGTCCCCCTGCCGTCCAGCTGGGTGATGTACATCGACGGTACACCAAACTGCGACTTAACGCTCGGCAGCCGCCGCTGGTGGGAGTGCCACGGGCCCTGGCTGGCGGCTCACATGGCCAAGATGGGAATGAACAAGCGCAACGCCGCGATGCTCGAGCAGCGGCGCCAAGACGCGCTGAAGCAGCCCGTGGAGATCAAGGACGATGAAGGCTACGACGACTGGGACTTTGTCTGCCGTGTCATCGCTAACAACGATGACGACGATGACGATGAAGACGACGACGACGACGACGACGACGACGACGACGATGATATTAAAAGAGATGATGTTGACGATGGCGGCAACGAAAAGAGGAAACCCAGCATCCACGGTAAGCTGGCATCCCTCCACCCCGAGCACCCGCAGACTGCCTCGGTCCGCGGCGAGGACCGTGCTCGATGGTGGATCTGGGAGACGCTCAAGCGCAACCAAGATGACTTCAACATGCACATCTACGAGGATTTTTCCAACTACGGTCAGCTGGAGGTGCTTGACAACATCGTACGTGCAAGAACCTTTTTTTATCGATGCATGCCGCGCAGCGCTGGGAAACTTCTGCTCTAACGAGACAAAAAAAACATCTATAGATCGGCCAATTTGATCGCATCTACTCGACCAAGCCAGCTCTTCGCGATCTCTGGCCGGAAGTCGAGGGCCTCGCCTTTTTCATTGAAGGCGGATTTATTCATTTTCAAAGTAGGTATTGCAGCGTGTAGTAGTCGTTCTTTTCTCTCGTATTCTCAAGTGTTTACTAAAACCAATCCAAATAGTGATTGATGATCCAGAGGGAGCTGGCGCTGTAATCAAGATGCTTGGCTTCATGGTAGCTGCGACTATGGACTATCTCTCAGAGAAGAATGCCCTGCTGCCAGACGGGGAAATTCCCAACATTGGCTATGTGCTTGCCATCCTCGTGAATTGGGCATGGGACCTCGGTTCACAATACAGCTGTTGGCGTGACGACGTTTCATGGGTACACTCTGTCGTCGAGAGGGCCACCAACGCCGGGATCACTCTGAAGGGGGTACCTGGTATTGATACAGTCGTCCAAGATATTCGGGCTGAACGACAGCCAGCAAAGGCGTTGGCAAAGTGGGTGAATGTGAATTGGCCCCAAAAAGTAAGTATAATAGACTCCTAATTAAAAAAAAAAAAAAAACCCGAGAACAAGAAAATGGCGAAGAAGAAAGAAAGGAAAAGAAGGGCCACCCATTCACTGCTTTATGCGAGATGCTGACAGTTTCGGCAGGTGAAGAAACACGCCAAGGACCGAGGGGGTCTCAGTGAAGACAGGTATGACATTACAAAGATGTCAGCTCGTGAGAGAAAGGATCATTCCTACGGTGATGGATTTTTCTTTTCCTGAGGATTCACAACGGCTCTGATCAATGTTTCGATGCGTGCTTGTATGCTTTTCTTTTACTCCTTTGCTGTTGTCCTGTCTTGGAATCCATGCACCAATAACCACTCTGTAATAACCGTCTAATAAAACGCAAAGAGATTAAGTCCCAACGACTCTGATAATACACGGAATTTTAAAAGAATGAAGCCATTTCTATCTGCATACCTTGCACAAGCGCCCTTCGACTTTTGACGTAGTGGCGCCGCGAGCTGACCTCGAAAGAAATCTCTATGTACAAGGGAAACGTCTTCGACGCCATCTACTACTAATAAATTGAGGTCAGAATTTGATTGCCTCTCACATTCTAGAGCCTGGTTTTATCTATTTCACAGTAATGTCTTCACACACAGATTGGACGCCAGATACACAGGTTCTTAATCAAATCTCAATATTACCAGCATCTCGCCGTCTACACAACAAAACGCAATCTCTGAAAAAGAGCGCTGCTACTATTGAAACTATATAGAACAAAATGAAAAAGAAGCGAGAGATGCCGCCTCAAAAATTAAAGACCGGCCTCTGCCGTCCCCTCTTTTCATGCTCCCCAATCGACAAAGAAAAGAAGAAAGCAACACCCGAGACGGAAGCTTTTTGCTACCTTACATGGTGCCGCCGTTCATGTTCATGCCGGGAATGGACTCAGTCCCTGTGAGAAATTTCCTGTGAGTAGCCATTCATAGAGAGAGAGAGAAAGAGCGTGCAACGCTCCTCGGGAAATAAGACAGGGCGCGGGTAAACTTACAGCCGTCAATGTTCTCGTTGACCTCGGTCTTAACCTTGCACTTGTTGGCTTCAGACATGGCCTGGCGCTTGAGGGCACCGCAGCCGTCATAGAAGCACTCGGACTTCTGCATGGCGCGCTCCAGAGCATCGCCCTTCCAGCCGAAGAGGTAGTCGGCGTGGGTGCCGTAGCCGCTGACGCCCTCGAAGCTCCAGGTGAAGGGCTGGGGGTCGCCGTTCTTCCACATGCTGTTGAACTGGGTGGTGTCCCAGACGGTCTCGTAGGTGACCTGGGGAACGCGGACGGGGTGGGATTCGGGGCAGGCCGGGGCGTTGGTGAAACCGTCGTAGCGGATGGTGTTGTACATGTGAGCCTGGTGGTCGGGGCTGTCGAGGTCCTTGCCGTTCCAGCAACTGCACGCAAGGGAGGTTGGTCAGCAAGTGAAGCAAAAAAATAAGGTAGTAAGATACTCTCTTGGGTAGGCCTAGCTTACGCGGGGAAGTGGTGCGTCACGAAGATGCCAGCAGGGCAGGGGCGGGTGGGGAAGTCGCGCATCTCGGGGCCACGGTTCAGCAGCGTGGTCAGGCAGTTGTAGGAGAGACCAATGTGCTTCTTGCCTTCAGCGGCAGTGGTCGACGGGCTGCCGACAGTCATACGGAAACCCTGCAAAGTTCAGTTTGTTAGAAATGAGTTCAGACAGTTCAGACCATCTCGAAAGACCCCCCTCAGCTTAATGCACGTACAGGCTTGAAGGTGGTGATGGGCTGCTGCTTGAGGTTGTCGCGCGACAGGTCGTACTGGGTGTAGTAGACTGTGATGCCGCCGGTGGTGCCAGCTGCCAGAGCAGCGTTGTTGATAACGGGCACTCGGTGGAATGAGCCGTTTGTGGGGCTCTTGAAGTACATGACGGCCGTCCAGTAGTTAGAGAAATCCTCAGCCATCTGGCACGTGGTGCAGGCGCCACGAGCACCGACATCGCCGGTCATGGTGGCGTTGAACTGGTTGCCACCGACGACGTGGTGTAGATGCGACGAGGGAGCCGAGCCGGGCTGGACGATGGGGTCCAGACGCTGGATGGTCAGCGTCGAGCAGCCGAAACGCAGACCAGCCTCAGCCGTAGCGGCGAGCGCGGCCACAACGGCAGCGAGAGACTTCATTTTGAAAGAAAGTTTGTCTGGCGTGTTGAATGACTGGGTTCACGAAGTTACTGGCTGGCAGCACAGGCAGAGGAGAGCAGCAGAGGCGAGCAGCGACGGAAAGTGAAGGAAGCGTGGGCAACGAACGGAAGAAGAAGAACAAAAGAAGACCAACCAGCCTAGGCAGGCTGTTGTGACATTCCCTCCTGTATATATACATCCTATGGTCTTCATGTCTGCCGAGTTTGTTCGGCATCTGCCTGTTTTCTTATTTTTTCCCCTTTAATTTTCCTGAAGAAATGGGAGGCAAGGAAGAGTCTCTGGCCTGCCGATGTCAACTAGCGAGGAAAAAGAAAACATATTGTCTGCTCTATTCGACGCACTTTGTGGAATAAAGTCCTGTGATACTAAAATTGGTGTTTGAAAGTGAAGCTAATACATGGTTGACTTGCCATAGGTCACGTCTACTCCCCCCGAGATGATCCACAATAGCCGGGGAATATTGTTTTTATATTTCGCCGCGCGAGTAGGCCATATCAGATAATTTGTATATACCTGCTCATTCGCTTCATTCGCCCCGCACAGGATAAATTGATATATGCGGCATTTGTAAAAGAAACAAACGTCTAAAAGCTTGCCCCCAGACTTTCTCTTGGCGGAAAAGGTACTGTCACTCGTCTGCCGGTCTCCACGAAAAGGAACAAAAAGAAGGGGACATTGCCACGAGGGCTCTAGAACCAATTGCCGTTAATACGCTGATGTAGATTTTAGCCGAAGTGGCCTAGGAACGAGTCTAGCATTATACCACGAGACTCAAGCTGAAGGAAAAAGACTCACCAAAATGTACGTAATTGTAGCGGAATCAGAACAGCCACGTTTCGTCCACTGCAGCGCAAATACCTTAGCTTGTGGGTATGCCGGTGCTGTCAGTTCCCGTCCGGGGGCTTGGAAGAAGAGAGTCGAGGCCTAGGATAGATTCTGGAAACATCTTTGTAAGTGGAGTCGGTATTTTGTGCCAGCCATCGGCAAAGAAGCGTGTCGATGAAGAAGAGCATATCCGTGACAAGGCATATGCCGCGTCACTTACTTCATCTCATTGTCGACATCTATTATCGTGAAAGATATCTTTGCTTATTCAAAAGTAGCCATGGCTTTCATGCACTCTGAAGCCCATATGATGGTGGCGCACGGCAACGATATTGACAGGAATTCCATGTTGGCTCACGAGTGAAGCTGACGCGTGTATCATTAGAGGTGACATTTGCTGCACAGGATACGAAGGAGAACGGATACTTTCCTGTGCGAGGGATGAGCCAACACCGGCGACAACCAGTCGCTACCATCTACGATCCGCGAGATTCAAGAGTGTTTTGCCGTAACATCTACACGTGAGATACTTGGCAATGCCAAGACACTTTTTTTTGATATCTACTGCACCACTTAATACAGGCTGCCGGGAACATTGTCTTGTTTTACTATGTACATATTTTTAAATCCTTATCATCTATTATACAACTATGACCTCCTCTTTCCTTCCATTTTCTGCATCAGCTAGTCAAGTTGGTCCATGATGCCTTGCAGCACGCTGTTGCTGCGATTCTTTCCCTTCCGTCCCTTGCCCTTGGCACCTGTCATAACTGTCATCGTGTGCACGTAGCGCAACTTCCCTCCTTCGACACGGAACTCGTGGCTGTCTGGCAGGTCGGCAAAGCTCATCATCACGTCCACGGCGCCGACGGTCTCGTCGATGACGTAACGGCGGTTCGTTAAGCTTACGCCGCTGGGGATGCCCACGTTGCAGCTGTCAGTGGGCCCTCCGTGGCCCGTGTACGACCCGCCCTCGAGACGGGCGCACGGCGTGCCCCACGGAACGGTGACGCTCTTGTTGCTGAAGATGTCGCAGTACGCATCGGCGGCCGCCTGGATGACGGCACGGCTGTCGCGCTTGTCGGCTGGGATGGTGCCCCAGTCCTCGCGGCTGGCCCAGTAGAGCGTGCCAGTGATGTTAAACAGCCAGTCGCCCTTGGACGTGTAGATGGCATCGAGCCGGCTAATGGCGCCGCCGGTCCAGAATGCCTGGAACCCCAGCTCGTAGGGCTTGGCCCCACTGGCCACAATCAGCTCTGTGAAGGTGGCGCACTGTGTGGTGTCGAGGGAGCTCCGGTTGTGGTCCGGCTTCAGGGCCTGCGAGAGGATGCCCGATGCAAACGTGGCCGGCTGCCGGTTCTCATTGTATGTAAGATCGGCAGCGACTGGCTTCAGTAGAGATGGGTTGCCAGCAACCTGGGCCGCTATCAAACTGTCGACGCCGGCCTGGAGCGTATCACGCGTGCAGTCAGCTGCATGTGCGGCGCCAAAGGAGGCGCCGAGCCAGAGAAGAGTGCGTAGCATCATACTGATCACGATTGCTTGTCGGCGTTGACTTCTCGTTACTTGATCTACCTTAGTTGAAAGCCTTGTAGATATCTAAAACTTGCAGCCTATGACAGCAATGTATGAGAAACATCAAAGACGACAACAGACGTCTTCAGGGGCTTGACAAATTTGCTCAAGTGGAGAAGTATATAATCTTTCATCCACGCGGGCTAATATCACAGTATCGGAAAGTCCGTTCCGCGGTCATTTTAAGATGTTTATTTTAACTTTCGCCTTATTGACGATTTTCTCATTCTATATGGACATCTGCCCGCGAGTGGCTCTTATCATTGGTCTGTTCATCTCGGTTATCTAGTGCCGACCCCAAGCTTTGCTGTTGTTTGGATTTCACCACCCGTTGCTATGTGCCTGATTACTACGCGTAACCACTCGCCACCTTTTTGTTATTTATATTTAGCTGGTTAATATATCCTACTCGATATTCTGTACTGTATACCTTATAATTCCTGCCTCTTAAGTTGGGATAAACTACACCATCTTCAAATCCTTAACGATGTTGCTAGCAACTGTAACGTAGATCGGCAATGCTCAATCAAAATATTCTTGTGGTCTACCCTCTGCGGAGTTTTCAAAAAGGGAATTACATCTTTCGAATGAAATGAATTTATTCTCTTTACATCATCAGACATTCGGATATGCAGGCTATTTATTTCAAATATGGTTACTACAAGATTAAAAAAAAAGAAAAAAACTCTCATTCCTAGAGTGGTTCGCCGCCTTTATGACTCTTTGATGAAGCTGTGTACCATATTCAGAGCGTGGCAAGACACGCAGAGCTGGGAGAGCACATTTCTGGCCAGTCGCCTCAGCATATTTAGGAACTGCAACTTCAAGTCATCTTGCAGTTTAGTACGAGGAGTGCCGCCTATCCGTCCACTGTTCGTGTAGTAGCAACGGACAAGACAGTCAATATATGACCATCCTGTCTGCCATGAATATTTAATCCCAGGAGAACCTGGTGTATTGTTAATTAATAGTCTCCTGGTAGCGAGCTTCCGTGCTAGTAGCAATTATACCGCTCGTAGTTCCAACACAGGCCGGGGGGGCTGTGAGTTGAAGGATGATATGCTGCAGGTGGGTGGAGTTATGCAAGTTGCAAATCGAGGGTCTTATTGAGATGATTGTGCCAAGTTGCCTAATCATTTAAAAAACGAACCTCACATTGCTCTGATTTATTCTGTTATTCATTGCATGCACACTGATGAGAATCAAGCTTGGAGGAAGTGACTAGCCTATGACTTAGTACAGCGAAAGGAGAAGCGCAACTGTTGGTTTAGTTGCTCTGTATTGCTAACGCACAGATACATAATATGAGATCCTTTCCATGGTAGTAGATACGAAAAGTAGCAATCTTGAGATATAAGTTCCATCAGACTTTCGTTTCCATTGCATGAGGAGGCGTGAAACACAATCAGCTCTCAGTAAAGTAGCATTAGATCTTGCTGGCAACTTCGTCGCCCATCTCGGCAGCTTCGCTAGCCATGCCCATCACGCCCATGGGGCCTGTGGCTGGCAGCGTTGCGGGATAGCCGCTTTCGCTGACCTTTCCGACTGGGCTCTTCTCATCTATGCCGTGTTCGGCTGCTGCATCGCCTTCCGGCTTGACAATGACGCCGACAGCGTCGATAAAGTCCGAGTCGGTCAGCTCCGTGTCTTTGATGCGCCAGATGTACACGGGCAGCGCAATGAGCAGACTGCCGGCCATCAGCGCCCAGGAGGAAGCGAACATGTTGGCGTAGGGCTTCTTGACGGCGTCCATGCGGGACACGACGGCGGCACCGGCGGCCTGGATGGACTTGTAGAATCCTGCGTAGTACGCGAGCTTCTTGGGGTCGTTGCTCATGGCACCCATGGTGTAGTAGGCGTAGCTCTGCCAGAGCGCGTCAAGCAGCCCGTAGCACATGTACAGGAGAAGGTACCAGAAGTAGTCATGGTCGAATATGTCCATGAGAGGCGAAGGCTTACCGCGGTGCGTCTGCACGACAAAGGCCACGCCGCCGCCCCAGATGGCGTTGACGAGCACGAACAGCAGCCCCCAGCCAATGAAGGCGCGCCTCCGCCGCGAGAAGCGAGAATAATCCAGAAGATAGCCGATGGCGGCGGCACCGATCATCTGGGCAACCCAATAAAACACGTTGTTGAAGGCTCGGGTGCGGGTCGAGAAGTAGTACGAGTTCATGTCTGGGAGATTGTTAACATCTGCGGGGACAGTAGTGAACAAGAAAGAGGAGAGCAGGGGAAAAGAACTGTACCATTGAATTGGTAAGTGTAAAAGTAGTTGCTCACGAAGAACATTGGAAAGAGTAGCAACACCCATAAATCTGTGCGCAGCGTCGTCCACAGACCGAGGATGTCGCTCTTCAGGCTGGGGTGTACAACCCTTTGCACACGCGTGCCGTCGCTGCGTATGATTTGCTCGCTGGGGGCCAGGAAGCAGCAGAGCAGAGCCCCGAGGGCTTCTAGAACGATAAAAGCCACATAAGTGCCGTCGGTGACATGGCCTGCCTTCACGTCCCAGTTCTGCCCGACCGTCACGGCCGCACCAATGACCGCACCCAGATTGAAGATGAACCAGGTGATGGCAATGGCACGGCCACGCTGGCCCTCAGTTGGGTAGGCCATCATGACTACGCCCTGGGCGCACCACAGAAATGCCGCGCAGAAACCAAGGTAGGCACCAGAGAAGATGACAAAACCGGCGTTCTGCGTGTGGTTATAGCACAAGTAGGAAGCGCTATATATCGCATAACCTGTGCCGCCAATGGCCATAGTCCATTTGACACCGCTGGTAGACTGTTAGGACCTCTTCATATTCTCGTCAGGCGTGCAGAAGTTTCTTCTACTGATACGTACAGATAGTTGTTGGCAATGCCAGCCAGAAATCCTAGCACGGCAAAAGTGCTGTGCAGCGCCACAGCAGAGTTGTTTTGAACGGTGGCGTCCACCTGGCCAGCGCCGCCGAGGCCAGACAAGGCATTGTACATGCTGCGAAAGCCGTTGTTAGCGATGATGCTGAATCTTCCCTTCTTTCGTCACTGCTAATGGAAGCAAGAATATACCCGGGATTCAGAAAGAGAATGAAAGCGACAATCCAGATCTGTGTCATGGGTGACCGGTATACTGGCAGCAGGATGCCCATGATCTTGCGACCTTTGGGCGCGACGTATACTTGCTGCTGGTCATGCACGGCCGTGTCTGTCATTTTTTTTTGGCTGTTAGTACGCGGATGTCCATACGGTGAAGAGAGGTGATCGTACCAAGGCCGTCATTGTGAGCGGCATCTTGGCCGGCTTCGTCGATTTGAGTGGACATATCTAGCGTAATATGCCCAAGTTAATGGATGGAAATAAGACTGAGTTCGCCGGTATGGGTTGATGACCATCCCAATGTCGAGACGACATGAGCGTAAACAACAGATTTATATGTCACGACCGCAAGCCTGCGAAACGTAAATGCAGGTGAAGAAACCATATGGCCAAGACTATATCCCGATAACCAAGCTTTAGCTCGTATCTAAGAAGAGCTGTTTTGGAGAAGATATGCTAGTGTCAAAACGGCAATGCACAGCACGACCGCCAATGGGAACCAGGTTATCTGTAATAAGCGGCAGCCATTATCCATTAGTTTGTATCTAGGATATCCTCCAGCATTGCTGTGCAGAACTGCAACACTGCCTGATTTGATATCAGCGTTGTTTTTGGCTTGCATTCATCATTGATGCAGCGCGCTCTCGGTAGTCTTGTCGTTATCACTGATACAGATCCTTGCTGATTTCGGGATGGCGCCGCTCTCGACGGGTCTTATTGATTGGTTTCGCCCTCCTTCAACTGTTAAAGTTTCCCTTTTCAACCTAGCCTCATATTTTGAAGATACAACACCCCGCAAGTGATCGGAACCCAATGCCAGACGAGTTCGTCCAAATAAGTTTAGATCCCCAACAGCAGAGCCTCTACTTATCGATGGACCGGTGTCTGGTATCTTGGGAGGCACTGGGCTCATGGGACTGTAGACGAGGTTTCGGTAAAATAATTTTAGGTGGCAAACTATCCTGCCTGGAAACTTTGAGAAGAAGAAACACAACCGCTTTTTTAATTTTGGAAAAGAAATCAGCTGTTTGAATTTCCTGATTGGTATTGGGTTGCTCGTGCGGCGCTCTTGGCCAGTCTCTCACCAACCTGCTTCTCTTATTCATTGATTTGCCGCTGGGCTCTTCTATATAACTACGGACAACCGGCAGCAATTATCTTGTACGTTGTGGAACTCTTATCTCTGGTTTGCTATTGTGATAAAGTTTGGTGATAGGACATTATTAGACAAAACCCCAAAGAAGAGATATGGCGCCTGCTCTTGTCGAATCCCCATCATTGCAGGATGGCGCTGCTCTGGAGGGCAAAGCCCAGAGCACAGTGCCTTCTGCCAAGGAGGTGGCTGCTGCTGAGCCGCCTGCGCCTACTGTGACAGAGGTGGTTATCACGGCTGAAGAGCGAGCTTCGGGCGTCATGTCGAAGCAGAATATCGAGAAAGCAATCGTCGCTCTTGCTGAGGACGGTGTCGTCGTCCTGGTTGACGCGGTAGAGGAAGAGGCATTGGATCTTCTCAACGCGCCCATGATTGAGCAAGCCAAGTAAGAAATCCATGCTCTACCCCAACACTGCTGCACGCGGCTGCGGGGAGACTGCTGACCTTTGCCAGACGCCTGCGGGACGCGCCCGGCACCCAGTTCAACTATGACAAGAAGGCGCAGAACATCTTGCAGCACATGATCCCGGATCCCGAATTCCTGCACCCGTCCATCCACGCCAATCCATTCGCGACGCAGGTGTGCACGGTTGCCATGGGCCCCAACCCGGTGCTGCGCTACCACAAGGCGAACACGAACTTCCCCGGCGAGGTGCGACAGCCTGTGCACAGTGACGTGCACTATGAGCACCCGCGGGCGTGCTTCGCGCTGGCGGTCAATATGATCCCCATCGACTGCGACGCCTTTATGGGCAGCACGGAGCTGTGGCTGGGCACGCACACGAGGACGCGCTTCGCGGACCAGGACGGCATGAACGGCATCTTCCCGCACCTGCTGGAGGCGCGGCGAAAAGTGGTGCCGCCCGTGCAGCCGTCGCTCAAGCGCGGCAGCATCCTCATGCGCGACATGCGGCTGTGGCACGCGGGCATGCCCAACAGCACCGAGGATACCGTGCGCGTCATGCTCAATCTCATCTACTTTGCCGACTGGTACCGCTGCCCTATGCAGATTAAGTTCCCGCCTTCGGCCCGTGAGAAGATCGAGTCGCTTCAGCGCGCGAGCGGCACCACGATTGCAGCGCAGTACGTCGATGGCCTCGACCACATGATGCTGCGGCACACGCACGACTTTGGGCAGGATGACAAGCGAGAACACTGGGGTCGGAACCGGGAGTAGGGAAAAACACTGTATTATCTTTGACTATCTAGTAGGACCCAGCTCTTTGGAATGCGACTAGTATATGACGTTTCACATGAAAGTACTTTATCACCTTGTTTAAGAAAGTGAGCTTACTGTGACGGAGCATTTCCCCCGAGGCTCTGGTGAGACCGGAACTAGTGAGCGAGCACAGGAAAATCGTCAATACAAGCATATCGATAGATGTTACACGAAGTTAGAGTAATGCGAGGGGTGGAGAAAGAAAACAAAGGGGAGAAGAAAAAAGCAAAAGAAAAAGAAAGAAAAGAAACAAAAGGCAAAAAGTAAAAAGAAACAGAACAAACAAAAAAACGTACAGCAGCGGGTATTCGCTGGTCGTCACCGACCCAACTACTAATCCGCCGATTACTGGTTTAACTAGGGGAGAGCGGACGGGATCCCGTGCTTTCCAGTATCTATGGCCGTACGTGCCAGGTAATACACGGAAAGGGACTTATGTAGTCGTTTGCCAAGGGGGTATCGACGAAATACGGTATAGAACCGTTGTACTTGGTCCTAACCACGATAATACGTAATGAGATCGTCTGAGGAGAGTTCATTCCGGCGAACCGAAGAAACCTCAATGGTAATGTATCTTACCAACCGTCAGCAGCTGGCATACCGTGTGAATATAGGATCATGCAGTTTTGCACTGTATGTGGCATCGCAGGCGGTAGTGCCTCAAAAGGTTTTATCGAGAGCTGGTCGTGGCGTCCTATGTAATTATCTCTCTCTATATAGTGAGTTTCTTACTCTTTCTATAGATCTAGCCTTTTGGTTGGGAGTAGCACAATAATATTATTACTCTTTGGGAGACACTCGAGATGCTCAAATTTGATGGATTGAATGCACACCCCCCCAATTTGCCGAAACGAGCTTCAGATTGGCTGCGCCCTCCACGCTAGAATTTATTTACGCGCCCGACTCAGACAATGCCACCCCCAAGGTTTCGACGTGATCGCCACTCCTTAGCCCGCTTGAGGCTTTTCAGTCCCCCTTCGAGCGGTTCCAAGAATCATTCATTCTTACAACCCTTTGTCTGTCGCCTCTCCTCTAAAACTATTGTTTCACAAAGCTAGCACGGAATCTCTATCTCCAAACATGGCGGACATGTTCGGTGTGTCGAATAGCGTGGTTTCGCTGGTGACATTTGCCCTTTCGTCCAGCGTAACTCTTCTCACTACCATCCGGGACTTCCAGAGCAGAGACAAAAAAGCGCGTGCGCTGAAGGATGAGCTGAGCAACCTCTCTAGCACGCTGCAGTCTCTGCTGGAGACCATCAGCAACAACCCCGACATTGACTTTGACGCCCTCAAAGGCCCGCTGAAATACTGCGGCAAAGCCTGCCAGGATTATGGGCAGCTGATTGCGCGCTGCACAAAGCACTCCTCGGACTCGCAGTCGAGCACCCGAGACTGGATCACCCAGAAGTTTCTGCAGGGAGACATCACCGACTTCAAAGACATGCTGGCCGGCTACAAGTCTACGATCAGTGTAGCCCTTGCTAGTGTAAACATGTACAAATATCCCTTGCTCCTGCGGCTCTTTCAGAGCACGTTTCCTTTGTTGCCACTTTGTGACTAATTCTCTCCCTTGTAGCCGGGTGGCCGCCATTACGCCTCGTGTGCTCGAAGACTATAAAGACTTGATCACCGATGCCACAGGAGACCTGAGCGAGCGCCTGCAGAAGCTGGAAGAGCTCATCCAAGATCTGACTGTTAAGGGTGTCGAGAGCGCTGACCAAATCAGCCCCGAATGGCAAGCCATGATCGACGAGAAGAGATACACGCAGCAGGGGCTGAAGATGGCCGCCCAGCTGGCCGCTCAGATCCAGATGCTGGAGATCGTGCCCGAGGAGCCGGTCCAGCTGAGCGACAAGCCGTCTGCTCACAAATACATAAAAAATGGCCTGGATGCCACCAAGGGCTCCGTATCGACCCTGGTGACTCAGCTGCGCGGCCACGAGAAACAGATCAACGAGCAGGTGGAAGCTATGGCGTCTGCGGCGCCCATGTCCCGCGAGACGCAGGCGGAGCTCAGACGACTGAAGGAGGTGAGGGACAGCATCCACCAGTGTATTGATATCGTCTCCAGCGCCAAAGACACCACGACCATCGAGCGGCACAACATCTTTGAGGACATCACCCTGGCAGACAACGCGTACAACTACGCAATCTCGACGGTCGGCGATCTCGTGACGGCCAGGCGAATTAATCTCACAGGCCAATCGCGCAACGTCGGCGGGCAGATCAGCGACGATAGCTTTCAGAGATCAATTGACAGCCTCACGAAACTGGACATGCAGAGCTCGCAGCCGCGAGACGCCGGGAGAGAAGCGGCCGCCTTCCAGCCGGGTAGACGAGGCGGCGTCGGTAGTGGATTTGATCTACGCTACGGTCGTGGCATGACCCTGTCAGATTCTGTGGATGATCTGGGTGCTTCAGCACAGCAAGCTGCGAAAGCAGAGACTTCCGAAGCATGAAGCCGTCAAGATGGAGTAGTGGTTGTTGATGCTGGATAAAACCAATTATCTACCCGTCGCCTAGCACTATTTCAGGGCCGCTGAAAGCCCAGTGATTGATCATAATGATACCAATATAAGCCTTTTACATTTGATTGATTCAATAGCAGTGAAACAAATTTTTTTTTACCTCTGTGCCATGAAACGCCTTTGTGATCTTGCATCGGGTCATTTGTACCACAGTGCGGCATACTACACAAGTTTCTCTCCAGTCAGGATAACTAATTAAATTTCAGAATTAAAACAAGACCAGTCCTTCATGACTGAACCGGGATGCCCTCCAGCTGATTTCTTTGCTGGACCAGATACGTCCAAGTGTCTCTCGCACTTGGATAGTGCTTCTGATGCAGCGCAGAGCGATCATCTCATCGAGTCGTTCTTGAATAAATACCATATGACATTCTTGCGTTGTGATCAACCCGGCCATGTAGAGGGGCCAGACATGTGATGCCACCACGGGGTGGCTGACAGAAATGGCTCTGATGGAGTCTATGATCGTGTTGACCGAGTTGGCGACTTCGATTTCGGCCGCTGAACAGTACCATTCCAGGCGCAAACTACCTGCGTCGATTTCAGCTGCACCGGCATCTGTGGTCTCCTTACCTAGCGAATTCAAATGATAAAATAAAACGCCCGCATGACGCATGGCTTCGGCCGTATTTCGCGTTTCCAGGCTGTATCCGGCATCTGGACACTGCCACCGGCGCAGCTTCTGCACGACGGGTGCCGCATGCTGGTGGGCCGCCGCGTTGTCTTGCTGGAACGAGGTAAAAATGAACGCCAGCTGCGCGACCAGAGACAGGATCGAGTCCACCGCAGAGAGGAAGACGGCGGTCTTTTCGGGCCGCTGGGAGAACGCGCTCCACTGGCCGGTCTCGGCGTCGTCGTCCGGGGTGCTGTCGAACGAGGGCCGCCGCTGCCGGCCCAGGAGGCCGCCGCCGCTGTAGAAGGAAGCGGGCAGCCGTGGCGCCCGGCGCAACGCGACCGACGCGAGCACCTCGTGGTACGTGTAGATGTCGAGGAGCTTGCGCGTTGTGGGGCTGTCGTGGTCGCTGACCGGCGCGGCGGCAGCGGCGGCGGTGGCAGGGGCGGCAGTGGCGGCGACCTGCTCCATGTAGGCGGCCAGCAGCGAGCCGACGCCCTCGAGGTGGCGCGACCACAGGCTGGCGTTGGCCTCGAACACCTCGAGGATGCTGAACATGATGATGGTGGCCAACATGCCCTCGTCCCACAGCTGGTTCCTGTGGCGGCCGAGGCGGCGGATGAGCCCGCGCATGCCGGCGCCCTTGCGCTGCTCGCCGTAGACGGCGAAGCGCTCGGGGTACTTGCTGCTGAGGTGCACGGCGCTCAGTGCCAGCGCCGTGTCCAGCAGGCAGTCGTGCTGCAGCATCAAGGGCAGGATGGTCGAGATGTACGTGTTGACGTGGCGGTTGGGTGTCGAGCACAGCAGGGACGACACCGTGAAGAAGTAGTGCTGCAGCAGAAAAATATCTGTCTCTGTACGCTCACTAGGCAGGAGAGGGAGCGGTGGGCCCGGGGAGAGAGGAGCGCCATCTGCTGCTGCTAGGCAGTGCGGCGTATGCGAGCGGACAATCGGGAGGTGTGCCGTGCTGCTGGTGTCCGCATGTGGCTTATCGGCGTATTTTTTCTGCGAACAAGAGCTTTCCGGCGTAGCAGCATTGCTACACTCAGCAGTTGCTTGCCTCTCACGAGCGTCCGGGTGTGCTGACGCGCGGCCATGCTGCCACTTCAGCCGGATTTCATAGCCTTCGCAGGGGATCTCTAGCCGCCTACATGTTTTGCAGCAGGGCTTCTGTTCGTCGCACCGGTATCCCCGGCGCCGGCACGTCCAACATCCTATCTAGCACGTCAGTTGCGTCCTTTTGGAGACATTGTCTTTTTGGTTCCGGATTTTGTCTTCGACACGCACCTGTACGAAGTCGCCTGATAGTAACTTTGTTGCTCTTGCGGCCTGCTGCTGGCTTGCGGTCCATTGGAAAAACGAACAGTACGCCAATGTTTCAAGACTCCAAGTGACCGTTGTTTTGCCATGAGTCGCGAGGATAGGCACATGGCCTCCTCTGATATGATAGCGACCCCGCTTATCTCGGCCTATGGTGATGGTGCAAAGCGCATTTGATAGAAAGGCAGTAAACCACAAACAGTAAGGTCGCATTTTCATCTAGCCCCGATGAAAGTATGATAATACAGATTACCAGTTCAGGGCAGTGTGAGCATTTCCTGTAAAGGCACTGCTGGTGCAGTTTAGGTAAAAATCAAGCAAGGATCCCAAAACTGATGATATTCTTTGAAGATAGTTCGTGAAGACAGTATAGCTAGCAATGATATTTCTTAAGAAAGAAGAAAAAGTTATAATTTTATGCCCTGCATAGCCTGAAGCCGCTTGTTGTAAATGTATGTTCCTTTTCATTAGTAGTTACAAAAGCCTTCCACTTAGTATTTTTTTTTTGTTTTAGCTTCGGTTATACCAGACTTTTGTCCATCGAAGACCATGATGCGGCTTAAAGAAATGTATGTTTCCCAGGGAATCTGGCCGTAGGTGACGTTGATTACCACCTCAGAGACGGCATCGCTTGTCGCCTTGCGCGATACTGGAGCGTCGGGCCCAGCAACAGACAGCATTCGGCAGATGTATACATTATCGAGAGAGTGAAAGGACCAGCCATGAGATGGACCGGAATTTTCAACATCTTATAAGGCTTTTGTCGGCGAAACGGTCCTCTAAATGCCAAAAAGACATCTCATTGCCAGTATTACCAATGACAACGCCCTTGGCCCATGATGGGACGCTGGCAAAATTCGTAGAAGGGCTGGTTGAGGTTTATATCGTCGCTATACTATTTAGGGTCCTAAACTGGAAAGATTGAAGACGATGAACGTAGCTCATCCATATACGCCGGAGGTAACGTCCGGAGAGCGGCAAGCGTCTCTAAAGCTAGTAACGTCGATGAAATGCCTGCTCTCGCGACGAGATCATCGAAATCTGCCTACGCTATCTCAGAAGACTCGGGGTCTGTGGTAGGACAGAAATGGATGATACCGTACCGTTGATCAAGAGGATATCTGACTAACTAACGTCACAGAGAGAAGTATTTTCTATTTCTTACTACTCCTGTTACCACGCTTCATCAACGAAGACACACCTAGACGATAGAGTGTGCCTTCATATGGCTGGAGATAAGGAGCCTCGAAAAAGAACCTAGCCCCTAGAATAGCACTTTACAAAGGTCGGTAGCGACCCGACAAGTTGGGCTGGACCCCGAAAAGAATTCTGTCGGGATAGAAAATGAGCTGCTGGGGAGAATTTGCGGAGAAATACGGAGTAAGTGAACCCCATGAGGTTCAATTTATATGATTTTATGGAGAACTGGGGAGAAGAGAAGCTATTATCAACAGCCATATTAGGTTCATATCCAATGACTACAGACACGTTCGCTCCATGTGGTGGAGCTGTATTAAGCAGGCTCTCTCGTTGGCGTCGACGCATGGACATGCCACTGAACATTCGCTTGAAAATATTTCAGTGCCGCTGGGGGGCCTGCTGGCGTACTGACACCGACAGACCCCGAAAATTGATTGCTTTACTAGAGCATAGAAGGCAACTTTTGGCGCCCCATCAGCTGCACTAAGACCAAAGAGGGAAACTCGTAGCGCAAGCTCCATCTCGTAGGGGCAATGTTTGCGGAGAAGGTATCGAAGTCGTGCGGGGATAATGAGGTTACCTAAGTAGACTGTGGGCTAGATCCTTCTGCCTCGACTACAAGTCTGTGAAAATGCTATCATCAATTTTTTTTTCATTCTTCAAAATGATGTCGTCAACAAAAGAAACGATACGAGGTCGCGGGAGTTGAATCACAGGAATATTGTTATCGACTTGGGGAATTTTTTTTGCCTCTCTAGAGCACCCTGTGAGCCAGCATCTTCAATGCAGGGTTAGTCGTGGTGAGGCAGCATGTGAAGATAACCACTGGCGAGAAAGCTTTCCTACCATCGATTTCGTCGATCACCTAAAACTCACAGGCAACAAGGAGCCGACAATTCCTGTCCGTTTCCGTCGCCCGGTAATTACTTTCGCTACTGTCCCCACAATTTGATGATTTTGATTGATTTGGAGTCGAGCATGCCGAGTTCAAGCGAGTCACCGGAAGCATCGGCAAAGCCGGCCGAAGAGCCGACAACGATCCCTCGAACCAAGAAGGTACGCTCCCGGAGCGGCTGTCTCAACTGTCGGCGTCGGAAACGCAAGTGCGACGAGCGCCAGCCGACGTGCCAGGCGTGTGCACGGCGCAACGAGGTCTGTGAGTGGGGTCTCCGGGTGTCGTTTCGGAGCCACAATGCATTTTCTCTCGTTGGCGATTTTCAAAGCGCCAACAGCCAATGCCGACATCATGATACCGGTGGCCGGAGACGAGTGCCCGCGGCCTGCTCATGCGTCCCCGCTTACAGCACTGGACCTTTACTGGTGAATGCACTTGGTGCTGGCCGCCCAGATCCTCTGCTCTCTGTCAAGCCCAGCCTCCTGCCCAGCAAACTGGACAACAGCGGAGGCCACCGCAGCTTCTTACCCGGGGCCAGATACAGCGTACCCAATGCCGTCGCATCCACTTCCACTGGGAGCGTGTCACCGCTATCTGCATCTGACCAGCCATTCGACCTTGTACTCCCTTCGACGGAGCGGCCCACGGGACAAGGCTGCGACGACGATGTGCCAGCTGTCGTCACGCCGACATCATCTGTGTCGACCAGTCTCAACGCAGACAGCGGCGTAATCGCCACGCTTGTATCCCTGCGCCAAGGTGTCAATAGAGCAGAGACGTCGACTTCGTCTCCATACACCACCGAGACCCACTGCTCCTTCGGGAGTGACACTTTCCCGCACGACTACGCTGTGGCTGCCGCCACGGCTTTTTCTTCTCCATGGCCGTTTTTCGACGACAGCATCTTTCAGCAAGGGTCCGCGTACCATGAGCTTCACTCGACGCTGCGGAGCCACATTATCCACGAGGTTCGGTCCAACACGCCAACGCAGCCTGGAACGTCGCTAGGGCACGGGGGGCCTGGTGCTAGCTTGTTGGAGAAAGATAAAAATAAGCAAGGGAGAGATACGTTTCTAGATAAGCCATACCTCACAGTCGATGAAGATGAAGATGAACATAGATATGAACACCGAGATAGAAATGGAAATACCGCCGCTCTGGACACGACTGAAACAACAGGCATGCCGCCGCTCGAGCGGCCAGAGCATCTTCTGCTGGACGACCACCAAGCGCCTGCCCTGTCGCAGGAGGACGAGGCGGAACTGTTCACCAACTGGGTTGAAGAAATCGCGCCTTGGTTAGACAAGTTCAGCAACGACCGGCCGTTCCAGTATATGCTTCCGATCCTGGCGCAAAATAATCCCTCGCTGCGGTATGCCATGTTGGCCCTGTCAGCGCGACAGCTAGAGCGAAAGGGGCAAGAGCAAGAGGACATGGCAGATGCGCACCGACACCGAAACCGGGATCGAGATCGTGACCGAGATGGCGACCGAGGCCGAGGGCGAGGCCGAGCAGCAGCAATACCGCCGACGGCGGCAGCGGCAGCGGCTGCGGCAGCGGCTGCCAAGGCGCGCAGCCAGACGGGCCGCAGCCTTGCGCTGTACCAGCAGGCGATTCACCTGCTGCTTCCGCAGCTGCACACGCGCAAGACGGCCGTTATCGCGGCGTGTGTGGTGCTGTGCGTGCTCGAGATGATGAGCTGCTCGCCCAAGGCGTGGAAGCGCCACCTGGACGGCTGCGCGGCGCTGCTGCAGGCCGTGGGCACCACCGGCTTCGTCGGCGGCGTCGAGCAGGGGCTGTTCTGGCTGTTCGCGCGCATGGACGTCTGCGGCGGCCTCATCTCGTCCGTGCCCACGCTGATCCCGGTGCGCCAGTGGGCCACCCTCATCGACCTCGACGCCGACGAGGGCCTGTTCCGCGCCACGCCCGGCTTTGACATGTCTGCCAACCACGCCGTCTACCTGGTGGCCCAGGTGCTGGACCTGCTCTACGGGCACAGCCCGCCGGACCCAGAGCACGCCGCCGCCGCCGCCACCGCCGCCGGCGCGCCTGCGACCCCCGTGCCGCCCGTGTACAGCGAGAGCTACCGCGCGCGCTGGCTCAGGCTGTGGCGCTACATTGACGACTGGCACGTGCGCCGCCCAGAGGAGATGCACGAGATCATGACCATTCCGCGGTCCGAGTCCGCGCCCTTCCCCACCGTGCTCTACAGCAACCCGGCCGCCATCTCGGGCAACCAGCTGTACCACACCGCGGCCATCCTCATGCTGCAGAACATGCCCGCGCTGGTCAGCTTCTCCAGCCTGTCGGGCTCCCCGGGCGGCGGCGGGCGCATGCCGCCGCGGCCGCCGCAGTCCATCCTCTGGCACGCCCGCCGCATCTGCGGCATCTCCATCACCAACCACCACCACGGCGCCTGGACCAACAGCATCCAGCCGCTGTGGGTCGCTGGCCGCTGCATGAGCCGCGTCTCCGAGCACCGTGCCATCCTGGACCTGCTCCAGCGCATCCAGCGCGAGAGCGGCTGGGGCGCCCAGTGGCGGGCGGATGACCTGATGGAAATCTGGAAAGACTGATCCCCCGCTGGTGAAAAAACACACACACACATATTCCAGCAGGGTGTTGCAGAGTGTTATGAGTTCATTGTAGTGATGTTATGTATATAATTTTTTGGCGGTTCTGCGGTTGGGGCAAATGAAACACATCGGCTACAGTACGAGACATGAATGCATCCGGGCTAACAGTCCCTAAATCTCAAGCTAGGAGTAAATGCAATTGCTTTATTGTTATTATTAAAAAATTATGTTCCTATTATTCCTTGTGATTTATTCTTCATTATGTGAAGAAGAAGAGGGAGAGGGTGGTATACTGGCCAAAATAGCTTGAAGTTGCTTCTGAAAACTTTTCAGGATCAAATGCTTAGACAGATGGGGTGCAAGAAGCTGCGCTTCCTCTACTATTTCTGCGGCGAAAGAGGCTGACGAGGAAGGCTGTCTAGCTGAATGCTGCCTCTCCACATGTGCTATTGCCACAGGCGAAGTAAGGGGGGACTCTCGGGTCTCTTTTTCTACTGTCAGGATCTGCTGCTCGGCGGCAGATGCCAATGCAACCATAGTCAATGTATTAACGGCAGCGTTCGGAGAAATTTGTGGAAGGGAAGATGCTATCTGGGCTTCCTCCTCCTCCTGTGGAAACGAGCGCGGCGGCGGTTCCTCACGGAGACTGTAATCGACGTCTGCAAACCGGGTTAAAGACTATGTCCTTATATTCCAGAACCACGAAAGCGGCGGAGTACTTGAAGTCGACTTACATGGAGAGGGGGCTGGCTTGTCTTTCGAGCTGGGGAAGAGCATTCGGTACATGTGCGTCCACTTGTCGCACTCTGTCTGCCCGTCAATCTTCTTTCGCGAGCGCAGCTTTTTCTCCATCTCTTGGTCAAAGCCCGCGTCTTCGGCTACAGCCACAGACGTGACCCGGCATCCCTCGTCTCGTCGGA
The DNA here is from genome assembly GCA_002917075.1 of Hawksworthiomyces lignivorus. Classification (NCBI taxonomy): domain Eukaryota; kingdom Fungi; phylum Ascomycota; class Sordariomycetes; order Ophiostomatales; family Ophiostomataceae; genus Hawksworthiomyces; species Hawksworthiomyces lignivorus. Next base: position 928,504 of record NTMA01000001.1, on the reverse strand, counting down.
GGTGCGCCTTGAGCAGTGCCTGCCGTTTGAATGTTGAATAACACCGCTCGCATACATAATGCATGTGGTGTCGGTACAGATGCTCTCTGAAAGCCGGCCCAAAGATGTCAGAAGAGGTGGCTTAACTAGAATGTGATAAAGAGGCAGAGTAACTTACTTGACCCTATGAACACTCGGCCAGCCGGACGTGCGGCACGAACGCTGATGGCAGTATCGCTGGCGGTTCCGCTTGTAGTACGGACAAGCAAATTCGTGGACCGGTGACCGAGTCAACCCCGTCGTGCACCTGGTTCTCTTTTCGCTACCACCGCCCTGTAGGCTTTCCTCGTCCTCATTGTCCGATATAGAGCGCTTCTGAGGCAGTATTACTTGATTAACAGACCGCCAATTTTCAGGCACCTTGTGATAAAACCTTCGGATTACAATATCGTCACCTTCTAGGCCTTGGTCTGTGCAGGCCTGGCTAGGTGATGTGCTCGAATCGAGACTAGGCTCCTGCTCCTGCCAGTCTGATTTGACGCAATAGTCTTTCTGCATACCCGACGCCATTATTGGCTGCGTGTGGCCCATACCTTGTAGGCGATTTGTCCGGGGATTTGAAAGACAATCGGCGTTTCTGTCTATTTGCGGAAACGCCGAAGTTGCCGGACGCAATAATTGCCAAGTTTCCTCGGCGGGCTTTTGGCGCCTAAATTTTGAAATACCAACTGCTGAATAGTCGCAATGCTCAGAATGACCATCTGATGAATAAGTACACGAATGTTGCTGGTAATCAATGTCTCTGCCTTTCGTAAGAGCTTGGAAACCTCCAGCCATAGACGTCATTTCCATAGAACCAGGAGCAGTAGATGGTACTTTTGGTTCAGACAGACATAGTTCACTGACAAGCATCGTGAGTCGCAGTTTTTGGCTCTATGTAGGGAAGAATGTAGAAGACGTATCATAGAATCCTGATCGCCACTAACGAAAAAAAAATGACATATCATTAAAATTAGTAGAATGAGCCGCGTGCAAGTAGTGAATATATATACAAAATAAAGTAAAAGATAGCTTAGCAAAGGACATATAGACTTGAGGAAACGAATCGGAGGAAATGCACAATATTCTGTGTTTACAACGCGTGAGAAAAGGCCAATTAAATTCATACGTATCGGAAAGTGAGCACCCCTTCTGGTGGTTACATCGTCTAGGCCAAAAGAAATACGATATAAAGTCTCTCGCCTCAGAAACCACGATAACAGACACAACTGATTATCAGATATGTTTCTTGTGAGGTGAACAAGGCGGTGAGAAAAACAGCCTCGTTAATTTTCGGAGCTATATGTGTTAGGGCCAATCGTGTAATTAATAGCTAGTAGCTGTGCAAGAAATTAGAGATCAAGGTGAAAAAAGCTAGGAGACGAAAGGAATAGTTTTCTGAATAAACTTAACTACGTAGGGTCCTGAAAACGAAAAAAGATAATCTTTGCATATTCGAAAAATCCAATGGCATACCTCTCTCTAATGTGCATTTCCACTTTTTCCACTGTTTCGTCACACCGATTTGCGAATTGATTGTGGCATTAGCGTCTAGCTTATGCAAGAAAGCGCCAACCCGTACTTGGACAGGACTACATTATGTACCAGCGCTACGTTAATGTACTTTTGCGAAGGAAAATTAATAGTCTACTGGTGAGACGGGAATGAGCATAAGTAATACTTGAGACTGAAACACCGGACTAGAGCCTCCAAACACAAGCACATAGATTACGATAACGCAGCGTGATAGTAGTATCGGGAGGTGAAAATAGAACATGGTTTGCCTAGTTTAATATATAAATATGCCATGATTACAATGCCGTGAAACAGTGTGCAAATAAAAAAGCAAGACACCGCTTATTATGATTGGATAATGGGAAGCCGATAAAGGAAAGGTAGGGTTGACATGGCCATCGAGAACGAAAAGAATACGTGGGACAAAGCAAGAGAAAGAGCCGGGAAGAGAACGCTGCGGAAGAAAGAGGTGGAGCAAAAGAAGAAAACAAAAACTCTGCATTTTGGATACCTTCATTGGTATGGTAACAACGAGCGATATCGGTTCCACCGGCATCAGCCAACCTTGTTATGGAACATGCAGTTATGATGCAGCTAAAGCCAAGGCGATATCATTGACAAGTTAGAACACGGCTCCACAAGTTCGTGCTTGTAGTGTAATATACAGAATAACAGACAAAGGAGCTGTTGAAAAATAGGGACAAAAGAAATACCAGCGGCTGCTCTTTGAAGGAGAATATTGGACGGTGAAAGGTAGCACATGACTCCATTGAGTCTAAAAGCCACCATCCAAGTACCAAGATGCAAAAAACACGTGTACGTCAATGCATGGAGGTTATAAACTGGATGTAGCCGTGCAATGCATAACTAAAAATGGGTTGTCCATCTAAACAGAGGCGGTATCCCGATGGCTGAAGCTAATTAAGGGCCGGCGGGTGTTCGGCCCCTTGCCTCATGCTGCGGCATGCTCAAATCGGTATCGCTCCTGATTGGTACATATTAAATGTGCGGTTTAGCTTGGACGGCGGTAAGCTTGCCCAACACTGAAGATACAGACACGGATGTATTCAAAAGCGGGAACCCGCAGCTACTGATGGGATTCCCTTTTCTACGTGATATGCTTTCAGCATGTGTGGATTGTCATTTCGTGCGCCATTCAGAAGCTGCCTAATGAGGCCGCTACCATTCTACGGGAGGAAAACTACCGCGGAGAGAAGGGAACATCGATGCAGACGAATATGACGTGTCGTGGAGTTATGCAACACAGCGCATTACAAAAGATTAGTTCCGATGTATGCAAAGCCGCAAGTCCTTCATTGGCTTGCGTGGAGCAGATTCCGTTCTTTGCATATTTATGTAAATGCAAGAATAATAGCAGGAGTTGTGGCAGACGAGACAATGAGAGTTGCAAACACGGGCCAAAGGCGAGGCTTGTGAACCAACTGTACTACCGTGTCAGAGGTGATGACATCTTGCAAAATCCATAACAACAGCCCAACCAATAGCGTGATATGTGCTATTATTAACAACAGCTGCATTTGCTTGTCAATGATTTGCTCGCGTTGCAACCAAGTGACTCATGGTAGGATGTAGAAATGAAGCAAATAGGTAATTATTCATGCTTCTGTAGCTCGTAGCATTATTTTACCGTTTGTCATTTCGCAGGATTTTTGCTCCATAATTACTATTTAGTCGCTTCAGCATATGTGTTCGTTTCGTTTGCAGTTTTGCTCCTTGTCAACTCAAATCAGGGACCCGAGATATTCGTCGATCATCGTTGGTAACAGGAACCAACACATACGATAGGATTGATTTTGAAAAGGCAGAGGATGCAGTGGCATCACATGTCTCCTACTGTTTACTCACTATTCAAGACTTGCCAACATGGACAAAGAATCGCACTATAGGAGTGTGAAGCTGACCTCCCTTGAAATTCGCCTCAGAAAACAGGCCGGGAAGTGTACATATTGCAATGAGGAGGGCCACACTCGACGGTCATGCGCGGCAGGACGACTAATGCGCAAAGTATCCAAAGCGCAACTTGATAGCCGGCTGCGTCGGAACGTCTGTCCTCTATGTGGCGACCCAGACGGCAACGGACACGCAAAGACAACGTGCTCTCTTAGGCTGCAGCTGCAGCATATTTTCTCTGAAAAAGAAAATGCACTAGCGAGTCAAGCAACAGCCACGTTTCCAATTAGCACCGAGAAAGGTAACCTCTGGGAATGCCAACCAGGAAAATCAGCTAAAGGGAACCAGGAGATGGAGAACCGCACAGCTGAACATGCCATACTGGTTGACTATGACCTGATCGACTTGGACGGTCCTTTCGATCACACAGGAGTTATCATTGTTAATTGTACTAAAGAGAGCAGCAAGTTAAACCTAATGGATATGGATGAGGGAGCTATGTGCAGTGATTTACCAACACTTCCTCTGCTCATGGCAGCTGAAAGTCGGCGGTGAATCAATCCCCTCCGCTCTGGCAGTCACAAGTTCCTTAGATAGCCACAAAGCTGACACTACACAGCCGCACCTAGTGCCAAGCATTCTCATAAAGGTACAATGCTACTGGGGACCAAAAGATGTGTACATCTTCAACTGTGATGAAAGGGCTAAAGTCATGTACGAGCCGAAGACCTGCAAAAGAAATCTCGGCAGCACAATGGCTGTTAATAGAGCAACATTCTAAACTTTAAGTCACATGGCAACTTGGGAGTATCAAGTACTTTGGGTCGGGTGGGGTCAAGGTATCCTGCGAGGTGGCTGCTGAGCCAACAAAGTGCTGACACCGGTGAGAAGTGCAAAAATAAACCAGTAAGGGTTTTATGTTACGGCGGAGCGGTGAGTCGCACATTTATTCGCTTTTCCTTTGCAATAACTTGCATTGGCGTCCAATGAGAGTATGCAACACAGACTCCCATATATGTAGAAGAATACAAGAGACACCCATGAGTTTACAAACAGAAAATGCTCAACGATGAAATTTGGCTAGTATTGTTATTTCCCAATCGGCTGACTTTGTGTGATTAGCGCTGCCATGAAAGCGTCCTTTGCCGCACTGTTATACTTTTGCTATCTTCTATTTTGTTTAGGGTAAAGCTCTCCCGTCACATCCCAGAGACAGCCCCAAATTTCTCCGCGCAATGAATCAGTACACATGCCTTTAGTCCTAAACCGGGCTGAACTAAGCATGGGCATGCTTCAAACAAGTTCTCTATTTCCCCATGACTCCACGGTAACTGTTATCCCTACCAATTTCCCCTGGAAAGTCTGGGGTCTAGTATCAATATCGTCTCTGTTCAGGACTAGATGGATGGAATAAAATAGGTGATGTTGTAATGATTTGCTTTGTTGACTCTATTCTACATACTCCTTGTGCGGGAAAATGTCTTCCGGAAAGAAGCACCACATCCGCAGTATGTTGAGTATGTTTACTGTTGGAGAACTATCGTTCCCAGAGCTACAAAAGCCTGTGCATAGGCATTTTGCCAACGCTTGTCATGAAGACGTACATCTGGTCACCGTTACCGTATACTTCAAACCAGCGCTTTGATACCGGCGACCGCTTGTGTCTACGAATCAGAGATTGCGTTTGCAAGATCGCCCCAGCCCCAAAAGACTCGCCGCTGTGATCAGAACAAACACCACAGCATGGCGAACGAGTACGCTGCGGATCTGTCTGAGAAGACGGAGCCGCACGCCCACCACCATGACCTCGTCGTCGAGGGCTTCGAAACCGACGCGCACCAGTTGCCCCGGGGCTATTTCCGGAGCAGCTTTTTCGTCGGCTCTATGGCAGCGATGGGTTTCGGACTATGGGCCGGTGTAGCCGGCTTTGGCTACGCTGCGCCAATCCTGACGCTCATCAACAACGACTTGGGCCCCGACCCTAACATTGTGTGGGTGTCGCTCACCTACACGCTGACTTCGGCCGTGTTCTTGACGATCATCGGCCGCGTCTCCGACATTTTTGGCCGGCGCTGGGTGTTCGTCGGCGGCACCGCATTGGGCTTGATAGGCAGCATCGTGGCCGCGACGGCCCAAAATGTCGGGGCGCTCATTGCCGGGAGCACCATTATTGGTATTGGTGCCTCGACTCAGCTCTCGTATTACTACGTCATGGGCGAGATTGTCCCGATGGAATACCGGTTCTTTGGTAATGGCTTCTTGTATCTGCTCTGCATACCTGGCTCTGGCGTCGCGCCGGTCCTCGGCCAGACCTTCATCTCCCGCTACAGTGTCGGCTGGCGGGGAGTGTACTACCTCCTCATTGCCGTTAATGGCTGTGGGCTGCTGTGCTGGTTCTTCTTTTATCACCCGCCCACCTTTGAAATGAAACATCGAAATGCGAGCAAGATGGCTTTCGTTAAGAACTTTGACTACATTGGCACCGTTCTCTACCTAGGTGGCCTCCTTATCTTCGTCCTTGGGCTTTCGTGGGGTGGCACCGTCTATCCCTGGAAGTCAGGCTATGTAATTGGCACGCTGGTCGCTGGCGCCGTTGGCCTTATTGTCCTGGGATTCTGGGAGACGTTTATGAATCTAAAAGAACCGCTCATCCCTGTGCGCTATTTCCGGAACACGTCCTGGTCGGCAGCGGTTGTTGTCTCCGGGCTCGGCGCAAGCATGTACTACGCTCTTGCACTTATCTGGCCTCAGATGGTCGGTGTTCTCTATGCAGGATCGGATCCAATGATTAATGGGTGGCTCTCCAGCCTCATCGGGCTGGGTATCATCGCGGGACAGGTTATCGGAGGATTTGCGGCCAAGTATATTAGATTCTTCAAGCTACAGTGCACGGTCACTCTCATTCTAAGTGGCATCTTCTTTGCTTGTGTGTTATCTCCCCCTCCATTGCTTGATCCCGCCAGAAGCTAACTTTTTTCATGCAGGCATGGCGACCAGCGATGTCAACTCCAGGAGCCGCTCTTCGGCTATCATGACCTTTGGTGTCTTTTTTGTCGGGTGGGCCGAGAGTCTCGCCATCACTATGATCACGTTATCTACAGAGAACCAGCAGGAGCTCGGCAGTGCGGGTGGGCTGGCAGGCTCTGTCCGGTTTCTCATTGTCAGCATCGCATCCACAGTCTACACAGTCGTTCTCAATAATAGATTGGCCAAGACCATCGCGGAGGAAGTTCCACCAGCTCTCCTCAATGCGGGTTTGCCCAGCTCTAGTGTCGCGCAGTTCTTGGCAGGCTTGACCTCAGGAGATCTGACAGGCATCCCGGGCCTTACAGCGGATATCAGTGCTGCGGGGATGGCGGCATACAAGCAGGCCAACGTCGATGCATTCCGAACCGTCTTTCTTGTCACCATAGCCTTTACTGGCATCGCTATTATCACGTCATTCTTCCTGCCAAGAGTGGAGTCCGTCATGACCAGCCAGGTCGCGGCAACTCTGCACGGTAACCAGAAGCCGCAGCTGGAAGAAGGCAAGGCTAACGATGCTGACGCTGGCAGCACCGTAGCATAGCATAGCCCACTTGAGGCATACTAAGGGCAGAGACTCGACTGGTTGTCCACACAGGTTATCCGCATCGATTTGATTATTTGTTTTGTAGACTATGGATTTTCATGGTCTATTCCGTGGATTTATTAGCAGGAGCATAATTCATGTTTATCCACGCTAAGTTCTAGTCTCGAAGCACTATCCAAGTGGCCCTTACTTGACCTCATCAATTAGATAGAGTACAATATATAAATTAAACAGAGGCATGTATGTAACCTTCAGTAAAAAATTTCAAAAACAAAATTCGACAAATGAAAAAGAATATGTTCCGCTTGAAATCTCTTACTTGTCCATGTTTTCTCTCTCTGAAGTTTAAATATCATTTACTCCTCCTTTCTTCTTCGCGCTTTATGCCAGTATAACTAGGCCTATCGTGTCTCTTTTGACATTTAGCAAATTTCTTTTGTCTTTAGTCATCTTATCTTCTCTTCGTCTCATCTTCTCGTATTCAGCTGGATTGAGTTTTCAAGAGAAATGCATCATTTTCCAATATCTAGTAGTTTTCTTTCTCTAGCTTCCATTATCTTAGGAAGAGTCGAAACAAAAACTTTATTTAATCACTACTAGAGATATTTTCGACGAAATCAGGGCCAAGGCGTTGGCCATTATGAATGCGACGTAAAAAGCAATTGATCACCTGAGAGGATCTCGCTTAAACACCTTTAAGTGCTGCGGGTATTCCATCTCCGGGAGCGGGAGTTGTGTGTCCATATCCCAAAGCCCCCACAACTTAGCGTGAGAAACAATCCAAATGTGTAAAAAGAACCCACTTCAATGTTTGAATCACCACATCATCATGTACTCGCAAAGAGCTCTGTGTGCCTTCGGAAATACGTCTGCATACGCGGAACCTTGGGTAATACGTCATCTACGATCGCATTCTCTCCACAACACGTTAGCTGATCTCTTCATAGTTGGTGTAATGGATGGATCCGGGGAACGAAATTGACACCACTATAGTTCACCATCTACCGGAGTATCATCGGAGTATTTTGTATATATATTCTCAGCTATACCGTATGGCATTTTTGGTTTACGATAGTATGCTGCTTTACATATCTTACGTCACAAACTGGCTACAAAAATTACATAAAGGCTCTATCCTCCGGATGCCTTGTTATTGAAGCTCTGACTTGAAGGTGTTTCTGGCGACAATATCGCTTCCACTCATTTTCTCTTCGGGCACTGTTTCTTCTCGCCTCGTGGGTGATGAGAATGTCTATGAAGGATGGTAACGCTTGCTTGTCTCCCCTCTCTCCACTTCAAGACGAACTCCCAAATAAGTTAGCTTCATAATAGTCGTCTCATCTTCCCCAGATTCTAGCGCAAAATCATTACTACCTAAAACATATATCTTAGTGCATTCCTAGCTGTCCCATTTGCCGGATAATGATACGCAGGCCCTATCCTCAATGTTCAAAGCCGTTTTTGATGAGTTCCATCACGTCTTACATACCTTAAATGGAAATTCTATGGTAGAGGGCACTGATACACGGACCGCGCCTAGATAGTGTTCGAGACCCATAGTAGAGAGTAGAGAACGTCTAGTTCCACTTTCTAGCTTATTCAAGTATGTTGTATGTACTTGACATAACGGCAATCAAGAAGAGTGGTTATTAACGAACGCACGAGGGGTAGAAAGAAGGAGCCAAATGATAGGGAAAGAAGACCAAAAACTCTTTCTGTAGTAAACGCTCTCCACAGTAGCCTACCAGAACTTACAAGGGCATTAACATGACTGAAGAGCGAGAAAATAAGGAAGAATTCATTTTGAATTCCATAACCTCGTTGATCATTTACCGATTTCGTAAATATGTAACCGACTACATTATGCACCTGAATATAAAAGGCGAAGAGTGTGTTGGGTGTTTGCCTCTCCAATTAATTGGTCGTGCCTCTGTCTATTTATCGTCTTTACCTCCCATCCCCTAACGGTCGAATCTCTTTTCTCAAGGTCCCAAAAATATCGTCCATTTTTTCCCCTCCTGTATTGCAATGGATATTACCGAGAACTCGGGCAGTAAGCCCGGAGGCCAGGCCACGACGCACATTGAGAAGAGTGCCAGTGCTATCCAAGATGAGTATGTAGTGGGTCGTGATTTCACAGTCACCGATGACGAGTTGCCCACGGGTTATTTTCGCAGTCTGAACTTCCTAGGCTCTATGCTAGGCATCGGCTCCTCATTTGCTTGCGGCGTGGCTGGCTTCTCGTTGATTGCTCCTGTGTTGAGCATTGTAAATGCTGACATCGGACCCAATGCCAACTTGTCGTGGGTGGCCATGTCGTATTTACTCACAAGCTCTATTGGTCTCATAATCGTTGGTCGTGTCACAGATATCTTTGGCCGTCGCTGGTGGTTTATTGGAGGCAATGCCTTTGGGACCATTGGAGCCATTGTTTGTGCTGTGGCGCCAAACATACCTGCACTGATTGCAGGTGAGACACTCATCGGTATAGGCGCTTCGGTGCAGTTATCTTACTCTTGTGAGTCTCATGCTACCTATGTTTCTTTGCTATTGATCACCATGGAACCCACACTCTAATGAAACCCTAGTTGCCGTCGGCGAAATTGTTCCATTGAAGTGGCGTTTTCTCGCCCAGGCCTACGTGTATGTTCTGGACATAACCCATTCTATGCACGGCGGCGAACGCCATTTCGCTAATACACGTATAGCTTTGTATGGGGAATCCCAGGCAGCGGTCTGGCACCGGTCATTTCATATTCCTTCATATACCAGACTAAAGCCGGCTGGAGAGGGTGAGTGAATAACCATAGCCCATAGGCATTGCATGAGATGATAGTGAAGAGATCATTTTGCTGATATCTCAACCAGGATTTTCTACTTTCTCATTGCTCTTAATGCCATCACTACGCTCTTGTTCTTCTTCTGCTATTATCCGCCAACGTTTACTATGAAGCACGGCGCCTCCCGCAAGAAAGAGTTTATTAAGAATTTCGACTACATCGGAACATTGTTGATCATCCTAGGACTTCTGCTGTTCCTGATGGGTATCTCTTGGGGTGGCAATATCCACCCGTGGAAGAGTGCAGCTGTCATATGTACTATTGTTATTGGTTTTTTCACCATTGTTGCCTTTATTTTGTATGAGCGGTATGGTGGTCTGAAAGAACCACTTCTGCCTTTGCATGTTTTTCGCAACCGAGGTTGGAACGTCACCATCATTCTTTGGTCTCTGGGCGCCGCGGTCTACTATGCCAATGCCATCCTCTGGCCGAGTATGGTATCAGGTCTCTACTCGGCGGGGCACAGTACCATGTGGGCAGGTTGGATGTCTTGTATTCCTGGCTGTGGTATTCTGGCAGGCGAGTTCTGTGCGGCAGGCTTCAAGCGCAAGACAAACATTCAAATTATGATTGTGTTCCCAATTGGCGCAATTTTCTTGGGCGTCCTTGCGACCAGCACTCCAGACACCGTTGTTCGGTCATCTGTATTCATATTTCTCGCATCGTTCTTCATCGGCTGGAACGAGCTGCTCAACTCAACGGTGGCGACTATCACCATAGACGACCAGCGCGAGATCGGTACCTACGCTGGAACGGGTGGTTCGTCGCGCTCGCTCGTCTCGACCATCTGCTCCGTCATCTTTCAAGCCGTACTAAGCAATCGTCTGGCTATAACCATTCCCGAGAAGGTCCCTCCGGCCTTGATTAATGCTGGCCTGCCAGAAAGCTCCGTAGCTGCATTTATTGCTGCTCTCCAATCGGGCGCTGCTGCCGCTTTTGATACCATCCAAGGCTTGACGCCTGCTATTCAAGCCGCTGGGGTTCGTGCTTACCAGGAAGCCAATGCAGCTGCATTTAGCACCGTGTTTCTCACGACAATCGCTTTTAGCGGCATTGGTATCATCCTGACATTTTTCGCGCCTAATGTGGATCATCTCCTGACGCAAAACGTGAATATTACGCTCAATTTGAACGAGGAGGCTGTCGCTACTGAGGGTGAAAAGCGGACAGGCATTTCGCAAGAAGTGTAGATTACAGCTTTCTGCAGCATTTGTGGGTGAAGCTCCAAGCTTGAAATAGTAGAAAGATAAAACGGGAATATGGAGTTTCTTCTTCCCACAGTGTCTCGATTTGGGTTCTTGTCCACGTTTGATTTTGTCTCTCTCTGTTGAACTGAGCTGGCACAGAGATTAAAATAGAGTAGCATAAGAAGAAGACTCTTTTCTCAGCGATTCAAGATCATGTCTAACGTTCGGTTGCGATTTTCCGCCTAACGGCGACTAAGGCAACCAAAAGGGATCGGGTTTTAACACCCTAAAAACAGACGAATCTTCCGGCAATGGCGACACCTTTACGGCCTCCTCTTTTATATGAGGGGTTCGTCAATTGACTACCCGAATCTACACACATCATGAGGGGAATTAGGAGAATTGCTTTCATTTCAGTTGGAGGAGCTGAAACATAAAAGAGGACAAGGTGCCTTCTAGGTTGCGTTTTACTTTTCAAGACGATTCATGTTGGTGTAAGAAATCAATCGTCTCTCTCTTTGCATAACGTTAACATGTCCGAAACCAAAGTTGCTATCGTAACCGGCGGTGGTGAGTGACCAGCGCGTATTTACCAAGGCATCCCAGAGCTATGGCAGTTTGCTGATTGAGAAATTATTGCGTAGCCAGCGGCATCGGCCTAGCCACCTCCATCGCTGTCGGCCAGCGAAACGAGGGTTGGGAGATCCACATCCTCGACTACAATCCGGCTGCGGCGAAGGCGGTCGAGCAGGTCAACGGCGGCATCTTCCACCAAGTGGACATCACCGACTACGCTGCCCTGGGCGTTGTTTTCCGTGACATCTTCCGTCGCCACCGCAGGCTAGACTTTGTCTACGCAAACGCTGGCATTGCTGAAGTCGCTGACGAGTTCTACGACCGCACCGCTGCGTCCGACAGCGACGAGCCCCCGCCGCTGCCCAAACACACAAAGCCAGTTGTCGACATCTGCGTGACGGCCGCCGCCGCCACCGCCTACCTCGCCATCCACTACTTCCGCCTCTCGCCCGAGGCAACACGCGGTAACCGCGTGCTCGTCTTCACCGCCAGCTGCGGCGGCCTCTACCCTTCGTACAGCAGCCCTGTCTACGCGGGCGCTAAGCACGCCGTTGTTGGCTTCGTGCGAGCGATCGCCCCCTACGTGTGGCGGCGCGACGGCATCCGGGCGAATGCCGTGCTGCCGGGCACAGTGCGCACAAACCTGCTGACGCAGGAGCTGTGGAAGCAGTTTCCCGACGAGTACTTCACGCCGGTGGAGTCCATCGTCAAGGCGGTCCTCATCTTCCTCGACAACAAGGACGCCAGCAAGCCAGAGCTGACAAACATCAACGGCCAGTGTATCGAGTGCTCTGGGAAGAACCTCTACTACCGGGACCAGTACCCGTACTGTGACGAAGCGATGGCGGTAATTATGGCGGCCACGGACACGGGCAAGTAGATACGGAAATATGTACATGAATATTAATAGTAGCAAAAAGGAAAAGTAAAGTAAAGCGAAAAAGAGTAAACGAGACAGGTCTGTCTGGTGAGCCGTCGCAACGCCTTATGACTAAAAAAAATTCACAGATGGATTTGAAGCATGCAATGTAACCTCGAGCTCGAAAGGGTTCAGATCTCTGCAGGCTTCTTACATACGCTAAAGAAAAAGAAAAAGAGCTCAGTAATATCATGCACTTTATTGCGTATGAGGACAAAAAAACATCGTTGACAAGAGTGGGATTCGAACCCACGCGTGTTGCCACACTAGCAAGTCTAAGTCTTTTCTGAAGAGAAGGGAAACCTGAAGCTAGCGCCTTAGACCGCTCGGCCATCTTGCCTTTTGCTTGATGACTTAATTCTACGAGAATCAAGCCATTTCATAACACTCTCGTGAGAACAGGCACCTGCCTAGCGCTGGACCGAAATCCAGCTTATTAGCTGTGATCTGGATCCCACATCTCGACGTACCAACTATGTCGATAGAACCATCACAACAACAGCACAGCACTTCGCAAAATTTTGTGCTGTGAGTGTTCATGTAAGAAACCAAAGCCGAACAGCGTCAGTATTGGGTTTGGGGCCGCATCGATTCTCCTTTTGTGGCGCAGTCGCAGTTAATTCTACGCCGCAGCCCCTCACTGAGCCCGTGTGTTATCCTCACGGACAAATTACTTTCTTCTTAGAATATGCTTTTCTTGGACCTCTTTTCCTGGATCTGATCGCCATTTGATTCGACATATAGTTCAACCCAAGCGAGTCACCCCCCCCTTCGCGCTACCCAATTCACTCTTCATCTTACTTAACCTAAAGACCTTGATCTTCAATAATCTTAATGCGTCCGCCGCTTATAGTCTGGTGCCTATTTGCCATGGGCCTCATAATAGATGGGTTGCCAGAACCATGCGAACCTTTCCATCGCTTGTTCAAGTTCATCTTTGTCGAAACTACCTTTCTTGCTGTAGCCATGGAGGAAGCTTGCTATATTGCTATATTCAACCTCGGTGTGGTCGACACTAGAGAACATCTCTGCCTACCAATTGGACTCGGTGCTGGCGCCGTGACAGGAACTACACTTTCCGTACTTCGAAGAAAACCCATAATAAATCGAGTTCCCAAAGGCTGCATCTGTTATCCCGAAGGCGATGAGAACAAGGCCAATAGCGATGTGAAGGAAGCGGACCTGTCAGAGCAATCTGCAGTGGGCGTTAAAGACCACATCGTTTCCAATGTTACCGACGAGCTGGATGAGATTTAACGAATTGTTAGTACGCGATTTGAAATAAAATGACAACGAAGCCGTCGGATGTGGGGAGCCGGAGGTTTTGGTTGGCATCGGGATTAGGATGATAGTATCTGTTCGGCTATGCTATCCAGTATATTAACAGCGGCGGCTCTGGGTATTACCTATCTGGTTAACAGTAGACACGCTTTGACGAAAATTGTCGAATCTAAGCAGTCATGGCTTCTTTAGCTTTTCATAATCTGATACGTTTTCTTGACAAAACGTTGACTGAGCGATATGGCGACATCCCAGAAGGAGGATCTCTGGTAGATATCGTGGGTCAGACCGTGTCCATCCTTGAAGGCAGCATCTACAATTTGAGCCGAACAGGAAAAACAGCAATTGTGCATGAGGTACATATAATTTTCATTTTATTTATGTCAAATATTAGCACATACTTACAGAATTCAGTTATTATCGCCAGTTAAAGACGTTCCACTGTTTGTGTGCGTGGGACTCAACTACGCCGATCATGCAAAGGAAGCCAACGTCTGTGCAAACTGCCATCGTTTTGTGCCATGAAAACAGAACTGACGCAGTTTTCAACAGTTACAAGTTCCACCTAATCCCGTCATCTTTTCAAAGCCAGCAGGTAAGCCAATGAACCGGCAAGATTCACGATGCATCCATAAAAATTAACAGTGTTGTTTTCCCTATTGCAGACGCCCTAGCAGATCCTCTTGCTGATATACGTATCCCATCGAAGGCTACGTTGTTGGACTACGAAGTTCGTCTGTAGTTGAATAATTGATCCACTTCACTGGAATGCTAACTTTTCTAGGGCGAGCTATGCATTGTCATAGGCCGTACGGGAAAGAACATTAGCGAGAAAGACGCGTTGGATTACGTTCTTGGTTTCACCGCCGGCAATGACGTATCATCGCGCTACTGGCAGCGTGCTCCTTATTCTGGCGGCCAATTCTCTTACGCCAAGTCGTTCGATGGCTTTGCGCCGCTAGGGCCCACGCTGGTCAATCCCGCCATCGTCGACAGCAGCACTCTCACAATTCAGACTCGCGTCAATGGCGACCTGCGACAGAATGGGAACACGGCAGATATGATCTTTAATGTGGCCAAAATTATAGCACATGTCAGCCACGGCACGACGCTGCGTCAAGGGACGGTAATTATGACCGGCACGCCGGCTGGTATTGCGGCAAAGATGCCAGGCTCGCCTTGGCTGCGCGACGGGGACATTGTAGAGGTGGAGATCAGTGGTATTGGGCGGCTGCGGAACCGAATGGCATTTGAGAAAGCACACGATGCGGAAGCTTAAACAACTTAGAAATAAAATTCGTAACATTTTGGTATACTAAGGCTCTAAAGCTGCCGTGGGGGTTGCCGACCCAGCTGCGCTAAAAGTGTATATATGCTACCGTTGAACGAAGAGCAAGTGGAGCAAGAGAAGCTTCTTACATGGCCTCAAGGGAAATATACGGAAACGCTTAATATCTTTCTGTACTACTTTTGCAACAATGTCTACATGTGACTGCTTCAAAGGCACACCAGCAGGCGGTAAGTACAACCTACTGCCCGAAAATTGTACTGCTATTGACTGAAGCTAAACGGCAGATTTTATACCGAATGGTGCCTTTGGCAGCGTTGCTGAGTTGAGAGTATACACAGCAAAGCCAACAATTCCGAGAAGAGCTTATATCCTCTTCTTACCAGATGGATTTGGCTTAGCGAGTCATAACCTGCGGCTAGCTGACATGTACGCGGAGCGAGGTAGGCGGCGCGGTGACGTATTGTATCGGATTGACACTCGATGCAAGCTTACCATTTCTTGAAGGTTACGAGACAACCATTCTCGATTACTTTGAAGGCGACAGCCTTCCCGATTTTTTCATGCTGTACACGCCTGGAACGGATTTGGATTCATACGATAATTTCACGTCAAAGGTGACTGCAATATGTCTCCCAAAATTAAACCATAGCTCTTCGTACTAACACCCGCTATAGCAAAAAGATGTCATTCGTAACATCAACATGGTTGTTTGGCGCAGTCGTCATAACCCAGACCACCTTTCTTCGCTTGTAGAGCGGTTCTTCCCGGTGTACCGTGATGCGGTGGCTACAGCTGAAGATCCTTCAGCCAAGACAAAAATTCATGTGCTAGGACACTGCTTTGGTGGCAAGTACGCACTGCGCCTTGGCCACTGCGACGACAAGATGGTCTCTTCGGCTTTTATTTTTCATCCCGTACGTTCGGTCTCTGCATATTCCACGCTGATCTACATTGCTGACAGATGCAGTCATTTCTTGAGCCGTCTGACTTGATGGATATTAAGAAGCCTCTCTTTGTGGGTCTTGCCGAGAGTGATGTGTTCACACCAACTTTGCAAAATGATATGTTGCATCAGCTTCCCCAATGCGGTAGCCCTTTCTACAAACTTTTAATGTACGGTGGTACGAAGCATGGATTTTCTAGCCGGCAGGATCCAAATGATGATGCGGCTTCGGCTATGTTCCAACAGGCTTTTGATGACGGTGTGCGCTGGATGGAGTCCATAGATGCTATATAGAGTAACCATGCGAGAATCTACCGGGTGTGCAAAGTCCGTTAATTTGACCAAGTTTGCTGTGCCTCAAAAATATACGTCTTTGTGTGTACGTGGCAGGAGAGTACCTGAGATTGCTCAAAAGCACTCCCTGCATCCGATGGGGTTCGCCCT
Organism: Hawksworthiomyces lignivorus; assembly: GCA_002917075.1. Lineage (NCBI taxonomy): Eukaryota > Fungi > Ascomycota > Sordariomycetes > Ophiostomatales > Ophiostomataceae > Hawksworthiomyces > Hawksworthiomyces lignivorus. The sequence goes on along the minus strand of NTMA01000001.1, from coordinate 912,008 downwards.
TTCGGACAAGTAGTTAGTGGCCGGGAAGTGGGACTCGAGAATGTGCTTTGCAACTATTGTTTCGGTTCAACATAACTAGCATCATCGGTGCATCGGTTGTTTAAAGAGCCGACCTGAGTGAGACTTGTACGACGGTTGTAAGCAATATATATAGGTCATGCAATAATATCATGATAGATGACGTGTTTTACTCGTAGCAACCTATTTCTTTCTGTATCGCAAGCCCTTATCTATTCGTCAAAAAACATTCACGATGCCTAATTCTACTTCTCCTCCCCTCCCGACGCTCAAAGACCGCGTCGCCGTTGTCACAGGCTCTGGCCGTGGCATTGGCAAGGGCATCGTGCTGGAGCTGGCACGGCGCGGCGCACATGTAGTGGTCAACTACGCGCACTCGGCGGATGCAGCACAGGAAGTTGTGGCCGAGGTGGTCGGCCTGGGTACGGGCTCACGCGCGATAGCCGTCCAGGGTGATGTGACGCAGCAGGCAGACATCGACCAACTCTTTGCCAAGACCATTGCCGAGTTTGGCCGCGTCGACATTGTCGTCAGCAACAGCGGCATCGAGTCGTTCGACCGCGCTGAGGACGTGACGCCGGAGCGCTGGGACCGCGTCTTCAGCGTCAATGCGCGCGCGCAGTTCTTCGTCGCCGTGGCGGCCTTCCGTGCGATGCAGGCGCACAGCTCGCCCTACGGCCGTCGTATCGTGCTCACTTCTAGCATCGCCGCGCGTGTTATGGGTGTGCGCGACCACGTGCTGTACGCAGCGTCCAAGTCGGCGGTGGAAGGCGTCGTGCGGTCACTGGCTACCGACTTTGGACCCCACGGCATCACGGTCAACGCTATTGCACCCGGCGGCGTCAAGACGGACATGTTTGCCGACGTTGCTACCAACTACATTCCCGGCGCCGACCGCACCTGGCCAGCTGAGAAAGTTGAAGCTGCTATGGCCGAGAGCTGTCCGATGAAGCGCGTGGCCCTGCCGCGTGATATTGGTAATGTGGTGTCATGGCTGGCTGGCGACGATAGCGAGTGGATCACGGGTCAGGTAATTCTAGCTTCGGGAGGATCATCTGTGTAAGATACTAAATAGGTTAGACATGAAAAGCACTGTTCTGTTTCAAAGTAACTTATACCTTCTTATATTTAGCTTAGATATTTATAAGCATAGCTACTTTCAGACTCCGTTTTTTTAATACGTGCTGCTAGAACGGCCATCTGTCTTCACTGGTTGTCATAGATATAAAAATTTTCATAATAGCAGATTGTATTCAAAACTAATAGATAATTTCTCGCTAATTGCAATTTCAAATTTTCTAAGGACGGTCCCGCCGCCCGATGTTGGGACGGGCTTTAATAGAAGCCTCATCTTCACCGCTGCGCACACGCTGCACGAACACCTCTGGATCAAAGTCAACGCCAACTGGATTTTCTTCAAATGCTGCCGATTTCATATAGGCGTCAGCCTCCTCTGTGGTATCAAAATTATCCACCTGGAATTCCAGCCGGTTTCCGTCAGGGTCTTCGTAGTACATGCTAGTAGTAGGGCCGTGGTTAACAGACCAGACGGGCAGGATGCCGACAGCCTTCTTCTGTTCATAAGACGTAACTAGATCGCTGAGTTTGCGATAGCCGAACGCCATGTGATGCATGCCAACCTGCGGCGCGGCCTTATTGACGGGGACGGCGTCAGGGTCGATGATAATGGCGATGCGATGGTGCTCTTCGTCATAGCTGATGAAACTGAGTCGGTGCGTCTTATGAATGACATGAGCGCCGAGAACGTCTAGATAGAATTTAATGAGCGGCTCATAGTGAGCTTCGGAAGTTCTCAGGACAACATGGCAAAGATTGGCCGGCGAAATGAGTTTGGGATTGCCATTTACTGCGGCGGATGCGGTATTGTTGAATGTCATGATGGCGTTAGAGTACCGACAATGCGATACGTACTTTGCTCTAGATGTTTCACACGACTGCTTGTAGTGACCAAAGTAGAATCAGCGGTATCATTCTGTTTTCATATGCGTGATCGTTGATCAAGAAAATCAAATAGACGTCATAACTAGCATATGAAGTTGATCCCGTGGTCTCTTGAATTGCCCTATGCAACGTAAGCCCTGGCTGGTCTCTCGTGCATCCGACCCTTCACGTAAGGCTTATGCTTCGATGTGTTCGGCAGTGGGGTGCCGATGAGTAATTACCCCATGGCAAATTCCGCCACGGCTCAACTTCTTTAGACGTTAAAGAAGACCCCAGTGAGGAGAAACTGGGGTACATAGTTAGTGGATTTTGGTTTTTGTTGGTGCCGGGAGTCTCGGCTAGAGCACTGTACCTATTTTTTTTTTATTTTTTTACACTGCAGTCAAAGTCCAAGGCATTGCACTTATCGCTGATTTTTGATGAATGGCAATTAGCTGTAGGTCTAATATGAGTGTTCTAATTATGAAGTTTTTTTTTTATTTTTTTTATTTTTTTATTTTTAAAAAAAAAATGCCTATTAGCTAGAAAGCTTGGTTCGAGCAATTAGTTTGCGAACTACTCATATTGTACTCTGCTTTAATTTTACTAGTATGTAATCTGGTTTAGAAGATTTTATTATACGTCGTGAAATATGAATTTTATTTCGAATTGGTGCCGAACACACTTTCACTCTTCTACACGCTTCGCGGTAGACAAATCAGAGCCGCCCATCTTTTCCATCACACCTCCTGCAACTACATCCAACCAAGAAATGTCTGCCAGCCGCTTTACGATATGGTGTAAGGTAGGCAATTCCTGCCAGTTGCGTGGGTGCCATCTTAGCGTTCCTTTGGTGGACACAAACTTGCGCTGCAGTTTTGACGGCTGAATTGCCTTCTCAGCGGCATAGTCAATGAAAATAGGGTAATCAGCTTCTGCCTCACCCGGTCGACCTGGCGTTGGTATATAACGATGCAGCAAGAGACCAGAGTCAACACCGGCTTCAGGAGGAGCAAGACTTCCTGTGGCATTCTCAGTTTCTTCTAGTCCCTCGAGCTGAAAGTCAGCAAAAATAGAACCCTGCCAGCTCGCTATAGTGGTATGAGTGTCATTCGTGCGGCTAATAGCTAAGTCGCCAAAAATTTTTGGATATCCAAGCTCTTCGCGGCCACTGATGATGGGATCAGCCAAATTCTCCCAGAGCACTGGCAAGAAAGTTCCCTGGTAAGCTCGACCGCTGGGTGTAATATGCTGCACGCCGTGTATGTAGACACTGAGCAAATTGTAGCCTCGACCACCGAGCCACTCTAACTGGTCTAGCTCTTTGGCTGCGACAGTGATAAAGGCAATATTGTCGGTTTTCTGAAAAGAGAGGTCTCTGGGGAGGAGGTCTGAGATTGCGGCTTGAGATGTTCGGAACGTCAAAAACGATTCGACGCTCGTTGAATGTGATCCATTTCGAGACAGACCGTCATATGACTGTCGTGGGCCCGGGAACGGTCCGAAGACAGCCGGCATGCGACGATGAAGTTGGGTTAATCGGCGGACAGAGGCCATTTGCGATAGAGAGAAGAAGAGTTGCTTTTCGAGTTGGCACGAGATGTCACTTTATCTGTATTCAGCAAATGTGGCACGATGCTCTGTGCAGGCACACATATACAGTCAGAAGATCAATAGAAGATGGTAATTACAAGCGTGTCAGAGCATTGGCAATGACATCGACGCTAACTGAAATTCGCCGCTATTGAAACTGTTATGGGCGTCGACTGGCGGCATCTCCGCATAGAAACGGCGGTACCCCGCCGGCATGGAAATGTAGAGGTAGACCCCGTGTCTCTGCGACATGGCTTCGTGGCTGTGTTTAGTGTGGTTGCTAGGGAAGTTGGATTGGGGTAATGAATATCGTTCGATATCGCGGAAGAGAAAGTTCCCAGTGGGACTACCTCAGTCTAAGCAAGAGAAATTTAAGGGAGCACGTAGAGACGTTCTGATCTGGACCTCTATTTTAGCTATCACCTCATTCGTGGTTATTCCTATCAAATTTCTTCATGCTTTCTTTTGTTGAAAATATCAACCACGACATAGATCTCCCTTGCTACGAACACCATGTCGACTCCTGTCACTACTAACGGTCACCAGGCCCCGGCGGCATGTTTGCCTATGGCTCTCGTCCCCGTCATCATCGTTGGCGCGGGCCCCGTGGGCATGATGCTAGCGCTACGTCTAGCACAGAGCGGTATCAAGTCAGTGGTTCTAGAGAAAGAAAAGGAGCTGAGCCAGGCGCCACGGGCAATTGGATACTACGGCCCTGTGCACACATTATTCCAAGAGGCTGGTATCTACGACCGCATAGCACGAGAGGGCATGCCGTCAGGAGGCTACATGTGGCGCAAGCTGCCGGTAGATGAAGTCAGTGAGTCTGGAAAGCTGACAGGCAAGAAGCTCGGCCCAGTACTAGGCCACAACATTATGAGCCGACCAGATGTCAATGGCCAGTACGAAGTGGGCCACTATTCGATTCAGCTGGCACAGTCGCTCCTGGCAGCCCTTTTGCTCGAGGAAGCGGAAAAAACGGGCAACGTCCAAGTCTTTTGGCAACACGAGGTGACCGCCTTACAGCAGGACGACGCCGGAGTCAGCGTCGCGGTTAAAGTCTCTGACTCTGACTTCGGTCTCGCATCGACAGCCCTTGTCAGAGGTCAATACTTGGCTGCCTGTGATGGGGGGCACTCGACTATCCGCAAACTGCTCGGCGTGCGCATGCAGGGCCATTCGTGGCCGGAGCGGTTCATAGCCACAGATGTGCTGCGCACGGCGCCCGTGGTTGCGGATCCGCCGGTGCACTTCGTGGTTGATCCAAAGTACTGGGCCGTCGTGACTCCGCTGGAACACGTCGAGGCAGGCAAGCAAGGACTGTGGCGATACAGCATGGCCGTGCCCGCTGCAGGCCCCAGCGAGCTAGAGCTGACAGACGAGGAAGTCATGTCGGCTGAGCACGTGGATATGATGCTGCTGAAGCAGATCGATGGGCCGCGGCCCAGCGATCACATCGTGGTGCGCAAGAGTCTCTACAAAATGCACCAGCTTCTCGCCAGCACAATGCATCGCGGCCGTTGCTTCCTGGCCGGTGATTCAGCTCACATCAACAATCCCATTGGTGGCCTTGGCCTGTGCAGTGGTTTGCTTGATGCAGACGCGCTGCATCAAACGCTAGATATCGTGTTCCATAGGCAAGCAAAGCTTAATGAGACAAACAGCACCAACGGCACCAATGGTATCAACGGCACAAACGGTTCTACTGGCGTCAAAGCTACCAATGGCTCAAAGCACCTTGATGACCAAGCTCTCTTCCGCCGCTATTCAGCAGAGCGAAGGCGTGTATTTCAGTGCATCATCAATCCACTCAGTAGTGCCAACAAGATGCGCCTACATGCAGCAGACCCAGATTTCACTGCCCAAGAAGACTGGTATTTTCAGGCACTGGCTCGAGGTGATAAGGAAGAACTGCAAGAACTTCACGCACCTTTGTATACCCAATGGCGGACAAACATGAGGCAGTGGGCGTAGAAATAGATGGTATAGTGAAAAAGTAGATGGTTAACAGGGTACCTTTGTATTTAGTTCATCGTATATATATACAACTGTTTCATTACGTCCTGGAGGACTAGCCGCCCCCGCATATGTGCCGACTTTCTAGAAACTGTCGTAATTTCCTCAGTACGCCTTCTGACAGTCTCGTAGCCACGCCGTGACGAAATGACCACAGACAGCACTCGATTGTGCGTATTGGATTGTCCAGTCGTACGGGTGAATCACATCCGTTCGGGTCTTGGAGCGCTGGGGCAACGGCGCTGCCGACAGCCTCCCACTGGTCCTGCACCTCTCTCTGCATGTCATCTGTGTCGATAACTACATGGTCAGTGGCATCCCGCCACTGAGGCCCATAGAACACACTAACAGCCCAGAGCACCATTGTTGCCCGGTATAGACTTGCAGGCCACCAAGGCGGGCGGATCTTGCGGTCTAATGAGCGCATGATGTGCAGCACCTGGCCGGCATGTCGCAGCGCGGGAACTGGGTCTGGTACGCTCTGGGCAGCTGCAACTGCGGAAGCATGTGGTGATGCCCAAGACTGCGGCATAGGCGACGGTGCTCGTATTTGCTCGTCAGGAACGCGGCGACGAGCAAGACGTTCGATCTCGGCCACGTCTGCTACGGCATTGAGAGCAATAATATGGAATGTGATAAGAGCGACAGTCATAACAGCGTGATCTGGATGACCCGGCTCGACGGGTGGTACAAGGCGATAAAGATCATGCCAGCGCTGTAGCAAGCCATACATCTCTTCCATGTGGAGCTCTGTCGACTTTTTTGTAATGGGTGCAAAGGAGCGACGGCTTCCGGCATAGCCGCCAAAACAGCTTAGTAGTTGTCGAACCTCGCGAATGAACGCATGTAATGGGTGAAGCAAGAGGCGTAAGTTGGTCGGTGTGAGATAGTTTCGGTACTGTGATGTATGAAGATCATTTTGTAAGAATAGCTGGAATAGCGTATACAATGACGGCTGTTTCGGTAATAATAATCCGCCATCTTCTTTGCCCTGCTGGTTACGTAGAATATCCTGCCAAGACGATAAATCGTTGGCAAGAAAGAGATCACTAGAGCTGGGGAGCGGCAGCTCCAGCTGTGTGACAGGTATCATAGGGTTTATATCCTGAAACAGACTCAATTCTAGGTCGATTGTCACCCATGCGTAAATAAGTCTAAGTTATTTAGTATACTCAAGGTCTTATTGAAAGTAGAAAGCAAAGGAGAGGGAATTTTACCTTGTTAATCTCTCTCTCTGTAGCCACTGCGCTTGTGCCAACTCGCCCATTTCTTGGGTTTCATTAGGAGTCATGGCATCCTGCCACTGATTGGAGAATAGACCACCATGTCGGATAATCTACAACGTTATCAGCTGATGACATAGAAAAAACACCGTACCAAGACACATTTTACGAACCGATATGTAGATGCCACGCTGGCCTAGGCCAATGTCCATCAACCACTTGTCCCCGCTCCACGACGCCTGGATGATAAATAGCAACGATGAGTGAATCAGAAGATGATGGTGGCAGATCGACACCTGCGTCTCGATTACATCGAAGAGCGAGATACGACAGACTTCTGTTAAGCCCCCCGACAACCGCCTCGCCTCTCCAGTCGGGTCTGACATGGCTCCTTGGGATACCATGAGCAAGATCAACACACTCGACGTCGTGTTGTTTGCTCCGTTCATGAGCCTGTTGGCGTCAAACACTCCGCCAGGTATGAGAGTATAGAAAGGTTCGAAAAGCCGCATGTATTCTCGCAAGAAATGCTCCAACGTCGCTGCTGGCGGCAAGATGAGGAATCCAGGAGACATGTCTGCTTGTGGCGATGGATAGTCAGAAGTGGCCGCTGCTGGGTCCAGCCGGTGAACTTCGAGAGCCTTGCGCAGAAATGATTGCGAAATGGCGGCAAGCTTGTCACGGATGTTGACGAGGAGCGGGACACTGACAAGCCCGTCCATAGATGCAGGGCTAGGAAAATCAAAGTTGAGCCAGCCCCAAAGCCGATCTGACTCGGGCATATGGCTTAGGCTCTGCAGAAGTACACCTGCTGTCCGTGGGCAGTGCACGACGTCTTGGCACGGGTTGCACTGGAAAGACGACCAGAAGTCCTGTGCTTGAAGGACTGCTTGATGCTCTGGCCCCTCGATGGCTGGTGGTGTTGTGGGATAGCGCCAAGTCCGGTCATTTCGCCGGATCCTTCCATACCGACTACCATCAATGCCGCTGCTACCACCGTCTCCTATTGTTCCAAGAGACTCAAACGGAGCGGCTAATTCCATGTCGCCTCCTACAGTATTTCCACCACTTCGAGAAAGGTCGTCCTTATCAAATTCTGCGAGTTGGAACTGCAGCATGCTAGGATTGGCAATCCATCCTGCCAGCGTGGACTCGAGCGTGGACTGTTCTTCAGGTAGCTGCAGGTTGTGGTGATCTAGCGGATTAGTGGACACCATGTCTACTATGTAGGCGCCGAGGTCTATGCTTGTGTCCGTTGCGCTCTCTCGTTGTCTGGAGGTGTCCATCTCATCCGATAGGCAAGTCGGATCAGGGTACGCACTGATTGTGCCGGCGGCATCTGGGCATATGGGCACCTGCTCTTGGGGGGACGCTGGTGCCATACCTACAGGTGGATCGCTCGTCCTCGCTGTGACAGAGGTTGGTCCACGATCGCTCTCTTCGTCTTCTTCGTCGGAACCCCCTGGAATATCAAGCGTTTCTATAAGTCTGGATGCCTGTGACTCCGTGGTCGTGGCTCGTCGTCTCCGGGGTCGCCGGTCACATTCTATGTTTCGATTTTTGCACCGGTTGCAGGGGGTATTTGAATCGCACTTGGCTTTCATCCGGGCACAGTTCCCACAGGCATTTTGTGTGCGTATCCGCACTCTAGTGACGGACTGCGTCGACCCGTTCTCATTTCCCGCTGTGCTGTCGCCGTGGATGACCATGTGCCTCTGAAGAACGTCTCTATATGTGCAAATATTTTCAGAAGAGACGTGCTAAGTCTGAGAAGAGTGTGGACCATGGATGCTTACGCTCTGGCAAATGAAATATGACATCGGTCACATTTGAAGCGCTTTACATTTGTATCTAGAATAATGCGTCAGTTCAGCCTGCTACCAGCGTCGGTCAATAATAGGGACGTAGACTTTACTGCACTACTTACGGGTTGTGAGATGTCGTTCTAGATGCTCGTTTCGTTGGAACTTCTGGCCACAATATGTGCAAAACGCCATGTTCGGGTTCCCGTGCTGGGGTAGCGACGGTAGTTCGTTACAGCATTGGAAGCCAGCATTGGAGCGTCCGCATTTGTCTCGAGAAAGGTGAGAGGAAATGGGTCAGACGTACGGAGTAAGCTCGAATTAGAAATAGCGGGAGTTAAAGCTCGGCTGTTAAGGCGGACGCGAGTCTTCTTGGAGAATACTCTTTCTGGCATAGGGGGAAGTGTTAGGGGGAAAATTACGACGCTCAGGCCAACCATGTGCCATGTAAAAAAAAAAACAGAAAGGAACAAACTACTAATGAACAATAGTCTCGTGGTTTTAGCTAGCCTACCTATCCACAATGATCCAGACGGGGGTACTGGCTTCATACAAAGCGAGATTTCTAATCTAGTTCCAGCCGCATTAATGTGCTGACCCAAGATCTGCTTCACTTATTCTAGGCCCTAACTTTGCAAGCCATGTCGTACGCCAATGCCATCTTAGGCGACACCTATAAGATTCACGCACCGCATTCTTTCGCTCTTTGTGAAGATTTTACACGAGGGGCAACAGATGCCAGCTATATCTAAAATAGAATAGACCCTCGCGGAGTTGAGTATTAGTGAGTCTCAAAGTCTCCGCCTCCAAGACTCGCCCCGCTTTCTCCAATCTCGGGGTTATGCGGGGGACGAAATTCGGCGATAGGAGCCCCTGGCTCACATGTCCGGCTCCCCACCGGGCCGGCGGAGGTCTGGATGCGTAGCCAGTGCTCGAAAGCAGCACGGAAAATACGTAGTGATCCAGTGCATGGCTTCATCTTATTCTTACCCCAGACTTTGCTACACTACCCAGACACTTGCCTGTCATAAAGAGTGGGGATGCTCGGGGTCCAGGGACAGAGTTGATCCTTTCTTTTTCTTAATTCGAAGACCAAAAGATGTATATCGACGTTAATCTATATCTTCTTGATTGTGTCCTTCCTCCTTCTCCTTGAGATGAAGTCAATTTCATTCTGTTGAGAGACCAAGCTCGATCTCTTTATACACTTAGTTCGTAAAGAAGCACAGCAGCCCACCATGCGTTTTTGCTCACTTGCTGAACTTGACCCGACTGACGGCATTGTGTCGTTAGTCAACCGTAAGTGTTATTATACTCGACATCTAAGGCGGACCTCCTCTAACATGGCAGTTAGACAACAACCGCGAGCAACACGTCAAAGACACTGACATTGCACTCATCCCTCAACCGACGGACGATCCAAACGACCCCTTACGCTGGCCTCGATGGCGGAAGCACATGACATTCTTTTCGGTGTGCTGTTTTGTGTTCTTCAATAACGTCAGCGGCACTGTGCTGTCCGACTCGTTCTATCCGATCTCTCTCCAGCTGGGAGTGTCTATCGATACGGCGTCTGGACTCATTTCCTGGGTTATCCTTACACTTGGTCTTGCTGTAAGTAGCCAGGATGGATTGGCTGTGTGCATAGATGACAGATAAGGAATATGTAGCTAATGGATGGATTCTATTTAGAATTTCTTCTGGGTTCCGACTGCCCTTTACTTTGGCAAGCGGCCCGTGTTTCTCGCTGCGTCTGGATTGGTATTTGTAGCTGCAATATGGGCTGCTGCATCGCCAAGTTTTGGCAGTCTGCAAGCAGCATGCGTTGTGGGAGCGTTTGGTGGTGGCGCGTCGGAAGCCCTAGGCGCTGCGATTATCAACGTGAGAATCCCCCGCTTTATGAATCTTTGGCGATTAGGAATCTAACCCTCGCAGGATATATATTTCTTACATGAGAGAGGACAAAAAATGGGTTGGTACGTCATTGCTTTGGCCTTGGGCAGCAGTGTAGGACCCCTGTGTGGTGGCTATATCATTGAAAGTATGTCTCCAAGGCAGTCTCGTGTCTCATGCCGCAGCGTATATGCTGAGATCTGACACACCACCTCTCTAGAGAAGGGCTGGGCGTGGGGAAAGTGGCTCAGTGCTATCCTCTGTGGGGCAACATTTCTCATGATCATCTTCTTTGCCCCCGAGACGCACTTCGAGCGAGACAACAATCTCTCACACTTACCTAGTGAGTCTGATGCTGCAAGCAGCGAAGCAAAGTCAAATTCCAATCATCTCGAGAGTTCAGAACGGCCAGCAACAGCTAGTAAGACTGCAAAATCTTTTGTGCAGCTTCTCAAGCCGTGGTCTTTCCGTGATCGTGAGAATTCTTACTGGGCGCTCATGTTCAAGCCATTACCACTATTGCTCTACCCAGCCTGTGCATTCGCGGCTCTGTCATGTATGTCTCGTTTCTGGCAAAGCAATAATATTTGACAGCTTTCTAACATTGTAGATTCCATCTGTCTGGCACCCACGGTCATGATCAACGTACTGAGCTCCACCATTCTCATCCCACCGCCGTACAACTTCTCCATTGGATCTGTCGGTTTGATTAATATTCCCGGTATCAGTATGTATAATCTTTTTAATATGACTTAATTTGTTGCCGGCTCTATCTATTGTTGACAATTTCATTTCAGTTGGCCAGCTTCTAGGCGCCCTCATGGGTGGCGTCGCAATCGACAAGTGGGCAACGTACCGCGCGCGCCGGAATGGCGGTATCTTCAAGCCCGAGTCACGCCTAGTTCTGATTCTTTTGCCGAGCCTATTTGTGTTTGTAGGCATTATTCTATTTGGTTTTTCGGTTGGCCGTGAAATGCATTGGGCCGTCATCTTCGTAGCCTATGGAATGGTCAGCGTTGGCCTCACCGGTACTGCTAGTATAGCCATGACCTACGTGTGCGATAGCTATTTCCTCGTTGCAGCCGAATGTCTTGAGATGATCAACGGGCTGAAGAATGTCATTGCTTTCGCATTTATCAAAGCAACGGTACCCTGGGTCGAAAATCAGGGTTATGAGCGGGTAAGCAGATGAGAACTTGTCATGGCTTCCGAGACTTTGTATTTCTAACCTCTTCCCGACAGGCATTTGGCGCATTAGGTGGTATATTCTTCGCCTTTGTTGGCCTGGCGATTCCGTTCATCTTTTGGGGTGCTAATATTCGCCATTATACTTCTGCACGCTGGCGGCTGGTGAGCCTGCGAGGAGAGAAAACAAATTGATCTGTCGTAACTAGTCGAATTAGCACGAGTTGAAATATTTGTTATCGAAGGAAATCCATATAGTTGCTTCGCAGTACCTGCTTTTGTGTCAGAAATGAAAGAGAAAAAAGCCCATCTCTAATATTCTGGTCAGTCCTCTGCCTCGAGAGCAAGTGTGAGAAATGCTGACTATTAATCCCACCTCTCCTCCAAATGCACGACAATGCGGTCTTCTAGCCGATATCATCACCTCAGGCTGCCGGATCTCAACTTGAGTTACAAAGGCAAGACGTCTAAATTACGGTGGAAGTCTTGCTCCAGTTTGTGAAAGTAATTGGCGTGGTTGAGAAGCCAGCTACAGCCTGTAAATCCATAGTCTTACGAAACTGTACCTATTTAGGTTCTCTGCTAGAAGTCTGGAGCAAGTCAAATAGGCACGTTCCCATGGAATAAACTGGTGTAGAAACAACAAATTCCGAAAACCATCTATACTTAAATTCAGAATCATATCCCACCGGATATTGGCCCATTAACAATAGTTTAGTCTCGACATACTATGCATTCTTTATTATTCATAATAACAAAACTCACATACTATCAACCGGTCACCGTGTAAGCTCAAGCCTCAGAAGAAGAGTCCCAAAAGTCATCCTAATCTTCTATTCCTTGGATACCGTAGACTCTCTTCCTAGCCGATTAAATGGCATAGTACACGATGATGTGATCACATCACGTTTTGATTGGTAATTTTAGGGTCGCAGTAGGTATATGAGTCATAAGAACTGTGTTGTCATCGTAATCAGAGAGCTCATAATAGAAAAGGATCTGACGGGACATTCACGGAAGATCGGGCTGCTAAGATCCTTACCGCATTTACGGGCAGACTTCTTGTCTTCGAATCCGCTACACGGCATTTTCTTCCGAATCACGAGATAGACAAGACTAGATCCAAGCTGTGGCTGTGTTACATAGTAATCATTCCGATTGTTCCTTGCGGATGTATTGGTTTCAGCTGCGGTGCTTGATGATCTCCTAGCTTTTCTCAATATGTCCTAGGTAGAAAAGAAACGTTTAGTAACGCTACGAAAAGAATAAGGAGACGTACTTTACTTCATATTCTTTAGTTGATGTTTTGAGTCCTAGGCCTTCAAGTTTTCCGAGCGCTTAATTTGCAGAGCAATAACTTTTGATGTTGGTAAAACGCAGATCCTTACCTCACAGTCTAAGAAGGGATATCTAGTGAGGGGTTTGTTCATATTGTGCTACTTACAGCACTTCACAGGAGAGTGAGAATAATATGCGGGTAGTGTAAATCGTTGCTCTTTAAGAACACAAAGTCTTTGGAACTATTTAAGTACCGACTCTATGTCAGCAATTGGTCTAATTTACGTATAAACGTTACATGGATGTTTTCACTAATGGAAACCCGTATTTAGCGACAGATACATTTGACTACGGCCCGATCACGCCCCAATCATCTACGTATAGATGCATTAGTGCTCATCTCAGCACGTTCTGCCTCGCTGAAACGATGAATATTTCGGACTCTGGAGTTTATAATCTCCGTTCGAAGATTTCTGCAGACTGTATTCGGTCGCATTCTAGAAATGATTGCTGGCTTTGCTCTACAGTAATATGAAATATAAAGCACGGATTTCCTCCTATTATTTGTTTTAGTCTTCTCTCCTAAACCAAAAGAACTACCAAGATTCGATTCTTGTAAGAAAACAGTTTTTGATAATTAAATTTCTCAAATAAGCGCGTACTATGTCTCCCATCACGGACCCAGCAATCCCTGCGGGATCTACGATCCTTGTCACAGGTTCGAACGGCTACATCGCGAGCCATATTAGTGACCAGCTCGTGAAAGCAGGCTACAATGTCCGCGGCACCGTCAGGGATACAACAAAGAGTGCATGGATGACGAAGTTCTTCGAGAAGCACTATGGCCCAGGGAAGTTTGAATTGGTCGAAATCAAAGACTTCCGGGACACAGAAGCCGTCAAGAATGCGATCAAAGGTATGATGGATATATATTCCGCGGAGATTAGTTTGCAGACAACACAAACCTCCCGCTAACCATAGAAAAACTATGACTTCAAGGCGTTCACGGCGTCATTCACACGGCAACGGACACCTCATTTTCGCCGGACCCGAACGAAGTCATCACCCCTGTCGTCGATGGCACCTTGAGCATTGCTAAGGCCGCTGCCGTTGAGCCAACTGTCCAGCGCTTTGTCTACACCTCTTCTCAAGTAGCAGCATTCTATCCCCACTCGAACAAAGTCTTTACTATAACGCAAGACAGCTGGTTTAACGAGGTTATACAACTCGCTTGGGCGCCGCCACCGTACGAACCAATTCGTGCGGTGTATTCATACGCTGCGAGCAAAGTGCAGGCTGAGAAGAGCCTCTGGGAATTTGCGAAGACCGAAAAGCCGGCATTTGTGTTAAACACAGGTATGTGTCAGAGCTAGGTGAGAAGCCTGCGGAACGCAGATTGCTCATCATTTTGCCAATAGTTTTGCCCAACCTCACAGTGGGTCTGCCGCTGAGCGTCGAGGACACTGGCTACATCTCAAGCGCGAGTACGCTGCCGCCAATTTATCTTGGTGATGAGATTGCGTTTAAGACGATTACAGCTACTTTCCCGCCGGGTGAGTGCAAGATGCCATAGTTTATTCTCGGTTGCTCGGTTGCCTTCTGATATCTACGCTTGTGCTAATCTACAACACTATAATAGAACACTTCATCGCCGTCGACGATGTCGCTCGCCTCCATGTTGTCGCTTTGCTGCGGAGTGATGTACAGAACGAGCGGATTTTCGGCTTTGGTGAGCCAATGGGGTGGAACGATATCCTTGCCGTGTTTCGCAAAAATGTTCCGGGCAGAGAGTTCCTCCCGGACATCCCAGGCGAGGGAAAGATCATGTATACTGTTGAACCCATCGAGCGCGCAGATCAGCTATTGAAAGAGTTTAAGGGAGGTGATGTTGGATTTAGACCAGCGGCAGATGCAATTATGGAAACGGTGCAGAAGTTCGTAGAAGATCCGAAGGCAGAGCTTAAGGGAAGGTTGTGGAGCTGAGAAAAGCCTCGTTCGGTAACCATTTTCTATAAACGTGGACTTATGCAAAGTTATCCCTAGCAAGGTGTCTATCTAAACTCCCTTCTTCGAGATAAAAAGATGCTTAAACATTTGCCATGATCGCGTCTCTAGATCAGCGTGCTCCACTGTGACCAACCCTCTCCTCTTCCTTAGCTATAGAGCAAGCATACCGGTTACATTGTATAACGAAACTTAGTATACCTAGTTAGCGAGTATCTTGCGATTTGAGGTTAGAAGCTACTTACGTAGGGATTTTCGAAGTCGGTAACATCTTGCTCGCCAAGCACCTTTCCTCTCTCAACACGCTGCTCTTCCGTAATCCCTTGTTCTTGAATCTTCTTTTGCCTCCGCCGATTGCGCATCATAAGTGTCACTCGCCACAGGACAATGAGACAAAACTCAAGTCCAAAGCAGATGGTGCATCCAATAATGCCAGGAATATATTGGGGCTTCAGTAGTCAATAGGGTTGTATTTCCAGCACAGGAATTGATGTTACGAGTGTATGACATACCGCATCTGAGGCCTTGAAGATTTGTGATCCAACCATATTGCCAACGCAATAGCCAACAAATGTGAAGGACGAAGTCAGAGTCCGCTTGGTTCTCCCCGCCACATTGGACGGGATAAGAGTCCAAGCCAAAAATAACGAGATAACATAAGGGACCGACATAAAGTATCTTAATATTTCTTAATTAGCAGTAATAAAAACACGGAGAGCTAAGATCTGAGGCGACGTAGCTTACCCGCCCCATTTGGTCCATCTATAACTCTTCTCGTTGGGCAGTAGAGACATCATGAGGAAGCCAATAAAAGGAGGTATGGTAGAGAATGCCATAAAGTACCTGTATAAAGTGTCAGCTACGCCGAAGATTCGATGAGCATATGGTATTTAGTTTACGTGCATCCGTAGATTCTTCCAGCGACTCGTAGCCAGGCCGATAAGAACAAAATAGCAGACACTAAATACGCTGCGAGGGATGTCAAGCAAAATAACCTGGAGATTTGCTAGTAAACTGTCAGCACAGCGCGCTACTTGTGTGGGTTCTGAATCCTGCGAGGCGTACTAAAGCCGAATGAAGTCGTGATAATATTGCCAAACGTAGTTAGTCCGCCATTGGGAACCGAGCTCAAGAAGGCGTTAATGCCAGCGAACCAAAACTAATATGAGTGTATTCATGATCAGAAAACTTTGACGAATTAACGTGTTATAGGCTGAGAGAAGGAGGGTTAAGTCTTACGCAAGGGTCTAGCAAGCACTCGCGCACTTGCTCCCACCGCCACTTTTTCATGCCAGTCATGTCATGGCCTGTGTTGTTGCTGAGAATGCGCGTGTTGGCCATTTTCTTTTCCGCCGGCGAAAGCCATCGCACCTCGGACGGCGTACCTAAGAGGAATAGGCAAAGAGTCCCCACGAGAATGGTGAGCGAACCAAGAAACTGGACCAAGTCAGCCAGAGATCAACAAAGAATACGCCTGAGAACTTGTTTAGCGCGATAGCCGATGCTCACATAAGACATATACCGCCACGCTTCAAAATCGGGCCGCTTATACTGTACAGAGCCTATGCCATACAGAACAAGACTTGCAATAACGCCAAATCCAGCGTTGGCGCTCTGGAAGACAAGAGAGCGCGAAGAATGCTCACGGGTTGTATACCAAGAGCCAATTACGAGAATAAAACCAGGACTTATACAGCACTGGAATGTGTGTCAGCACAGCACGTTACGATAGGAAGAATCCAATAAGGGCGGCATGGCTATTACTTCAAATATGCCTTGCAAAGCACGCAGTGTTATGAGCTGAGCAAAGTTTTGAGCAAAACCAATGCAGAGGACGACAATGCCCCAGCATATCATATATATAGAGAGGGTGCGGCCGATCAAGAAGCGTTGCAGAAGAAGGTTGGAAGGGAATTCGAAGAACATATACATGAGGTAGAAAATGGTTGTCAACCATGAGTATTGCTGGCCTTGGAGCCCGGTATCCTAGAAAGTGTTGTTTTAGTACAATAAATACTATAATAGACAGTTGCTTGCCCAACCCTTGAGCCTGGGTCCTCTCACCTGCCGGAGACCAAACGTGGCCTGAGTGCCCAGAGATGTCTTATCTGTTTGCTGGATTCCATAACAGAGCCACATCAAAATCAGTAGATACCTATCGATTTTACGCTTCAGCTTCTTGTACTGGTCGTCTGAATATTGAGAACCGTCATTGCTTTCTACAAATAATATTAGTCAAGATTTCCGATTGGATTTATACTGGGTGACTAAGCATTACCGTGTTCTTGAATCTCTCCCACAACGACGCTAATGGTATCGCCTTTCTCAAAATCTGGTATCTTCTCATTGCTTATGTCTTTTTCAGACACAGGATCTATGCTGACTGGGATAGCTCCGATGTTGGCAGAGCTCGCCATCGTTTAGGTATCAACTCTGTTCACACGAAAAAGAAGTACTAATTTTGTATATCTAGAAAAGGACGATGTACGTTATAAAACCAAATATATTTATTTAACTGCTCAAACAAACACGAATAAACATATATGTATACAGATTCCATCCGAACGAATTCATGTGTGCACACACACGGTTTATGTAGGACTGGAGTAAATTGTGGGTTGAGCGTGTAGGCTGATTTGTGATGCCAAGGAGTCTTGTGATAAGAACGTAGCAGCCGATAGCTGTTCCTCCGCATCCTCCATTACCTTCCTCTTCTATTCCGATAGACAATCTTTCTATGGAATATGTTCCTTGACATAAAATCACTGATGTGCGGCAAGGTTGCAACCCCGCAACGTAAAATCTAGTTTCAAGATGCGATCATTGTTCAGATAGGATAAGATAAGAAGTCGGTATTTCTCATCCGATAGTGCTGTCTGATATTTGAAGGTATGCCTGCTTTTATCCGGTAAAGTGTGGAAACTTGATAGTTATTATCTCTTGCGTCAATGCAATTATTCTCTAGATTTTAAATACGGTTAGCCCGCGTCTTCATTAAGCCATCAAAGACAGAGTGATCTTCTTCATGGATGATTTGATTCTTATCTTGCGATGGAAAGAAAGAAGAGGAAAAAAAAGTGATATCTTATAGAGTGGAAAAGGAAAATGGAACAGAGGGGCTTGCTGGTCGTACGGTTTCATTGCCAAAACATATCGTATCTTCCTCCTATACGCCCTTATCCATAGATATCTAGTGTTGATCTTCACAGCAGAAGTCTTTCCTCCACATCTTGTTCTGCTTTCGGTGTTTGCCGCATTCCCAGTTGATGCCATGTAATCTTTCACACGTTCCTTATCAATTTGCATACAGAGAGTGACGTATCTCCGTATAGAAGCACATCCGACTACAGAATATGATCATAAGAGTTGGAAGTGCGATTCTGACCACTGATCATCCGTGGATTCTTGGCGTCAGCGCTATCTAAAGTCACAACCTTCAGTAAAAATGCAAATGCTAACAAGTACAGCCAAGTTTGGAGAAACCCAAACTACAGCGTTAGTGCTCTATTTTCGTCAAGATTGGGAACCTTGATTAGTGTCCTTGTCCAATTAATAACATTTTCGTAAATTGTAAATGATATTGCGCCAGAAACCTTAGACTGTTAGTAAATGGAGACGTAGATAGAAGGAGACAGATACAAGAATTAATTAGATCATGAATGACGCGTAAGACTTACACACAGCCTGACAAGACGTGGAGTTGTGCCTTTCCACAACGCCAGGACGCCTTCGCTTCGCAAGACTAAGCGCAGGCATTGAAATGAAGAACCCCCATACAGCGCTCGTCCTTGACTTGACTGCAGACGAGTCTTGAGGTTATCGAACGGCATAGTAGCGTATACTGTGATGCAGCCAGCTAGGGCACCAGCTACAGCTGGAGTGGCGGCTGTAGGCAGTAGACACCCTCGCATGGATTGCAGCTTCTCGAGCAGAAAATTATACGATGTGAAGCGCACCATAGCGTTAGCAGACTGCTTCAGTGTCACAGGCACGACGCCGGCATAGAAGCCTCGGATTCCTTCAGTTGTGAGGATGGTCACGATTGTGCTCCGAGCAGAGCCGTAATTTTTTGCACCGCCTATGCCTGCTGTTGGTACTCGTTGCCCTGAAGCTGACCTTTGGGCACTGCTTTTGCTGCTCTGCCCTTCAATCATCTTTGTTTTGATCGTCTCCCCTGGTGTTAGCACCAGAACACTCTCGGCCACACCTGCTCCTATGCCCGCATACATATTACCCAAGGGTGTAGCTTTGCCGGTCTTAGGATCGCGTGGCACATAGCGGCGGACGTGGTCGAAGGCGAGGAAGCGCACGCCCGATTTGGACGCATTAGAGACGCAGAAAGCAGCCGCCCCAGAGTAGAGGGCGCTGGGACCGCGTTGGCGAAGCGTGTCAATGAGAATGCGCACAGGCGACGGGGGAGTCGAGGTAGATGATGCCACTAGCTGCTGGCGTGTCTTAATGTACTCGGTTGGATACTGATATGGCTGTCAGTTTCTCTTCTGGACCTTGACCGGTGCTGAACTTCATTATCCTTACAGTGACCAGAGACTCAACACCTCCAGCGGATGCGCCGGCAAGCACAGATTGCCATGACTTGGGTGGTGGCTGGTCTTTTCTCTGGGCAGAATGTGCCATGGCAGAAAGTATGTTACAAAAAAAATACGGAAACGAAATATGCTTGCTAGTGGCAACGAAACACAGATCAATCTCTATGACTAGGAAAAAATATAATTTCGTTAAGTAATCCTAGATTCAGTAAACTACGTACATCTTGAAATAGAACACTATGCAGATGAAATATCGATACAAAAATAATGCATATTCTGTTGTGAAATGATATCTAGTACGAGTAAACGTACGCGGTGACCCATTCGCTGTGGGTTACTTGCTGGGTTACTCCGGAACGACTCTCAAGTCTCTCCACTTTATTTCTGCCCCGGAGCCACCCTTTTGCTAAAGAAGAATCCCAACCAGGACACCTCCGAGAACAAAGCAAGCTTCCCAGAGCGGATTCGGAATATTTCCTGTCACCCTCTCCGCAGCTAACGGAGGACACAGCTCAACCTCGGCCATGGTGGGAGAAGAATGACATACACTTGTTCCTGTAACCTCGTGCTGATAATCGCAAAATAACATTTCAAACAGACTGAGGGAAGAACAGTGGCTCCAGTTTCTTTTTTTTTTTTTAAAAAAAAAAAAAGGGTCAATTCTTACTTTAAATTGTTTTCGCGTTTGGTGCCGTGCTTCACTAAAATTGTTAATTTCTAAACTGTGCACTCCATCTGTAACCAAATGGGCTCTCTCCCAGAAGACTGCTTTGACGCTGTCCTTCCAGAAGGCAGCTGGGACTGCCACCACCACATATTTGATCGTAAGTTGCAATTTTATGGTTCTTTGTCTTTATTTTTGTTCATGGGTCTTGATATCTTTGGTTAACTAAAATGTACAGCACACGCATTTGCCTACTCTCCCACGCGGCACCTGACTGTCCCGCCTGCTACCGTTAGCCAGTATGTGGCATTCAAGAAAGCACACGGCATCTCGCACTCGGTTCTGACCCATGGCCTGTCGTATGGCTCCGACAACACGTCGCTTCTGGCGTTTCTGGACGCTCTGAATAAGACCGACAGCGGCCACCGCACGCTGGGTGTTGCCGTGATCGACCCAGACCAAACTATCGACGAGGAGCTCGCGAGCCTGCGCGCCAGCGGCGTCCGGGGCATCCGCGTCAATCTGTACCGCTACGGCGCGCTAGAGGACGCCGAGCGCCAGGTTGCGGTGTTGCGCGCACACGCACAGCGGCTGCAGAGAGCGGGCGCGATCACAGCAGGCTGGAGCATGGCCTTTACGACGACGCGGCCGCAGAACTGGGCGCAGCTGCGGCCGCTGGTGGAGACGGAGCTGGCTGCGGCCGGCGTTCGCCTGGTGACAGACCACTTTGCGCTGCTGCAGGTGCCGGCCCTGGGCCAAGCGCTGGACCTGAATCAGCCGGGGCTGGACCACATTGTGGCGCTGATGAAGACGGGTGCCTTGTGGGTGAAGCTGAGCGCACCGTACCGACAGACACGCCTGCCCCCATCTGGCGGCTTTGCGGACCTCAAACCGCTGGTACGCTTGCTGGTGGATGCCAATCCTAAGCGTGTGGTCTGGGGGACGGACTGGTGAGTTTCCTCATTGCCATGGCTGGTCTATCCGTACGCTATTTTACTATCATGTTTACTAACTCTGCTGGACTTTAGGCCGCATACGCCAAAGATGCGCATCAGGACGCCGGAAGAGGCGCTTCAGGAAGTACCATTCTTGGAAGTGGACGATGCGTTGTGGATCAAGACACTGCGGTCGTGGCTCTCAGATGAGGAGTGGATCAACCTCATGGTGAACAACCCCCAGGAGCTGTACAATGTATCATAGGGCATCAGTAATTACATAACATTGTTCTTGAAACGGATCACTGTAAAGTCTCATTTTCATAGCATCCTTGCATTCTATAGATTTAGAAAATATTGACTGTTTTATGTATTATTACATTATTGACTAGCGTCATCCACGTCTAGTACTTCAGCTTCGCGCAGTGACTTCAGCGTTGGAGCTGTCTGCAAGATCTTCGTTAAAAACGTGCCGTAGTCCCAGCCAAGGCCATTCGCCGCCATGCCTGACAAGCTTGTCTGATCGTCACGGCCTGGTCTGCCAGGCCCCGTCATATTCTAACGCAATTAGTATGGTACTCCAGGTAGCTCTCCTGTCAACGCAGTAAGAGAGTATGCAACTCACCGGTTTCATGTTCACGTCAAAGATCTTAAATGGTCCGCCTGGCACCGTCCGGCGAACGTCGATGCGGATGACAGACGTCATTCCCAGCAGGGCGGCCACGTCTTCACACTCGCGCATGATTTTCGCGTAAGCTGGGTCACTATCCGACTCGGACGGTGTCACCACCCGTGAATTGGCCGTGACGGCAACTGTGCCATTGTACGGAGCCACACCATCCACATGGCCGAAGCGCGTGACGACCGGCAGTGCTTGGTAGAGGCGTCCGCTATTTGCCGCACCGTTGCGTTCCGCGGATCCAGTCGCTGGCATTACTGTCACAGTGGCTTCCTCGCCCGCTAGATACTCTTCTAGGATCAGAAGCTCGCCTGCAGCTTTCTTCAGCATGGTCGCGTGCTCTGCCAGCTCCTCGTCGGAGTGGCACACCTTGACGCCGAAACTGCCGCGCCCGCGCACGGGTTTAGCCACGACCGGGTAGCCCACCTGCTTGGCTGTGGCCAAGACTTGAGTAAGCTGGTTCTCGGCGCCGATGTGCACAGTTTTGGATACCGGAAGGGTAAATCGACGAGCCTCGTCGTGCGTCTCGTTCCACTTGAGCAAAATACGGTACACGAGCGCCTTGTCGTCATAAGCCTCGACACGCTTTGGCGGCTGGCAGATGACGCGCAGGCTGCCTTGGTGGGGATCGAGGGCCGCGGATGTCTGCAGAGGGTGCGTCGAGAAGAGGATTGTATTCGCCCAGACGTGGGTGGCGCCATGGCGCACGACGGCGTCCAAGATGCCAGCTTCTGTGTCGGGGAAGCTCCAGTCGGCATCGACGGCGGGATCCGGTCGCGCAACAGGCGTGACGACTTTCAGGTCAGCGACGGTGCTGCTGCGGGCGGCGCCAACAAGCGGACGGCGGTCATGGCGGCCGAGGCGGGACAAGGTGTACGCGATATCTGCGCTAGAGTCTCGATAGCCTGGAAACCGGTTAGGGCGGCATTGACTACGCGTGGAAACCCGCGCATATTTATTGAAAGGTAAAAATACAGACCACTAGGCTTCTTGGGCTTGAAGACACCCTGGATGACAGGAGGGTCAAGTGCCTGATGGAGCACAGCGATACGGGTCTTTGCCGCGGACATGAATGCTGCCATTGGGTGACTATGTTGATTTCCAGTTTGCAAATTGCTTATTGCAGCTGCTTCATCATCTTGTTTATTTTAGTTTTTAATGTTCACAAGCTCAAGAAACACATCCCGTCATATGCTGCATGCTGGCTCTAAAGGATAAAGGCCATATCCATGGTGACGGAGCTGTCCAGGCTGGTTGCTGAGAATGTGGAGAAAAGGAGAGCTCCGAAGGTGAAGGTGGGGGGACTTTATCCATGCCGATCGCTGGTCAGTGGAGATCGCTGGCACACAAAGGGCGCACACAAAGAGCGCTCTTCTGCTGGGAGCAGAAGCCTCTAAAAACAGTCTTCGCGTACGCTTGATGCTATCCTATTATTTAAATCGACTTTAGATACAGCTGACCACACAATTATTACCGACTCTGACCCGGCTCAGTGGTGCTATTGACTCACTACCAATTACGCCAGGCTGTCTGCCTCCACTCACGATCATGGCCTCTCTACTCGCCTCTCGTATTGCGGCCCTTCGGCCGTTCGCATCATGCGATGTGAGAATCATTATTCCATTGATCATTTAAGCCTTTGAGAAATGCTATGACTAACTTGACAACTAGATTGGAGATGCCTTAGTCAAACTCAAGTACCCCATGGGTGGCTTTTTGGACGGCATCACCATGTGGAGCCCCGCACGGCAGGGGACTGGCAGCGCTGCCTCCATCATTGGGCCTGCCATGACGGTCAAGGTATTGCGAAGAGCAAACATGAGTCGAGTAGAACGTGTCAATCATAAAGCTGCCAGAAGTCCTGACAAAATTACTCTGAGAAATAATACAGATGGTCCGCACCTCCGATCCCAGCACCGCCAAGCCGCCGCAGCACTTCGCTGACAGCGTGTCGTCGGGTGAAATCATGTATATCCAACAGCCCAAGGGCTTGCACTCTGCCTGCTTTGGCGGCCTAATGGCCACGCGGCTGACCCACCTTGGAGCTGCTGGAGTGGTCCTCGATGGCCGTTTCCGAGATGTGCGCGAGATCCAGCAAATTGGACTCCCGGTGAGTAAACCGAGCAGCCGCGAAGGGATGCCATAAAGCGAAATTATTATCATGGAAAATATGAAGACGAAAGTAAATGCGCTAACACGTAGCAAGATGTTCGCGCGAGGCACGTCCATTCTCGGGTCCAACACATTCACGCGGGCGTCTGAGTTCGACGTACCTCTTCAGTTCCACGAGGATCTGTGGGTCCACCCTGGTGATATCCTCGTTGGCGATGATGACGGCGTCGTGGTTGTACCGCCATCACTGGTTGACCAAGTTGTTCAGCTCTGTCAAGAGCGGAAGGAAATTGATGACAAGACAATGGAGGCACTGAACAATGGGGAGCCAATGGGACCAACAATTGCGCGGTTGAGGAAGTAACCAAAAGTGTTAAATAAAATTACTTACACATGCAAGATTTTTTGTATTTTTTATTTTTGGACTTTCTGCAGTAAACATGTGTCTCATTGATTAAGTTTTGCTATGAAGTTCACACTGCAGACACCTCTTCTGTCTTCCATACATGTGGTCCTCTCTACTCTACATGCGTGTACGCATCGATCTTGGGTTCCGCAAGCACCACCGGGTCCTCCATCTTCTCGCTGTCTGTGACGGACGGCTCTTTCATCGATGCCCGCCCCACCTTGTACCAGGGCAGGTAGAACAGCGCGTCCATGTGCTCCATGCTGCGGCCCTTGCACTCAGGGAAAGCCAGGTACACCCACGTGGTCGAGACAGCGGTGCAGGCGGTGAAGAGCGCAAAGGGCCCGTACGCGTGCATCGACGCCACCATGTTGGGAAAGGCCCGCGTGATGCCAAAGTTGAGCAGGTTCTGGTAGGCAAACGCGAGCGTGACAATGGTGCCGCGCGTGCGCGTCGGGCAGATCTCGCTGGTGGTCAGGCTGAAGGCGGGTGCCCAGCCGAAGCCGTAGCCGATGGCGAAGATGCAGATGGCCACGATGGCCACCCAGGCAGCGGCCGAGGCCGGCGCGCCAGGGCTGATGTTGGCGACGCCGAGGAACACGGCCAGGTACAGCGTGCAGAGCATGTTCATGGTGGAGCCGATGAGCAGCAGCGGCCGGCGACCAAAGCGGTCCGTCAAGAAGAAGGCATACAGCAGCACAGACACCACCTTGATGAGGCCGTACGTGGCCGTGAAGAGCAGCACCTGGTTCGGGTTGAGTCCAATCGTCTTGAGGATGTTGGGCGCGTAATACGTGATGCTGTTGCCGCCACACATGATAAAGGCTGTCTGGATCAGCACTACAAAAATGACGCGCTGCCGTGTCGACCGGTCTTCTGCGCAGTAGCGGAACAGCTCCTTGACAGCCTGCCACTGGTGCCGGGCGCCACCGGTCTCCTCCGCCTCCATCTCGGCGCGCATGCGGAATTCGTCGAGCTCTTCCACAACATACGGGTGATCGCCCGGCAGGTTGCGCAGGCGGCAGAGTGCAGCCTCGGCCCGCTCGGGCTTGTTCTTGAGCATCAGGAACCGGGGCGACTCTGGACAGTAGGGATAGCCGATCAGCAGAGCGACACCCGGGATCACCTGCAGCACCATGGCGGCGCGCCACTGCCAGCTAGACGACGCGTCGAGGTGGATCTTCGACGCATAGTTGATCCAGTACGCGGCAGTAACGCCAGACATGATGCCGACGTTGTAGATGGCACCCATGCAACCACGCAGTGCCCGGGGAGCAATCTCGGATATATACACAGCGCCAACCGTCATGCCAAAGCCAGAGCCGAGGCCCGAGATGACACGGCCAACGAGAAGTTCGGCAGAGGAGCCGAAATTGGCAGCCATGAGTACGGCACCGATGAGGTAGAGGATGGCAGCAATTAGGATGACTGGCTTTCTGCCGTAGACCTCACCCACGGGTCCAGAGAAGATGACACCAGTCAATTGGCCCTGCATCATGATATGCGTTAGTTGGCTGCTGTCTATAGAAAGAGAGGCCGAGAAGAGAAACATAGAGAATACGACGACAATAAATGATATATTTAAAAGAGCAAGAACTTACCAAAAGCATTGCTGAGACCACCCAGCCTTCTAGGTTAGATACAGCGTCGGCAGACATCTTGTTGAAGCCAAAGTCGCGAGTAAAGGCCGTCAAGCTCATGATGCCAGAGATATTGGAAGTGTTGAAACCATGCAGAGAGCCACAATAAGACGCCCAGACGACCGACAGCCAGATACACCATGATCTCTTGACTGCATCAGGCGTCTGCCTGAGAGCAATAAGATCTATACCTCCAGCAGCGCCACCCATCTTTTCTATTAACTGATTTGCTTTGCGGAATGTAAATAGAAAGTCAAACGGTCTTCTACGGCAAGGGAATGAAATAACCAATAACTGAAATAGAAAGTGTATATGAAAGAGAGCCGAATATAGATGGCCAAAGAGAGACGAGAGAAGACCGTTAAGAACCTGGTAGATAGAAAGAAATGGAGAAGGGTCGTCGAGGATGTATTATATGGTCCTTTGCGCAAGCGCACTTGGTGCGTCGCGCAAATCTGGAGGTTGCATTTCTGGGGTAATATGCACTATGATCAGAACGTGGTGTGAAGATGCGGTGTTCGTATCCAATGGAGACGAACACATCTTGTCTCCTCAACATACCACCCTGGATGGCTCCGTGATGAACCCCATGGGGCCTCTCCGCAGAGACGCCGGAACGCTCCAGGTGAGAAAAAACTAGCCCAGGTGGAGTCGTAGGCATATGGAATGGTGGAGACGAATGAGATCGGAAATAGCCAATCCTCGTGCCGCTAAAAACTTTCTCTCCTTTGTTACAACTGCCATTTTGCCCCCATTCTCCACTTTGACCTTGGATCTCCAAGTCGAGTGAGTGCGCCATTATCTCTTATCAAGTTTCCTTGATCAAAGTCGATGCGATGCCGTTCCTCACGCCTCGTGTAGACATATCGTACTTTATGAAAAGAAGAGAATGACAGAATCGCATCCAAAGAAAGTCCGCTCTGCCTGCCAGAGATGTCGGCTGCGGCGCGTCAAAGTGAATAGCTTTCACCATGAAGTTACCGTAATCTCGAGAGCTTACACTGACACATATTCCAGTGCGATGGGTCTATTCCAGCCTGTGGGAACTGTACGCGGGCGGGTGTGCAGTGTGTGGATGTAGACAGTCACAATAGCGAACAGCTGATACCGAGGAGGTTGGCGCTTTCAACTTACTCGTCAGTTTCTTGGCTATGGTTTCAATCTTGCTAACAAGTCAGCTTCCTTATGTACGGCCCTGCTCGAATCCGGTGGCTTGAAGATGTTATCCGGACACACCTACCGGCCTTTGATTTGAGCCAAGGGCCTCAGGTCGATGCGCTACCATTCTCCGACGACTCGCCCCGGCCAACTGCTGAAGATTCACACCCTCCGAAAGCATACACACCTGCGGCAGCCGGTACCCCGCTGAGGGAAGCTGGAGTCCCATTTACGACGACACCCTCGGTAGCAGCCGCAGCCCCACTGGCTGCCGCACCTCTTGACACTGCCGGCGTGGCTCAGCCGTCTACGCCTTCCGCTGTCACTCCTACTACGGAACAGACGCCTAAGCGGCCGTCATCGCAGATCTCGGCAGACACTGGTGACCGGCCGCTTCGCGACGAAGTGCGCTCAGTGGCTATTGACCTGAGGCTGCTGTCTCTCAATGCGGACTCGCGGCAGAAACACTACTTGGGATCGTCGTCGGGTATGGTGTTTACAAGGATTATTGGGGTGGATGAGCCGGCTCCCTCCTCAATGCTAGACGGGACCGGGTCAACAGCTAGTTCCATGGCAAACACCAATGTGACTGCGTCAGCACGTACAGTGCCGAATGACACGCGTGGCAGAAGGCTGTCGCATCAAGATCCAGTGAACGGTCCAATAGACGCATCTTACGGAGCGATGCCACCTCCACGGCCAGGGATTCGGCTGCCAACACCGCGCTCACGAGGCGCCATCCTGCAGCAACGAGCAGAGCGTCAAAATCTCCAGATGCTCTACAGGCATTTGCAAAAGGTTGTTTTCCATGTTTTCATTGTTTTCAATCACATAGCCATAAACGTCTAACAAAGAACAGGATCTCCCAACAAAAGAAGAAACGTACAGCTTACTCGAAGTCTACTTTACTAAATTGCACATGGATCATCCCATCATACATGCGCCGTCGTTACTTCGTGCTGTAGAGGCATTGTATGACTGCGTTGACCTCGGCCCTGGCACGACGGTCGGCCGTCATGGCTGGCCTGAATCTATCAAGCCGTTTTCGTACAATGGCGAATGGGGAGTTGATACAGACCACACTGAGAATCCAGACACTGCAGAAGGCGCAGAGAACACCCCTATCAGCATCTACACCGCAGCAGCCCATGTTTTTATGGTTCTCAACTTGGCAGCGACAGTACGCACACGAGGAACGGATTTTGACATCTCTCCAACTCGTCTATACCGGGCGGCTATGGCCTGTGCTGGCGAGTGCTTCTCTACCATCTCACTACCATCTCTGCAGTGCCTGTTGTTGCTTTCTGTGCGCGCTCTGCTGCTCCCCGCTGAAATCAACATTTGGACATTAATTCACGTGTCTATGGCACACAGCATTGACTTAGGCATCCATCGCGAGGCGATCGTTATCGGCAGCGGTAGCGCCGTTGCAGCCCACGTGCGCCGTACAGTCTTTTATGTGGCATACACGTTAGAGCGTTCCATCGCTTCTATACAAGGTCGTCCGCTCAGCGTGCGAGATGAATCTTTTGATGTCGGGCTGCCGGAAGCACCCCCTCCAAACGATACGGCTTCAGTGCCGGGAAGTGCCTGGCCAGAAGAAGATGTAGATTCAGCAGCCGTGATAATAAACCTGGCTGCACAGTATCTGCCATATTCAGTTCACGATTTCAAGTTCCAGCGGATCATCTCGGACATCAAGAACGGACTCTATCTGTTGCCGCCTGCTTCGGCATCCTCGCAGACAGCTGTTCAGCTGCAATCTACAACTAGTGGGGAAAAGACTACCTCCGGTATGGTTCCTGATAATGCTTCGTCGTCTTGGTGGACACGCCACCCATTGGAGCACCAGCAAATGTTACGCAGGCGGCTCGAAGATTGGCGAGCAGCAGTTCCTGACGTAGTTGCGGCGGTAGCGCCGGCCGCGCCAGAGGAGGCGACGCGTCTGCGGCTCAAGCTGGACCAGCGATACCACCAGGCCATGGTCCTGCTGCACCAGCCGTCGCAGGCCATCCGGCAACCATCACCAGAGGCATTGGGAGTATGCTTTGCGCATGCCGCCCAGCGCCTGCGCAACTATGCCGCGCTGTATGCACAGGACAGCCTGTTCCTGAACTGGCGCACCGTGCAAGGTATCCTGTCGTCGGGGACCATCATGATTGCCTGCTTCTGGGCAGCCACAGCCTTTCCTGGAGCCGTCGCATTGCCCCACCCTAGTTCACCGCACGCTGGCTCCGAGGCAGCCGTGCCGCCACCCACCGATGCGCTGTACGACGACCTGGCCAAGGACTTGCGCACGTGCTCCGGCCTGCTCAGCGCCAGCGGCGAGTGGTGGCCATCAGCCAAGCGTAGCCGTGATGGCTTCGAGCGCATGGTAGACCAGACGCTGAAGCGGCACGCACAGCTGATGCAGACGCGAGCCGGCGTCGGCGCCGGCGGCGCAAATGCAGGGGCCATCCCCCACGCGGGCCTGGCGACATCTGCAGTCCCAGATGGTCGGGCAGCTAAGATGCCCCGCCTGTCAAACTATGGCCCCAACGGCTCATGGGTTTCGGTGCCGCACATGCCGCCTTCCGCCTCTCTGGCAGCAGATAGTTTAGCGGTGGAGGAAGAGGGCGAAGACGATACGCATATGGTGCTGAGTGCTCTGGTTGATATGCGAGAACAATCACACCATACTCCGCATCAACATCAACAACCTCAAGAATCTCAAGCACAAGAGGGCGTATACAACATGGATATGTTTGGCATTACCCCACAGTTAGAACAATTCATGGCGCCGTTAGACCATGGCGACCCCAGCTGGGACTTGTTTGGGAACGTGCCAATCTTGAATTGGTTTGATCCGAGCATAGGCCAATAGAAAATACACAAAAATAATACATAATTTTCTTTAGCTTCATTTTGCAATTAGCAGGGAGCGTAGTGGACGAAAGACAGAGCAGCGAAGGAATCAGGCGCCGTTGTAGACGACGATTCCAGGTTAAACCCGGCGATGTTTCCACTAAACCAAAAGGCAGCAGACAGCACAGATCTAATACAAAAACGCATCCTAGGTAGCTCATTTTGTACGCGGAGTCAGCAGTGTGCTTGGTATTTCAGTGGGTCTGGATGTCTCCGTGCATAGCAAGCGCCGGAGGGTTCCGTAAGGTCCCCTAGGCCTTTGGATGGCTCCATGTATGGAAACCGTAGGTTGGATCCGTGACGTCTACGTATGATAGCTAATTGTATTTTATTTACCGAACTTCGCAATTTTCTATAAAGTTATTCTATTTAGGTTCTGCGCATCGCGGAACGATTTTCCCCCGCACGAAATAACGACCATGCTTCGACATCTAAGTCGTGGGATAAGAGCACACAAGACAAGGCTAGGGCAGCGTGGCCTCGCAACGGTATCCTCACATGTCGCGATCAGCCCGCTGGACCCCGGACGGCCGCTCGATTATACCTCACAGCTCTCGCGCCTCCAGGCGATTACGGCGAAACGGTCACGGCCGCTAACATTGTCTGAAAAGCTGCTGTACAGCCACCTGATCCCATTAGAAGAGAGGCCATGGCACTTAGACGAGATTGAGCGCGGGTCGACCATTCTGCAGCTGCGACCGGATCGCGTAGCTTGCCACGATGCGACGGCGACGATGGCACTTCTACAATTCATCAGTGCAGGTCTACCGCGGGTTCGCACGCCGACGACAGTCCACAGCGACCACTTGATTGTGGCCGAACACGGCGCCGAGAGCGATTTGCAGCGGGCTCTTTCGGATCACAAAGAAGTGTACGAATTTCTCAGCAGCGCAGCAAAGAAGTACGGCATCGGCTTTCACAAGCCCGGGTCGGGCATCATCCACATCACGATCTTCGAGAACTACGCATTTCCAGGCGGCTTGATCATCGGCACGGACTCGCACACGCCCAATGCCGGTGGTCTGGGCATGCTTGGAATCGGTGTTGGTGGCGCCGATGCAGTCGACGCGATGTCTGGTATGCCGTGGGAGCTGGCCTGTCCAAAAGTAGTTGGCGTGCGCCTAATGGGGCAGATGCAGGGATGGACATCGTCCAAGGACATCATCTGCCGGCTGGCGGGTATTCTGACCGTATCCGGGGGCAAGGGCAAAATTATTGAGTTCTTCGGGCCCGGCACTGAAACCCTCAGTGCCACCGCCATGGCTACGGTGTGCAACATGTCGGCTGAGGTGGGCTCGACCTCGTGTATCTTTCCATACACTCCTGCTATGGCTCGCTATCTCGAAAAGACCAAGCGCGCCGATATAGCGAGGGCGGCAGATGCCGTAAAGCCACAGCTGCTAGTGGCTGATGCCAGCAGTGACCGTTACTATGATGAAGTTATTGAAATTGACCTCGACAAACTGGAGCCGCATATCAACGGGCCATTTACTCCCGACCTGTCGCATCCTCTGTCGACCTTCAAGGAAGCTGTGCACAACAGCCACTGGCCGCCGACGCTCAGCCATGCCATGGTGGGCAGCTGCACAAACAGCTCATATGAGGACCTTCGCAAGGTGCAGCAGCTGGTGGGCCAGGCGCGCAACGAAGGCATTCCCAAGGTGCGCGTGCCCTTCCTCGTAACACCTGGCAGTGAGCAGATCCGTGCCACAGCTGAGGCTGAAGGCATCCTGCAAGATCTCCGCGATGCCGGCGCACTGGTTCTTACCAGCTCATGTGGTCCCTGCGTCGGTCAGTGGGACCGGACCGATGTCGACGTGCCCGGACGCGAGCCCAACTCCGTCATATCCAGCTATAACCGCAACTTTGCCGGTCGCCATGACAGCAACCCGTCCACGCACTCATTTGTCACCTCACCTGAGATGGTGGTCGCCTTTGCTTACTCAGGCCGTCTCGACTTCAACCCAGTGACGGATGCTATTCCTGCTGAGACCACGGGAGACGCCGGCTTCCGTTTCACCCCACCCTCTTCATTTGAGCTTCCACCGCAGTTTACTTCTGGCGAGGACCGTTTCCAGGCACCACTTGCTGATGGTAGCGCACACGAAGTGAAAATCGACCCGAACAGCGATCGCCTGCAGCTTCTGCAGCCCTTCTCACCATGGCAGGCAGATCAGGCCGCAGATATGCAGGTGCTTATCAAAGTGCGCGGCAAGTGCACTACTGATCACATATCTCCTGCAGGGCCTTGGTACAAGTACCGTGGCCATCTCGAGAACATCAGCAACAACATGCTGCTCGGCGCTTCAAATGCCTTTTTCGACGAAGAGGGCGCAAACACAGGGGGTCTGGAGAAGGCCGCCCTGGTGGGACACACTATTCATCCCGCGACCGGGCAGCTGGCCACCGTACACGCCGTAGCCAGGCAGCTGCGTGACGCAGAGCCGCACCGTCAGCGGTGGTGCATTGTGGGCGACTGGAACTATGGCGAAGGCAGCAGCCGCGAGCACGCCGCGCTGGAGCCGCGCTACTTGGGCGGCTCTGCCGTCATCGCACGCAGCTTCGCCCGCATCCACGAGACAAACCTCAAGAAGCAGGGCATGCTGCCGTTGACATTCAAAGACCCTGCGGATTACGACCGCATCCGGCGCGGTGATACTATCACACTTCATGGCGTCGATGACGGCGAGATGCAGCCACACAGCGTCGTAACAATGGTCGTGAAGCCTCTTGATGGCCCCTCATGGACTGCCCAGCTGAACCACTCTTTCCACGCGCTGCAACTGAAGTGGTTGCGAGCGGGGAGTGCACTGAATTACATAAAGTCACAGTCACCAGCGTAACATCGGAGAAGGGTGAGGGCATAGAATGGGATTGGAGAGCGGCAAGGTGAATGATTGTTAAAATAAAGGCGTTGTGGCACCTTGCCATTTGTTCGTTTGAAAGCATGTAATAGTTCGGATGCATGATTTCCAC
The DNA here is from genome assembly GCA_002917075.1 of Hawksworthiomyces lignivorus. Lineage (NCBI taxonomy): Eukaryota > Fungi > Ascomycota > Sordariomycetes > Ophiostomatales > Ophiostomataceae > Hawksworthiomyces > Hawksworthiomyces lignivorus. The sequence goes on along the minus strand of NTMA01000001.1, from coordinate 879,034 downwards.
AAATAGATCGTTACTGTAACAATCTATATATTATTTTGTGCTCTTCGCTGGCTCTGGAAAAGGGTGTCTGTTTACTACTGAGAAGTGAATTAGTCACAAATCGTGGATCACGTCAATGTAAAAATGTCATAACGTCTACTCATTGCGAGTTCCCTTCTCCAGGCTTGTTGCCTAGTTATCATTTCTGCCTCAGTTTGTTCAATGAACATGCCTTTCATCTCCTTGTCCGCCCTTTGGAGTGGAGTTTTACAGTTCTGTTTTTGAGTTAATATGTTTAAATTACCAATGAGATTTTTTTTTTCGTATATATTCTTTCATTATTTGCTTCAGTCAAGATAATATTTTTTGATTTACTTTTATGTATTTATTTCTATTTATTGTAACGTGAGCCAGAATATCATTTCTACTTCTTGAGATTATTTACGATATCGTCTTGCCATCACGCATCCGTTTTCCCTTTCATATGGCCCTTTCTTGACCGCCTTTTCCTGCTTCTCACAAACATTCTTGCTGGCAGAAACAAACGGACAAACTCAACTTAAAAACAATCTAACTATCAAAGTGAACGTTCTACCTTCAATCCAGCAACAAATCCCCTCTCACGAAGACTCATATTTGCGGCGCGTGTCTTACCGTGTAATTTCAAATTCCTCTCTCGTTCTAGAGGCTTCGAATCTGCCATTTGTTGAGCTTTAGATAGTTTCCTTGCCGCTCGATACTGCAGACCACTTCGAGATCCACCTCGTCGGTCACGCAAGTGGCTGACCCTTGTTTGACTTCGGTCATTCAGTTCGGCTTCTCTAAGGACTCTCAGGAGTAGAGCGACGCAAAAAGAAGGACCATGTCTAAGAAAAGGGCACATAGCGTCGCGGCGGACACTGCAGCCGGTCCTACGGTTGCCAAAAGTTGGTTCAAACCCTGTGCGCTGCTCTTGGGTACAGAATCAGGGCCAATATTTGGAGGAAGTCGTCTCGGCATGGCAACAGATGTCAACGCCGCCCTACAAATCAGCGCAGTGGCCGATAGAGATCCCTAGGTGGGATTCTACCTCGAGTTCCCATTCGGCGCGAACAATGAGGACGACGGCTTCGGGATCTGCCATCGAGGTACGTTGCGCTCCTCTGTATATGATCTATGATCGGTTTACCGAACACCGCTGACAATTTTAAAGTGGACAGAGGCCTAGGAGAGTTTGGCGCGCCGATGCCGACCGCAGATTATCGGATTACCGTCCGGTTTCCACATAAAGGCTTCCAAGCCGTCGTGAAAGAGCTTCCCGCCGACATTCGTGTCCGGTTTCCTGGCGCGAAGAAAGAGGTGTCGCTCGTTACTGTTCTCCTGAACGACGAGCCAGTGAAAATAGACGGATTTGGCATGCCCTTTTCTAACCCCGGGCACCCTAGCGAAGGTTGGGTCAACGGGAATGAGCCGGTTGCCAATGATAGCAACGGCTGTTTCACACTGCTCGAGATCTTGAAGCAGCACACCTTCTACTTTGTCGTTCAGTCTGCGTCGCGCATTACGCACAAGCTGTTGAATGAGGATGTGCTTCCCCCTCCGTTCGACTACCCATACGGCACCGAACACTTCTGGAACAAGAAGCGCTACGACGAGCAACTGGTTGCGCTGAAAGGTCGCCAGTTCCTGCCTGCGTGGACCTTTGACAATCACAATGCCCACCTGACCAGCTTGACTCAGTCACAAGTCCAGGATGTGATGTGGATCGATAAGGAGGCGGACGAGATCCGGCGGACCAAGTTCAGGGCGTACTTCGTGCAGGCAGCCCACACAAGCAGCCAATATTACGTTATCGTGCCACTCACCGATCAATTCAGAGAGCAACACGATGCTGCGTGGCGCCGCCTGACAAGAGACGAATCTCTCCGTCTCAGTCTCTTCTACGAAGAAGAGAACGAGAAGCCAGATGGTGACTGGGACTGCAAACTTGTCAACCATCCGGAGGGTGTTGACGAGCTTCGAACTCAGCACCCAATCACTGAGTACGAGCTAGCTCTCCTTGTCCGCCGCCCTCTCCCTGAAGAAACACAGCGCGGCCCCGATTTCAAGGTCATTTTGTTTAATGACCGTACGACTGCCAACAAGGCGCTCAGCAATGACAAGGAGCAATGGAACTGTGTCTCCTTCAACTTCGACGCGGATCTGAAAGACTGCGAGCGGAAAGTGGCCGCCGTCTGTCTCTTTGCTCCGGATGCGGAGCCATCCAACCCGATCGCACTGATCAGAAGCAGTGAGAGTCAAGTTCAGTCCCGAATGACTCTGCATAGGGAACTACTGCTGGGCAATGGGTTCTTCCACGCTTTGCGCCATCCCAAGGAGGACAAAGAGGCCGAATCACATGATCTCGTCGATACGATGGCACAGGAGAACCTCGTCCAGTCGTCTCCTCAGATGTTGTCTCTTCCCGTTGCTAACCTTCTTGACATCGACGACCAGGCATACATCGGAGCTCTGATGGACGAGATGCTGCCGGTCGACCGCGTCCGTTTCTATAGGTACCTCAGCGAGAGGCCACTTGGAGTTGGCGTCATCACTGCAGTAAGTACTATTTCCAGAATACAAAGCAACATGCTCCAACTCTAACAGATGCCACAGGGACCTGGATTCGGGAAGACAACCGCGCTCGCTGTTGGCACGATCGGCATGGCCGCAAGTCTGGGCAAAGTTTACGGCACCGCACCAACCCACGTTGCGGTAGACAACTTTGCTCGGCGCCTTCACCTAATAGGCGCCCGCGTCGCCGAGCGCTTCAACAAAGGCAAAGAGGCATACGGCGGCCCCTCACGTGCCCGCTGCCCGCTCGTTGTCCGCGGACACAAGCTTGAGAACGAGACCGCTGCGTTCCTGAACCTCCTGAGAAGCCCCCAGGACGGCGACAGGGCGGCGCCAAGCTCCACTTGGAAGTCAAGATCCAAGTGGAAGCTGCACCTATCCCTTGCCTTTTGGCTCCTAGTTCTGCTGCGCTCCCCCGCGGTCAGACCCCTCAGCCCCGATGACAGCGAGGCTCTGCAGAAGCTGCGCGATGAAATCGATAGCAGGGAGGACATAGTTCGTCTCCGCAATGTTGCCAGGCAGGAGATAGACTGGGCCGAATACGAGAAAGGCCAGATGGTGGTCAAAGACAAGATCCAGGCATTGCTCCAAGGAATCCTCGATGTCGCCGACATCGTCTGCACAACACCAGCCCTTTCTAGCCGGGATCCGTACGAGGCGTGGAAGCTGGAGGCCGCCAAGGGCATCGCAGTGGATGAAGCCGCGAACATGACCAGGCCAGACCTCTACTGTGTCTGGGGCAACACCCTTCTGCCTTGTCTCATGGCCGGCGACGACAAGCAGCTCTCGCCGACCGTCTTGACGCTCAAAGAGAAGGACGCCGAGGGCAATTTCCGAAACCGGCTGGGGCAGGATGGCAAGATCTCGCCTCTTCTGTTCCTCAAGGCGAGCGGCTGGCCGATCTTCCGCCTCCGCACTCAGCTCCGAATGGCGCGCGGCTTGTTCGAGCTGACGCACCAAGAGGTGTATCGAGACGTCCCCTTCACGTACGGCCCAGGCTGCGGGATCAATCTCCCAGCACACGAAGCTGGCCGGAACTTAGAGCGGTTTGTCACCGAAAAGTACAAGGTGACGCCGGCACCGCAGGGGACTCTCCGAGAAATCTTCGTCCATTGCAACGGGTCGCGTTGCTTTGTTGACCCGGCCACGGGATCAAAAAGAAGCCCGGATCAGGTCAAGATTGCCTTAGGCTTCCTCTGCGAGTTCCTATCGACAGTCAAGGTCGACCCGGCCCGGCTTGTCCTCATCTCCCCATACAAGGCCAACGTGGAGCTGATCAACCGACTCGTGACAAAGGATCCGCAGTACGGCACGCTGCGGAGCATGCAGCCGGCCGTCACGGTTAATTCCTTCCAGGGCGAGGAGGCGGACATCGCTGTCATTGTCCTCGGTACCACCAAGGCGATCGGCCCGGGTTTCACAACCGACGAACAGCGTCTAAATGTGATGCTGAGTCGCCAGAAGAGTGGAATCCTTATCTTCGGCGACATCAATGTCACTGGGCCGGTCGGTGGTGGGAAGGGCAAGGGCAAGGACAAGGGTAATGGTGCGGCCGCGAAAGGGAGGGGCGCCACTAAGTTTTGGGTAACTAACGAGGCCGGTGAGGTCTCCTGGATCAATGGGGCGATGCTGCACAGCGTCCTGGCCAGGATATCGGAGGCGGGCCGCGTCATCAACATCGACGTGCCCCGAAAGGAGAAGGCTGCCGCGGCGACGCCAAGTGGCTCGGTAGTGTGATAAAGAGTAAAGGAGGGGAGGCTTGGTACACATAAATGTGCATATTGCACAATTTAAGTTCTAATTATGTCTATATGCTATTCTCTTAACACCTACTGAGCACGTCAAGGAGACAAAACTCTCTTCACGGCAACCCCCTTAAAGGCGGCCAGAGCCGCAGTTTCTCGCTCCAATATGTAGGCTTTTGAGAGCTGGGATTGCCATCATTTCATACACAATCTTGATTCATTTAACGCCACTCGTTTGCTGCTTTTACACCATTGATCTCGATATTTAATTACGTGATAAGAATATGACGTCAAAAAACCACCCCGCTCTATTTGCTGCGAAGGAGCTTTAGTTACTTAACAACCGATAAGAAAAAAGGAAAAAAAAAATACATGTCTTCGATCGAAAACTCTTTTAGGACCGCTTTAACCTGTAGTTCCAAACAACGAGAGGAAATTTAGAGTCCATGTCTCCAGCTAAGATCCATCTCACACCCGTCTCCGCTCTTCATGTCGACCGCCACGCTATTCCGGCCCACGGTCTCCTGCCTAACTGCGACACTCCGCTAGCCAAGCCGCTACTACTCTACCATGGCGTCTTTCCGGCTGCCGAAGTGAGGGCATCCACCGTAGAGGCGCACCTCGAGGCTATTGGCGTCGTTGCTCCGCAGTGGCGCTATACCATGTACAGCACGTCACATTTCCACTCGACCACGCATGAGGTCCTATGCGTCACGAGCGGCCGTGCCCGCCTCTGCTTTGGCGGTGAGACGAATCCGGGCCGGCTCGAGCCAGTAGTCGAACGCGGTGATGTGATAGTGGTGCCGGCTGGCGTGGCGCACCGTCTGCTTGAGGATCTGGACGCTGGCAACAGCTTCGAGATGGTTGGTAGCTATCCCATCGGTGCAGATGCTTGGGACATGTGCTACGGAAGAGAGGGAGAAGAGACGAAAGTGCAAAATATCGCCCAGCTTAGCTGGTTCAAGCGAGATCCTATTTATGGAGATACAGGACCGGCATTGGAAGTATAATTTTTCTAACACTTGTGGACGGTCTCGAATACCGAAATATTGGGCACATAATTATGTAGTTAGGCGAAATCAGGAACTAGGGAAAACATTCTAAATGATCCAAGAATACTGGCAGAAATACAAAGTGAAAGGAGTCAATCAATATTTCTCATTTTTGCATCTATCTCTTGTCATTCAATTAGCCATGTGGATATTTATACCTTATTACTGCAAAAGAAGAACAGCACAAGCACACAGAGTCAGACTGTCGTCCAGAGATCTGACATATTTTAGGGTCCACCACTGCTTCTTGCGGCCATCCACCCCTTGAAGGCATCCGCTCCGATCATGCTGCTCAACAAGATCTTGGTAAACTCGTCGGCGTCAGATGCTCGCCCGGATTCCACAAAGGGCGACAGGTCGGCATTTTGAGGTATAAATGGTCTCTTGTTGGCGTTCCAAGCATGCGCAAAGTCGACTGGGTCGGCAGCGTGCCAAAGTGAGGCTGATACTGTCCAAGAGGTACCGAGGTATAGATTCTCGTTGCATGTCGGGAGCCGGCGTTTGGGAGATTCAGATGCCGAGACGCTCGAGAAATTTGATCCCTCCCACTCTCTAGCGGGAGGCGCTACAAGGTTTTGGTATAATTGCGAAATATAGATGGATAGCAAGCACGTGCGGCGTGCCGATTCCATCAGGACCCATGTCTCCCACGCCCGAAGGGTCTCGGTCAGCGGGTAGAGCGGTAGTAATTGCATACCGGCTATACCGTGCCCATCGGCCTGACCAAGATCATGTACACAATTATCCGTCCTTCCCGCCATGGCTAATGGCAGTAGTTGCAAAGCGCTCTCCAGTAGGGCCGGCTGGGCTTTCTCTAGCAGCGGCCACGGTAAAAATGAACGCCGCGCGCCCCCGTCTGCGTCCGCGCTTCCGAAGAGACCCATGATGCCGTACAGGAGCAGCGCTTGCGTGTGAGCGAGGCGCTCGAGCATCAGCGAGCTATTCTCAGCGCTTGGCGGTTCCACAGGCTGAGTCATGAGGTGCTCAAGGCGGTCACTTAGCACGCGTACAATCGACTGCTCATTAGCGGTGTTCCTGGAAGAGTACAGCGCCGAGCTCGCCAGAGCGTCCTGCATCGCCGTTGGCATGGTGTCTCGGTACAGCCGTGGGTGACTCCATGGCAGGCCATTGGTAGCTACCAGTCGGCGTGGGGCGTCCTGGATCTGCTGGATTGCATACGCGAGGCGGCGGAAGGTGGCGGACGCATCAAGGTCTATAAATATGCCACGTTGCTCGGAATAGCTGCTTCGTAGTGCTAGTGAAGCGAGAGGCGGAAGTAGTGGTGTTGCTGGCGGAGCGGAGATAGGTAGAACAACGTTGGCACCACTCAAACTACCATTCCCTTCCTCAGCTTGCAGATTTTGCGGCGTAAGTGAATATCTGACAGCAGTGTGTGGACTCGATATGGATCGTGGGATGTCGTGGAATGGTGCGATGCTGTTTGTTGCGAGGAAGCTAGTTGAAAAGAGTGCTTGTTCGCTTGGCATGGAAAGCAGCGACCAGGGCAGCGCCGCGAAGCCGGCCGCCGTCGCGTAATCGTCGTTATCCCGGATTGAGGTGGTTTCAGCAATCGGAGGAGATGCTGTCAGAGGTGATGAAATATTAGAGAATGGAAGCGGCGGGCAGGAAGAAAATTCATGAGAAAGACTCGACACCCTCATCTGCTGCTGCTGATTCGCCTGCTGGGCTGCCCCTAGTTCGTCTATGCAAGTCCTCTGCAACGGAGCGCGGGAAGCGATTGTATCTAGATTCTGCTCGCGAGAGCCCTGGGCAGCTATTGGGTAGCTGCAAATAATGCCGCGCTGGCTGCAGCGGGCGCAGGCGGGCCGGCCGCTGCTGCACCGCCGCTTGGCTCTCGCGCAGGCGATGCAAGATTTCCGCCGCGGTGGCGGGCATCCACGTTCACGGGCTGAGAGGGACGCCATTTGTGCGGGAGTAACTTGGGCTCAAGCTCTTTTAGGTGAGGTTGCGGGGTTGCAGAGCGCGTTTAGGTTGTCTTTTTGAGAAAATCTAAGATGCCGCCGTGGATCGATGACGCTGTCGATGTCAGGAGTGAAGCCCATTGTGTAGGAAATGCCGAATCCTGATTGGTCCGTCTTGTCGTTGTGTGCGGGCGATGGGCGGAACTCCGCCCACTAGTAACTCCGTTCATCCCGCTGTCCGCACGACAACAACATCACCACCGCTACGTGACCGGAAGAATTATGATCAATACTAGAAACTTATCCGTAAGCATATACCGTATTGGCCTTGAGATATCCGCTTATATATCCACACGAAGACATATAGATACGGTACGTCGCTCCTCTGCGGTAACTGATCTCGGAAAATACACACACTGCGCTGTCTTCCTCTACGCGACCATTTATTCCTACTCTCTCACGATCCATTTCAGTTCCATAAACTCATGGCGACGCAAACTATCTTTGTTACAGGCGTGACCGGCACTCAGGGCAATGCCGTCGCGCGCGAGGCCCTGCAACGCGGCTGGAGCGTCCATGCCCTAGTCCGGAATCCAGACGATCCCCTAGCTAAAGCCTTGGAGAAGCAAGGTGCCCAGCTTGTCCCCGGTGACTTTGATAATGCGTCTGCTCTAGAGCGTGCCTTGACCGGCTGCACGGCGGTCTTCCTCGCCATGATGCCATCGTTCACAGACCCGGACGCCGAGCTGCGCTGGGCGCGCGCTATCATCGCCGCTGCCCAGACAGCCGGAACCGTCCAGACAATCGTGAGCTCCACTGTCGTCGGCGTCGACAAGCCGGAGCGGTTTGGCAACGATGATAACGAAGCCTTCCAGCGCATATCAGGATCTAAAGCACACATCGAAGAGGCCGTCCGCTCAGCCAACATCTCTCACTGGACGCTGCTGCGTCCGGCCTGCTTCATGGCCAACTATGTCGACCCTCGCAAGATCCCCTACATGTGCCCAGGGCTGGTAGACCCTGCTGCTCGCACCTGGACGACAGGCCTGCAGCCGCATACCCACCTTCCGCTGATCGATGACCGCGACATTGCCCGGTTCGTCATAGCGGCCATCAATGACCCTACTCAGTTTCACGGCAAAGTGATCGAGCTAGCTAGCGAGCTGCGCACCCCCGGCGAGATCGTCGCAGCGCTCACCCGTGCTGTGGGCATCAAGCTGGACGTCGCGTTCTTGCCCGAGGAAGAAGTTCAGGAACAGCGGAAGACGGACCCTTTCATGGCAGGCGTAATAACGATGCGGACATTAGATCGGTATGTAGATATCGGCAAGGCTAAATCGTATGGCATCCCGTTTGGTACCTTTGATGAGTACTTGGAACGGGAGAAAGAAACACTGCAAAAGGCATATGTCGCCGCATGAAACTAGATAATATAAGTAGTCATAACATAATTCGATTATGGAAAATCAATTCTTATAAAACAGAAGTCGGTAGGCTACACCTTATCTCTACGGCATCGCAGGAACACTACGTCGCGTAAAAACCATTTTTCCTAATTTTATCCACCAACTGAGGTGCTAGTCGCAGCTCTTACTATGTGAATTTCTCGCAAGCCTCTTGGCAAGTTGAAATATTTTAGCATTATTATTGCTTGAATTGGAGTAACTATTCTTACTGTATGTACAAGTACGCGTGCAATCTCCCGGTTGACATACGAAATGAGATATTAACTAAATTGGCGTCGGAAAGATTCCGCGGAATGTGCGAGTCTTTCTATCTACTTTCTCGCTTAGTCGTTGTAAATAACCCCTGACCTCGGGTAACGGAGTTTGCCTTCGTTAGTGGTATCTTTAATTTGACCAGTGCCGGTAGTGGCAGTGTTGTGTTGCGAGGCCTGTTTTCCATTCATACATCCCCGCAGCAAGTAGCTGTGCGCTGCAGGTGTAGGGCTCTCCCCCCCCCCTTTTTTTTTTTTTTTACTATTTGTTTTCTACTCAAGGTGTCGCTGGCTAGACTCAAAACACGTTTTGAGAGCCAGTACCATGGTTCGGCTTCTGCAAAGTCAACTTCAGCTTCTCATGTACAAGAGACCCATGATGCAGTTTTGCAGGCTAAAGTAAGTTAACAGGTATGCTCATCGACATACGTAAATAATACCCTTTTTGGAATACATGGTGTGTTGGAATTTGGATTCCGAAGACTGGGAGAACCGTGGCTGATAATTACGCCCTCAAAAAGTGTGTTTATCGGCACTGGGAATCCGGGTGCTACGTTGAAAGAGAATCGTGCGACGGTGGCACGCAGAGGTGCCGGATACTAATAACTCCAGATGATTATTTCCCCATCTCTTTTGACGCGGGGAAGGAATCTGGAGTAACCGCAACCTTATTCCCGTATTATGTTTCTCTTTGGAAGCACGTATCCGGCCAATCACAATCAAGATGTGGACCTGCCGAGGAAACTTGGAGAACGCTTGTTGATCACGCTCCTATTTGGATTGGGGTCAAAACTGGGGGGTGGTTTGTGGGGACAGGAAGGAGATGGTCGTATAAAGATGAACGTCTCCAAGAGACTCTCTCTCGCTGGACACGCGCACGTTTGAGTTGTACGCCGCTGCCGTTCCATTGTCTTCTTTGTTAGGTGCGGATTCACAGTTGTAAAGACAGCCCTCACGATCAGTCACGATGTCGGACGTAGAAAAGCCGGATTTGCACGACCACCAGCTCGAGTTTGGCGATGGTACCGCTGCTCCATCGGATGTAGCTGCTGCCCACGATGACCAGGGCCGGGACTTGGACCATGATGTGGCCACGTTCATCCCAAGGCCATCTGACGATCCAGAAGATCCTCTGAACTGGCCTTTGTGGCTCAAGGTACGCATCTATCGCACTCATGGATTTCCATTCACAAGAACAGCAATCACTAATTATTCATGTAGATCTGCATCCTGATCCAGATCTGCATCCTCGCAGCCGTCGGCACTCTCAACGCCGCTATCATCAACCCGGCTTACGTTCCCATGGCAAAGGAGCTCGGCATCAGCACCGTGACCGCTTCTTACCAGACTACCGTCGTCATCGCTATCAATGGCATTGGCCCCTTCATTTGGGTCCCACTAGCCAACGTCTACGGCCGCCGTCCCATCTACCTAGGCACTTCGATTATCGGCTTCGTTTCCATCCTGGGCTCTGCCTACGTCAAGACTTATGGCCAGCTGGTGGGTGCGCGCGTCATCAATGGCTTTTTCCCGGCCGCCATGGCCCTCGGTCCTGCCAGTGTTGTCGACATCTTCTTCATGCACCAGCGTGGACGAGCCCTTGGTCTCTTTGCCGTGTCCTTTACGACCGGTGCCCATATTGCCCCGATCTTGGGCGGCCTGGTTGGCCAATATCTCGGCTGGAGATGGTGCTTCAAGTTGTGTTCTTTCTTGGACGCCTTCCTCATCGTCATGGTCTTTTGCTGCTACCCCGAGACGCTTTACGTGCGCGACACCTCTCGCCTCACCCGCACCCGCAATGAGCGCGAGACGCCAAAGCTCACTTTCAAACTGTTCCTTAAACGCCTCCGGCTCTACTCGACTTATCCTGAGCTGAAGCTTAGAGCGCGCCAGTTTGTCATCCCGGTGTTCAAGATGGCCAAGTACCCTAGTGTCCTCTTCCCTGCTCTCTACTACTGCACGCAATACGGCTTCTCGAGCAACCTGCCCGCCACCACCGTGGCCGCCATTTTCTCTGAACGCTTCGGTTGGGATACACTGCAGATCGGTCTGGGATATGGTGGTGCCTTGAGCATTGGTGGTATTCTTGGTGAACTCTTGGCCGGCATGGTCGTTGATGCCATTGTCATGTACGAGCGCAAGAAGCTCGGACGTGCTGACCCTCCTCCTGAGGTGCGGCTGAAGGCCATCTGGACGGGTGCTATCATCTGCCCCATCGGCCTTCTCATCTACGGCTTCACCATCGAGTATCACTCGCCGTGGATCGCACCTCTCATCGGCATGGCCACTGCCGTCTTTGGACAGCAGATCATTGCCACGACGTGCTACACCTATGCCATCGACTGCTACCGTGCCGAAGGCGGTGAAATTGCACTCTTGATCAACTTTTTCCGCCAGGAGATTGGTATGACGTTTGCATTTTACGTCGTCAAGCTCTGCAACAAGATTGGATTCCAGTGGGCGTTCTTGATGTTTGCCATTCTCGGATCCGTCCTGGCCGCGCTTCCCGTTGTGGTGCTGATGTATCGCGGAGAGCGTATCCGGGAGTACATGGGTGTTCCTCACAACGTGAATGTATTTGACGATGATGTGGTGGAGAACAGAACGGAAGGCGATCCTACGATCAAGGAAGTAGCTGAGAGCAAGTAGAATTAGCGAGTTGTTCGTCGAGAGTTGCTATAGTAGTATTCTGCTAGTACCAAGTGGATCAACCGTTCGCACGCGAACGGCCATCCAAATAAATCGACATGGCTTGCTTTTACATTTGTTTTGATTAATGAATATTGAATTGAAGTTAAAAAGAAAGAAATTTATACGACACTGAATGTATGGGTTCAAGATGCCTAAAAATTCAGTAAATTTCTCAGTCTCATAGAAACCCCTTAGAAGTACAAAAGGATAAGTTGTGCTCTAATTGTTGAATTTTCACGTACCTAATCTATAATCTCTATGTACTCCGTACTAATACATTCCTTCAGCTCGTCTCAGACACCTCTATTTTAGGTACCTATACACACATAATTCTTCTAAAAGGCCCATCAATCACAGTCTAATTTTACCTGCAATGTAAATTTTGTACTGAATACGCCTTTCTTAAAACGCCATACTTAGAAACGATGTTCCCGAACTAAAAGGCCCAGAAGAAGTGAAATGAAACATGCCAAGAAAGCGATGGCTGAGAAGAAGTAAGTAATTCATACGAAAAGGGGTAAAAAAAATTGAAGCTAAAACTCTGAAAACTGGACAGATGAACGAATGAATGAATTAATGACTTACCGAAATTGGATCGGAAGCCCGCGACGTAGGCGTCTACAATGGCATTACGCAGCTCACCAGTCAACGACTCAACGTATCGTACATCAGCTAGTGCCTTTTCAATCACTTCAGGATGCTCGGATAGCCGCATAGCTGCAACAGTTTCTGTCACCATGCGAATGACGCCGCTCGCGAGCGTGACACCAAGAAGGCTGCCTAGGCTACCCAAGAGGTAGAGGCCGGCCCCCGCAATGGCAAGTTCCTCGTCGTTAGTTCCCGCAGCGATAGCAACAAACGTACTCGCGTGAATAATACCAGTGCCTAGGCCGCCGGGAAAGATGTACAGTGCCTCAGCCCAGCTGGTGTGTCCTATCCAGCGCAAGGTCGTCAGGAGGTGGCTCGCGGCGGCAACCTGGGTGCCGAGAATTGTGGGAAACTTATAGCGAGCGTGCCTCTGAATGTAAGCGCCTGTGAGGAGCCCGCCAATGGTGTTGCCGACGACGGCAGGGACTAGGTACATGCCCGCGGCAGCGGGCGAGGCTGACTGAGAGACCTGAAAGTAGAGAGGAACTCCATACATCATCTGGGCTGTCAGTAATCCTTGTCTTCAACTTTTTGGATCCGCCCCATTTTGTTGCTCATCTTACCAATGTTTGCGCAACGTTTTGTAAGAAAAGGATAATATACGGAAGGGTTATGTCTCTTCGAGCGAGCAGTTGCAACGGGAAGATGGGTTCCTTGGCAACTTTCAGCTCAACGTAGGAGAAGACTGCTGCCAAGAGACTGGAGAAAGCAAAAAGGAATAATATGACAGGATGATTCCAGGAAAACTGGTTGCCACCCATACTCAAAGGCAACAAGAACGTGACGATCGTGGCACACATGACGATGGCACCTAAAAAATCGATGCGACTCAGGCGACTGGCAGTTTTGCTGCCGCAATCAGCTGTGCTGTTATTTTCTGTTTGAAAGACCTTTTGCGGCACTTTCAGGCGCCAGCTCACAAGAATGATAGCCAAAACTGTTAGAGGGCATTGAAAGAGGAAAGACCTGAGGAATTAGCGACGCATATGAGGACTATTGGGCATGTCCTCTCAAAATTTCAACGAATGACTTACCACCGCCAGCCGATGTTTTCAGCCAGCCAGCCGCCCATAGGACCACCACAGCTCCGCCCTACAGTCTGCACAATGTTGACGTAGCTCCTATACTTGGCCACCTCCCGCTTAGATACTAGGTCGGCTATCAAGAAGCTGACAACCGAAGACATGCCCGACCCGCCAGCTCCGCTAATAAGGCGGCCCAAAATAACAGTCGACATACTGTTGGCGACACCGCATATCAAGCAGCCCGTGGCAAATAATACATATGCGACAAGGAGGAGCACCTTCCGTCCGTATATGTTACTCAGCTTGCCGTAAAGCGGCTGCGAGCCACACATTGCCAGCATATACCCAGTCAAGAGCCAAGACGCATTTTCAAGGCTCTTGAACTCGGAAGATATTTCGCCATATGTAGCGAGGACGAGAGATGTATCCGCATTAGCAACAAAAACGCCTGCTATTTATTAGAACTAGACAGCTCCTACGAAAATGACGTGTGAGGAACAAAAGAAGAGCGCACCTATTAACAACAAGGCAAGGATGCTTGCAAAACTGAAGCTTTCGTCTTCGCAAGTTCTATTATCATCTTCATCATGGTCGGACGGATGTCCAGTTTCGGTGTCCGCATCGCTGACTTCTGTCTCAGCAGCGGCAGATATATCCGCACTTATCGTCGGGTCGATCAAGAGCGGAGTGTGCTCATTTACGGTGACTGTAGCGCCATTGGACTTGAAAGACTTCGGCATATTGGCAATATATGACTTCGAAGGCATTTTGTCGGTGTAATACTCTATGAGAAACAGACAGAAGCAACAGATAATGTTTTGAGATGAAGTCGAATTGTATGGATAAGACGTCAATAAAAAGACTCTTATCAGCTTAGGACAAATGATATAGTTAAAGAAATCTATTGTGTGGTATGTTCATCTAGAACTACTAGAAAAATTAAATGTAAGAAATGAGAAAAAGGAAAAGGCTTGCTAAACTTATCCAATTCAAATAAGTTGCGAGCACAGATGGGCCATCGGAGACAAATGGAGACGGAGAATCAGCTGCCCATTTTTTTTCCATACCAGCTCTACACAGTAGCATCTTTCCGTATATTTTATACATAATAAGATTTAGAAGTACGAGTATCTCTTCGTCGTCTACAAAGTTGCTCTTCGATGAATCAACGGAAGCCATTGGTTTGTTTCTTTTGATTGGGTGAGGGGAAGACTGGAGCGCTAGCACGACTCGACAACACTCAAGCACCGAGTTTGTTAATCTACAGTTGCACCTTGTGAATAGGATGCGCTAGTATGACACTGCATCCTAGTCCCAGTAAATGGCAGGCTTTCTTTTTCCGTCCCAGTCACCACCCACTTTCTCTTTTTCAAATTTTGTATCTATCGTGTCTTGGTGACCTTGATTCTCCAGACGCAACATGTCGATTTGGAAGGACAAGTCAGAAATCTACGATCACATGTGTTCTTAAATGTTTGCTAGTCTATTCGGCACACACATAGGCTGCAAGATTTGCTAGTGACTGCCAATTTGAACGAGATTTCCCACGGGAGAACCAAATCATCAAGGGAGGCCAATTGCCCTAGCATGACTCGACACAAGCACCAGCAACTGCACCAATCTCCCCAGACTCAGTCAAGAAAACCCGGGGAATGCGATCGTTAGCCCAGAATTTCCTGGAACAAAACAGGACAATAAAGTCCTTGTGACAATCCCCGGCACAGGAAACGAGGGGAAGGCCAAAATCACAAGCTGACCAAGTTAAAAAGAGAGTTTGACATTCCACTAATGACTCTTCTCACATGATGGGTAAGCTGGCTTTCTGGCGGTCGAGGTCATAGAAAGATGTGCATACAACAACTATTATACGACCCATTTAGGAAGAGACAGAAGAAGCCAAGAAACTACAAATACGGAGGTAAACGACAGCAAGGTATCTAAATGCTGCACAGTATAAATCTGGGCCTCGATTACCACCTTCTTTATTTATGCTTTTCGTTTTTCTTTCTCCATCTTCTTGCTAAATACACCAAGCTAAGAGGGAGAAGCCCAGCATTCACAATCTATTATTACTATTATTTTCATATCGACGTCCTCAACCACAGGATGGCTGCGGACGAAAAAACCACAGGAAACCAAGTCGAATATGCCGTAGAAATGACGGCTCCCGCGGTAGAGTCGACAGATATCCTTGAGACCAAAGACAACGGCGACAAGGAGAATGAATTCAATGTTGCCAGCCAAGCCATTGGCACCAACAACCTGCCGCCAGGCTACTTCTATAGCCCGAAGTTTCTAGGCACAATGATTGCAGTGACCCTTATGAATATTAGCCTATACGTCGGTTACGTATTGCCAGTGAGTACTGTTGTTTCTCTCCAGACTCTTCTTTTAAGATGCGTATTTAAATGTCGTTATTTCGATGTAATTTGCATTGCTGATTAGTTCCATGGTACAGGTTAATGTCTTGAGCATCATTAATGCCGATATTGGACCCAGCACCCAGATCACACTTGTTCCAATCGTCAAGACACTTGGGCAGGGTGTAGTGATTCTGCTGGTCGGTCGTCTCGGCGACATATTTGGCCGTCGATGGTTTGTTATAGGTGGCCAAACGATGGGCGTCATTGGTGCTATCATGGCGGCCACATCGCCAAACATTAACGTGCTGATGGGCTCGACAGCATTTATCGGTGAGTTTTAAGTGATTAGGTTTCTCAAAATTTCTACCTGCCAATTAAATTCAGATTGCCTGCTGACCTTCCAGGTGTTGCCGGAGCCGTCCAGCTCAGTTTTTCTGTAGTTATACAGGAACTCGTACCGTACAAGCACCGCGGTTTTGTCCTTGCTATCCAGTTTATCATGTCTTTTCCTTTCGGCTGTTTCGGTCCCGTGATGGCGCGAAGCTTGGTGATCCACACCTCACAATCATGGCGTTGGTGCTACTACATGAATCTCATCACCTGTGGCATCTCTGTCATCCTCTTCTTTTTCTTTTACCATCCGCCCAGCTACGGTTTACTACACCAGGGCCAGTCGATGAGACGCGAGTTAAAACGGTTGGATTATCTGGGTGTCATCCTCTACGTCGGGGGCCTGCTCATGCTACTCCTTGGCATTACATGGGGTGGTAGTGTGTACCCGTGGGGTTCAGCACGTGTCATCGGTTGTATCGTGGCCGGTATTGTGACGGTTATCCTTTTTGCAATTTATGGTGCGCCACTCATCCCTTTGGACAATATGCTGTTTTGTTGAGACATGGCTAATTTTGTAGAGACTTGGCAGCCGTTCCGGAGTGTACATGCTCTGGTCCCTATCAAGATCCTCAAGAACCGCAACTATATTGCTCTTCTATTCACAACATCCGTGGCTACCATGATCTACAACTCTATGAATGTTCTGTGGCCGCAGCTAGTACAGACGCTCTTTACCACAGACACAATGAAAATTGGCTGGTACTCTGTAGGTTTAGCACTGTCCTAATTTACTCACCGATATCTTTATGAATCATTCGCTCAAGCTCCTCACTTGCAGATCGCACTAGGTGGCTCCGTTGCCGTTGGCCAGATTGTCTCAGGCATTGTCGTGCGACCTTTTGGCCGTCCCTGGAAACTGCACTGGCAAATGCGCGCCGGCGCCTGCGGAATGTGTGCATTTATGGCTGCAATGTCCGCTGTTACCGTGGACCGTGGCGGGCTAGCCATCGCCCTCATGGCCCTGTCGGCCTTTAGTCTGGGCTTTGTCGAGCTTCTGGCCATCGTCATGGTGCCTCTAACCTGCTCGCCAGATGATATTGGCCTTGCCTCGGGGTTCCAGGTCTCCTGTCGCAATGTGCTAGGTACCATCGCCACGGGTATCTATTCGACGGTCCTGGCAAATCGCAACTTGGTCAACGTACCTCAACAGGTACGCAGCGCAGCAGAAACGGCGGGTCTGGCCGCTTCTGCCATCCCATCAGCCGTGGCAGCAGCCCAGGCGGGAACAGAAGCAGCGTATGCTAAGGTGCCGGGGATGACGCCAACTATAGAAGCGGCTCTCCGACACGCAGCGGCAGTAGCACACGCCATGAGCTTCCGAACAATGTTCCTAATCAGTTTGGCATTTGGTATCCCAAGTGTGCTTGCGTCTTTTTTCATCACGAGCCAGGATCACCTGTTGACGGGCCATATCTCGCGGAAACTGCAAGGTGGAGACGACGAGAAGGCAGCAAGTGTCAAAGACTTGGAGGATGCTAAAGAGTAGATAATCGCATGGGATCGCATTTCGTCTCAGAGCAAATCGCGATGAAGAGCTACTAGGACTTTAATGCGGCATATATTGCATTGTAACTGGCCTTAATCCAATAGTCGTAGGATAATATCAAATTTCTCCGTACTCGCTCTACGTGGAATATACGACACATTTAGTTTTTACTAATAGAGATGCGTTATTAAATGATATATATTAAGTGGTAAGTATGTTCGCAATGTTCCCAATCTGCAGTATTTGAAATCACTTCATAAAGATACTTGGTCTCCGACATATAACCTATATGGACAGTGATAGTGGAGAAGTGGCGTACTGTATTTACTAGAGCTACAAAGACTATGCTAATGGATTAATGGAATCGATGTGGACAAACGTGTCCTTCATTATGACGACCTTCAACCCGGATTTTCAGTTTTGACCTGCTTCAGTTTCAGCTTCAGCTTCACCACAGGGCTCTGAACACTCTCTTTCAGCTCCCGGTTAATTAAGACTTTATTCTTATATTCATCATATTGTTTGGCAAGAAAAATAAATTAGCTGCCGAACGCGGTCTAGATACATCACAGAAACTATTGGTTTTCTTCGTTGACTTGAGAGTCGAGGGTGATGGCATTAACAAAGACTTCCTCTCAATCTGCCACGACTAAGCAAAACTCTCACGGTAGCCTGCATGTGGCCTCGAAATCTCATCGTATCATGCAATGATTCCCTAATGCTGTCAATAAGCCTATTTGTTTTAAACTTTTTGTTTTCCCCGCTTTTCTCCGCTATTGGAAAACCACATCCTTAGGTGATAATGCGTATGTCATTTATTCTTGTAGCTAGCTTAGTCCAAAGTCATTAGCACAGAACTAGCATGACTCGACAGGTGATCCCTAAAATTAAATTCTTACACGAAGACAAACGAGTCATGCACTCTATTCTCCACCGTTTGTCCTGCTCTTGCCTTTTCTAGTTGCGTTTTTTATTCTTCATCAGCTGTAATATTTCTAATGTAGAGTCGGATGCCGGAGTGCAAATCCTCCGATGATCGATTCGCGATGTGGTTGATTAGGGTCTTTCTCTAGTATAATAAATATGTGCCCAAAACAGCTTGTCATTGTCCAGATAAAATCTGCCATTGAGCTTAAAGTAAAAAAAAAAACCTCTCAAAACTTACTCCTAAGGTTTTTAAGTTATCCTTCGTTGAATTCTGTCATCATATCTTCATCCATCTCTTGTCATGATGCTCTTGCCTGTGCTTTTATGTGCCGCCCTCGCAGGCTTGCTGCCATCTGCTTGGGCAAAGACGAAACGACCTAATTTTGTTTTCATCTTGACTGACGACCAGGACACTCATATGCACTCTTTGGACTACATGCCTTTGGTCCAGAAGTATTTGATGAACGAAGGCACTACATTTACAAAGCACTATTGTACAGGTAAGAGGCTGCGGTGTCAAGAGTCGAGTTGGCAACAAAACTGCTAACTTCAACATGAAGTTGCGATCTGCTGTCCAAGCCGAGTAAATATCTGGACAGGCCAGCTTTCGCACAATACAAACGTCACTGACGTGATTCCTCCATTCGGTAGGCTCTTTCTCTTAAAGTCTTTTCTATTATTGACGAAGCACCCGCCAGCTAATATGCGAATTCAACTCTTCAGGCGGATATCCAAAGTTTGTCTCCGAGGGTTACAACGAGAAACATCTTGGTATCTGGATGCAGGAATCTGGCTACAACACCTACTACTCGGGCAAACTCTTCAACCATCATACCCTTGACAATTACAACGCTCCGTACGTCACTGGCTACACCGGTTCGGATTTCGTCCTGGATCCGACCACCTACCAGTATGAAAACTTTAGCACTACTCACAACGGTGCTGAACCCGTTAACTACTTGGGCCAATACTCACCTGATTTTACTGCGGCGCGTGCCTACGAGTTCCTCGAGGAAGGCATCGTTGGGGTAAAGCAGCAGAATAAACCCTTTTTCCTCGTAGCAGCCCCCATCGCTCCGCACGCCAGCGTCGTTATTTACCCAACAATGAAAGCTGGCCCCCCGCTGGCCGCTGACCGTCATCAGCATCTCTTCAAGGAATATGAGATTCCGCGCACACCCAATTTCAACCCAGAAGTTCCGAGCGGTGCGAGTTGGATTCTCCAACAACCCCGCCTCAATGACACAGTGCTCGCATACAACGACGAGTACCAGCGCCAGAGACTACGGTCTCTGCAATCCGTGGACGAAATGGTGGAAAAAATTGGTGAGACAGCCTTTCGCTAGCCCATCTCACTTCAGGTTTGATTTACTGACCTAAAATAGTTCACCGTCTCGACAACACCGGTCTCCTAGACAATACGTACTTCTTCTACACTACTGACAACGGCTATCACATCTCGCAACATCGCCTGCACCCGGGAAAGGAGTGCAGCTTCGAGACTGACATCAACGTTCCCATGATCGTGCGCGGGCCCGGCGTCCCTCCAGGAATGGTGAAGACCGTTGTGACGTCGCATACAGACCTGGCCCCGACCTTTATGCAGTTGGCTGGCAACCCGCTGCGTTCAGATTTTGACGGTCAGCCCATGCCGGTGCACGACCACCGCAACATCGGGCCCGAACATGTGGGCACTGAGTTTTGGGGCTATGCCATTCCCGAGGGCAAGTACGGTTACAGCGGCAAGTACGGTTTCATCGATGGGCCTGCCAACGCTCACGCAAACAATACGTACAAGGGCCTTCGCATCGAGAGCGAGGCTTACAGCCTGTATTACGCTGTCTGGTGCACCAACGAGCGGCAGCTGTACGATATGAAGACTGATCCCTACCAGATGCACAATCTCCTAGGCGACCAAGAGGTCGGTGCTGGAAGGAATCAGCCGCGGGGCCTCTTCCTAGGCCGCGACATAGAGACCGTCGTGGACCGCCTTGACGCCCTTATGCTTGTCATGAAATCCTGCAAAGGCCAGGTTTGCGTCGATCCCTGGGCCACCGTCCACCCGCGCGGCGACGTGCGCAGCCTCGCCGACGCGCTGTCGACTCGCTACGACGTGTTCTACAAGCGCCAGCCTAAGGTTGGCTTTACATCTTGCGAGCTCGGTTATTTCCCTGATGCCGAGGGTCCCATGAATGCCCACGTCTTCGGTGGCCATAGCACACTGGACCACATTCGGGAGCAGCTTCCGCTCATAGATCCGAATTGGAGCATTTGGACGTAGAAAGTGGTTTCAAGGGGGTTATTGGCTCAAGGATATTGCGCATTGCTCGGTCAAATTGATTGAACTTTAACGGTAAGATGTCTTTTTTGCTAAACATATACCAAGAGCAACCTTTCAGTAAAAGAATGCTGCGAATATTTTCAGAACCTTTAACAGGCACCTTTCATTTTCACATTTATAACGGTGCTCCGTACAGTTAGTCATGGTGCCGTAGTGCTGCGTCATTATGTTGACCTAAGAGATACTGTACTACTAAATACAAAACACTGTACATTGCACACTGTATATAGTGCTATTAGAGAGGGTGTCTCTTGACTGCAACAAAAGGCTGATTTCTGCCATTTGAACTAATGGCTCTAACGGAACTGAAGTCAACATTAAGAACTCTGATGGGATAACTAAACAAGTTTTTTGTGTCTGTGCCGAGGCTTTTGCTAGAGGATGCCCCCCTAAATAGGCGAGAGCATGGACATCACAAGTGCACTTTTAAGAGAGAAAGGTCTGAACGAGCCAATTCGTGTCTCATATTGGGCCGATATACATAAAGTACTAAGACGAATCTGTCTCTAATACGTGGTGCAAGCAATTGTACAGAGCAGCGTCTGTCGGATCGCTGAATCTATCTACACTGATCACATCAGTGGCGTCTTGGTGCTGCACGCGAAGAGATCTGTGAAAGTCCCTATCGGGGGGTGGCCTGCCTTGTGATAGGAAAAGCTCAACGGCCTCGGTAATACGGTAGAAGGACTGAGGTTTCCTAGCCAAAAGGTTGACCCACCCGCTGCCATGAATGCTGTTGCGGTCTTGGGATGTCGAAGGTTTTGCGGTCAAGGTTATGGAAGTAGTCTTATCTTTCGGAGCGGACTCGCTACTATGTGGTAGCTGCAGAAGATCATTTCTTTTAATGAAATTAATAACCGTGTTGATGGACTGGAGAGTGCTGTCGGTATTGTCATAGAGATTGCGGAAAAGATTCATAATGTTGGTGTATATCTTAAGTTTCCGATGAGTGTCGTCTAGTGCGAAGCGTGTTCGGTTCGCCAACTTGGCGTCTAAAATGTTCCAGACGAACGGCAGGGCGGAAAAAGCGACACTAAGAGCAGCACATGTTGAGTTAGCTATTACTGTTCGGATCATTTCTGTTCAAAGCAGGTGCGCTTACAATGTATTTGGGAGATATTTGATTTGCCCCAGCTGGTCAAGTTCTCCCAGACACTCCGTGATGCTTTTAAACGAGTTACTCATCTCAGCCTGTACTTCAAGCTGGTTCTCCTGTTTATCGTCTCGACTGTCAACACCGGTGACAGATCGCTGCAGCTTATAGTTGCACAGCGATACTTTAGCCGTGCTAATGCGAGGTTAATTAGATGTAAGCAATACTATAAAAAACCACCAGACTGATGTAGCTTACTGGTAGTAAATATATACCATATCCGTGAAAAGGATAAGAGACTCGTCGGCGCCGAAGATATGAGTGGGAATGGAAAATTTGGCGACTGTCTTCTCATACCACCAGTTGAGATCGTCGAGGCATGCATCAAGCTTGCGGTTGATTTGGCACGGGTCGGTTGTCCTCTTCATATTAGGATAAAGGAGTGTCAAGGCGTTTCCAAGCGATACAGCCAGTTCGCAGAGTGAGACGATCAGCTGAGCTAAGACTTGCTTCGTTGCTGCTTTGTAGACTCGCGAGCTGTGGATTTCGTCCTGGAAGTCGCTTTCTGTTAAGCCTTCGTGTAAAATAAAGTCAAAGTCGTCTGTCCTGATAGTCAACGGGCGACGGAGACCTAAGGACATGATGCGATCACGCAAGATGCAGCACCACCAGAGCCGCTTAAGCTCAACGCGGGTGCTTGCATTCTCATTTAGGCTGGAGTCACTAACAGAGCTGTACTGGTCGGCATTGGCATTGCGGGCGAAGTGTACGGCCGTAACAAGCCAGTATGTGTTCACTTTATCCTTGATCTCGGGAGCATAGTAGGTTAGCATCAACGCGCCTTGGGCGCCAGCAACATTGTCAAGGCGAGGATCGATGTCGAAGAGAGCCTGAGCAAAAAAATCAGCAGTTGATTTCAGAAATGTACAGGGAATGAGAACAGACCTTTGCCCTTGAATAAAATTCGGCACGTGCCTTCCTCACAGACGAGAAGCCGAGACTCTGGAGGGTTGATATAGAGACGTACTACAGGCCAAAAACAATATGTGAGCCATATTCTAGAGGAGAACGGGAAGCGGCGCAAAAACATACAGGACAAGCAATAAATAGCATAGCCTGGACCAGAAACAGGGGAATGCGCTTTAGATCCGGCCGTATTGGACCTAGATGCTGATAGGATTGCCAGAATTTTGCTTCCCTGAGCATAGGGATGATCGGGTGGATATGCCGAAAATACTGAACCATGAACTCGTTGAGAACCGACCGAGATGGAAGATGCAGCGCACCTCGGTGCTCCAGAAACGACGCATCTTCCGGTGGGAGACGCCACATCACGTCTGACTCCACGAAAGAATAGCAAGAAAACAAAACAAACGCACTGGATGAACTGGAACGCAGCTGCGTTGGACCACTGTGCAGTCTTTCATGACAGGGAGTAGAACAGGACTCGGGGGACACTCCGTCTAGCGGTTGGAAACCAAGGAAACTCTCGTAGGTGTCCGCTGCCGTATGCTCAACTGGTGGGGGGATGGATGTGGTGGAAGATATGGTGGTGGGTTGCTGAATAAAGTCGGGAATTTGCTCGTCTGGCATGAGGCCACTAGCTACGAGGTCATCTACTCCGGGTATGGGAAAATAAAAGTCATCCAAAGGTGGTACCTCCAAGACGCCATCGTTAATTATGTCGTCGTCGTTCTTGTTGATGCTATCATGAACATTATTGTCGGTTTCATTTTCAATGCTGTTGATGCAATCATCAACGACGTTGTTGGCATTGAAATTGCTATTGGTAGAGGCGAGTGGATCGGGAAGCAGCTGTGAAGGTGATGCCTGGACAAGTTGTGCTTCTAGTAACCTCTGCTGCACTGGCTGACGCGAGAAGTATTGCCTGGGGATGGATATGTTAACATATATACACACATACACACAGAGAGATACTACTAGGTCACGAGCCTACATCTTGCGTGCACGGGGTTTGACGATGCATTCCAGGAAATCGAGGCGGCAGTTCATGCATGGGATGCCATGCAATGTGGCATCGCACCGAACTTTGCGAGCTCTGCAGGAGAGACAGGCCCGCCGTGCACGTTTCTTCGTTGCGCGGCTAGCACTGCCTGTCTCCGCAGGGTCTGCTGTGGTGTCGTTGACAGCGTCTTGTCCGGCATCACCGTCTACCTTGGTCATATTGACGGCCCTGCTGTATCTCTGAAGTTGTCCCGGCGTTCAGTAGCAGAGACGGAGGCTCTGCCTTTGCGGCGTTGCTGATGTAGATATTACCGCGGCTTCTACTGGCAGTTTCAACAGCAGTAAAATATGATAAGATCTTGAAAAAAGAATCGAAAAAAACGTGGAGAACCGTGGAGAATCGTGGAGGGTGGTGACTCCACGCTTGATCCTTTCGGATTTTGCCCAGGGGGAAGAGGGAGGGGATGCGCTAATACGTCTGGGCCGGGCTTTGCCGAAAAAAGACGCTAAAAGTGCACAGAAGAAACTTCTGCCGAGGAGTTTTCGGTGAATACCGCCAATAGCGATAGAGTCGGATGTGGAGTGGGGTGGAGATACATAGAGTATTCGCACGCACCCTAAGATTGACAAAACTGACAAGGATCTAAGAAACGTGGACAATATGCGTTCGAGGATACCGATTTGTCTTAGACGAGTATCGAATAAGATGGCTCAGGCGAGCCGAATCCCAGCAACTTGATGTCCAGCAAGGTCTTAACACACGTTACTGCAGAAATACTCCAGTCACATTAGGTTATAATGCGAACTGTCGAATCGACTACGGAGTTGCAATAAAAGCAACTCTTTTGCTGTGCCGTATAAGGCCATGTGGATAGGGCATCCTTTATGCCTCAAAAATCAATACGAAGATAGTCGATGTCCAGCCTACGGAGCAGCTCAGAAGAAGGCGCGCTGATAAATCTAGAAAAGAAGACGACAGCTGCCTGCCTGTTGATAAATCAAACATTTAAGATCTTAGATCCATGTTATATATAGATTCATTTATTTTAAGAGTGTAAACGAAGCAAGCTCCGTTAACTTTGTCGGATGAGCACACGATGAAAAATTCCAGAAGCAGAAAAGAGCAACAACACATGTCTTCGTCCAAAGGAGAATTCTTGCTTAGGGAAATTTCAGGAGGTGTATTGGGCTGTTATAACATCTTCAGTGGCGTGACGTTGCAGTTGACGATCCTTTATGGCCAGAGCTGAATGTAGCTATTGACTGCACTATGTAGCTTTAATAAAAGTCCAGTTTCCCTTCAATTAGCTGTCGACAGACTACGAGCGGCTTCGACGTAAAGCGGCTCGAAATAGAAAAGCCTGATAGCAAAGGCAACATATACACACAAGTAGATCAAAAGGTTGCCCATCTTAAGATTTTGTCATGGTGTCCACCCAGTCTACCATTGTTTGGATATACTCAATCGACGGTTCCAGATTAGGATACACGCAGAATGCATGCGGCAGGCCGGGGTATATCTTCAACGTCGTGTCTACTCTGAGAAGAAAATGTGAGTGTGACGTTAGATGTCCACGAAAAATGGATTACTTACCCGCTGCTTCTCAATGCTTCTGCGTAAGCAAGTCCTTCGTCGCGCAAAGGATCCATGCCTGCCACTTGGACGACTACGCTTTATTAGCCATCGGTCTTGACAGATTATAGGAACAATCAACCACGAGAGGAGCAATTTAGGCTTACGTGCTGGTGGCAAGTTTGCGAGAGACTTTGCAAGAAGCGGGCTGGCGAGAGGAGTAGCATCGTCTGACGGAAGATAGTGCTTCCAGAATATGTGCATCACTTCGGCGTCGATGATCGGCGCAGTAGAATTTTGCTCATAGGAATGATACTCATATTGAGAAGTGGGAAAGTGTTTAGGGTGACACGTCACTGGAATGTTCAATATTTGTCCGATAATACCGTCGATGCCTTCATCGCGAGCCATGAGTGTCAGGGCCGCAGTCTAGAAGAAATTTAACCATAGGATTAGTAGTCTCTTCATCCTCCTTGAAACGAACTTGAAGGAACGCAGTACATTCCACGTACCAAGTTGGCTCCTGCGCTTCCACCGCCAATGATTACTTTCTTAGGATCAATTGCCAGTTCTTCTGCGTGCTCTCTGCACTTGGATTTCTCAGCGCTATGGTCAAGCAGCATATAATGGTTTTCTCTTTATACTTTCTTACCCATAAAAGAACATCGTACGAGTCATTCAAAGGGTACGGGTATGGGAATTCAGGGGCTCTTGCATTGTTAGAAAATTCTTGCTCATGTCATGTCTAGAGTAACTTCGGAGGATGGCAACCATACTTTCGATAGTCCACACTGACAACAACGGCGCCATTATTTGTGGCAATAAACCGATTCTGAGCTTCATCAGTTTCGGGAGTACCTATAGTCCATCCTGTTGAGCGGCATCCGTTTAGTATCTGTTCGCTGAAAACGCCTGGTGCGTGAGAGCTAGTATGATTCACTGCCTACCCCCTCCATGGACATTGAAGAACAAAGTATTGCCCTTTCTAGGCTGCAAAGGTTCGTAGATGCGAATACCAATTTGGTGGCCGTCGCGAACAATCACCTCGCTCGTCCGAATATTAAGATCCTTTCCTGGTATTGGAACATTATCGGGCAGTACAGCTGGCCTGTATGGAATCTTTCGCAATTCCTCAATAGGTAAACTGAACATCCTTTTCGCTAATTTATCCACCATGGCATGCTTTTCTGCAACTTCCAGCCATGCAGGGTGTGGATCAGACAAATTTGCGTATCGAAACGGAGGCGCAGAAGTCATCATGGTGTGAAGGTTGAACAATTGCGCAAGGTTATCAAATAATCGTCTAAATTCAATGTTTTCCAAAGCTAGAATACCGCGACTTCAGGGAAAGAACTATATCACGTTGAGTTGAGCGGTGTTGGCTTGCAAAAGCGGAGGTACTGGTACATATAAAATATACTTACTCAATTATGTTCACGCCGTAGTACCCTAATTTAGAACTATGGCGAGGTGACATGTGCTTGGAAAAGACTTGGCCGGGATTACAGCCAACGAAGCAGTGGAAAGCGCACCCCATTACCAGTTGAAATAGATAAAGAGACATCTCCCTCGTCTTCCTAATCTGATACGCAATTTTTAATGGGATCGCTAAGCTACTGACTTTTACCAGGCCGGGTTGACCACGTATGGGAGAGCCTGAGAGATTAACGCAGGTGTTCTGTTCTGGGCTACATTCCCTTTGAGTACCACCAAATGCAAATTTAGCATAGGGTGACAAGTAGCAAGTTACAGTGAGGAAGTCAGGGTTTCGGTCATCGCCGCTAGCGCGGAGGATACAATTCAGCCGGGGACTATGTGGAGAAGTCGAACGGCACAGTTCTCCGCATGTAAGGCAAGGCAGGCCAACATTTTCCGAGAGTAGAAAAATGCTAGGTATATAACAAATAGAGGATCATATGAGTCGAAAGCTACGGTGCAGTAAGGAACTTAGCCTATCTCCCCTTGCGATAACGCTAAATTTAAGCATTTGGACAATATGTCTGTTCCCGAATACAAAGACAATGGAAGTGCGCAGATTCCTTCTCGGCTGAATTTGTCCAGTCTCTCAAAAAAGTCTGTGATCGTGACTGGGGGTAAGGGATTCCCACCAATCTTTGTTAACACACCATCCGTGATTCCATACCAAAATACTACCACGCACAAGCAAATATTCACATGTGCTATTAAGGTGCTAGTGGACTCGGATATGCGTATGCTGAGGCTTATGCCAAAGCTGGGTAAGCTGTTCTCCGTTTTACTTGCCATTTACCTTTATTCATTGTGAGAGACAGAATTGTTGACTAACCGCCTGAAGCGCATTTGTGACAATTGCAGATTACAATGAACGAGATGGCGAGGCTGCTGAAACCAAGCTTACCCCGTACGTCATCTGCAGAATAATAAATTATCAATCTACGAATGGCCAGACTAACGCGCAATATTATACAGAAACGCCAAGTTTGTGAAATGCGATGTGCGGAGCTGGGAGGACCAGGTTGCGGTCTTTGAAGCTGCTGTAAAATTCTCCCCACACAACAGCGTCGATATCGTCATAGCCAACGCTGGAATCGTGGGTGCCGATGATTTATACACGCTGCAAGGTAGAATTCAGTTTCGATAAGCTATGTGTACCCATGTTACATAAATAGACCAATACTTATGGTGACACAGATCCCTCTCAACCGCCTGTAAAGCCCGACCTGCGGATCATCGATGTCAATTTATACGGCACAATTTACACAGCCAAGCTGGCGTTGCACTATTTTCGTCGCCAACCGGAAGACGAGTCGCATGATCGGTGCCTCATAATTAAAGGTAGCATTGCAGCCTATGCAGACCAACCAGGCTCGCCGCAATATAACATCTCGAAATGGGGAGTCCGTGGCTTGTTCAGAAATCTAAGGCGGACTTCGTGGCGAGACAATATTCGCGTAAACTTTGTCGCCCCTTGGTAAGAGGCTATACTACTCATTCAGTCACTTTACAAGATCTCTGACAGCTTCTATTTTTTTTCTTGGATGGGCAGGTATGTGCGGACACCGATTCTATCTGATAAGGTTATCAGCTACCTGGAGTCAAAGGGAGTCAAATTTGCTACTGTTGAGGATTGTGCAAGTGCCATGCTTAATATTGGATCAAACAGAAATATCAACGGTCGGTATATTGAAGTGTTTAATAAATCATATTATTCCAGAAGAGTAACTAATCGCGTCTCTCCCGTCACAGGCCGCGCGTTTGGAATTGTACCCCGAGAAGAGGCCACCGAAGGCTATATGGATTTAGCGCATGATGATTATCTAGAAGGAGATTTTATGAAGGACTGGCAAGAGACAGTCTTGGCTACCGCGCAGAGCATCGTAGATCTAGCCTGAATCATACGCAGATGGCGAAGCAATTTGTATGTGTGAAACCTATGCCGTCAAAAACTGCGAACCAAGCAGGTAAAGGAAATAAACGGTCAACTGAGCAAGTATTAGGTGGTGAATTAAAATGTCCTCCTAAGCTGTTTTTCCCTAGTGCGACTTTAGCGCCATGCTCTTCCTATTAAGAGCACTTGAAGCGGAGAGGGACAAAGTTGAACGGTAGAATTCGCCAAACATTTGTTCCTTATGCACTAGGCAGCAGTGAAAAGAAATTTCAGGATTCTCACGATCTTCATCCTTGGTGTTGTTTGCCGTACGATTCAGGTGATAGGCTTCGTACTGTATCACCAAAGTGGAGGAGCCGCCATTGCCACGGTTATCAGCAGCCAATTACCACTGCACATTCTAACGAACTCCCTCTAGCCCCAGGCGGTACCCCCTCATAAATTCCCCAATTTCCCCGCAAAATGAATTCCGCGGCATTCAATGTGGGTCATATGAGAATCGGGTATCCTGTATGTTTCGCGGTTCACTTCGTTCATCGAGTGGTCTGCTAAAACTTGCCTCTTCAGCCTGTTGGAGAGAACTGCTGCATCCTTGTTTCAATCGTCAAGTGGCCAATTTCCGCCACTCGAGAGTGCACCGCAACAAACCCCATCGTTACGCTTCAAGGCGGGGCAGTAGGCTTCTGCACAAAATTCGGCAGCCAAGAACCATGCAGGCGTGTGATCGCTGCCATTCCCGGAAGACTCGGTGTGATAGGAGGATTCCGCATTGCAGTGCATGCGACAAAGCTGGGACTCCGTGTCTCTATGCGGACAAATTGCGCCAACGTAACCTCCCCCGCGGGTACATCGACAACATAGAGAATATGCTCGCGCAGCTTCGCGAAGAAAACCAAGCCCTTCGACGCAATCTTGCAGAGGCGCAAGCCAATGCTCCACCCCAGACACAAGCCCAGACACAAGCTCAGACCCAGACCGAATCCCAGATCAATGTTGAAGTGGAATCTTTTGGCCGGACCCGCCAAGACGGCTTCAACTCCGAGGCGACCGGATCCGATGCGGGAGACGTGGGCGGCATAAGGCCGAACAGCGTTGCAAGGCAGAGTCAAGAACCAAGCCAGGATACTTCCATTAGCTCGTCGTCCACTAAAGGCAGCCCTATGAGCGACCCGTTTACTCTAGAGGTTGGCTACCTTACGCTCACTGCCACCGGTGAAGCACGCTATCTCGGTCCTAGCAGCGGCATGGACCTGGCGAGCATTATCGGCACTATACTAGGCACACAAAGCGGCATAGCAGACATGGAGAGCGATTCACCGGGAGCCGGAAGCGCGCGCAGCGGCTCCCGTCTGAGCCAGGTCGTTCCATGCAATCTGACTTCGCTCTTCCCCTCGCTGTCTCTCGCCATGCCGTTCATCGAATCCTACTTCCAACATACCCACAGAACGTTTCCGCTTCTGCACCGGCCAAGCTTCATAGCGATGGCAGACCGCATGTTTAAAGAACCAGGGTACTACGAGGACAATACGTTTGATGCCTTTGTCTTCGACATGGTGTTGGCCATTGGCGGTTCCAACATCAACCGCTTTGAAGAGTCCACGGGCACAGCGAACAAATGCTTCGCAATGGCACAATCTAAGGTGAAACGGATCATGGCGATGGGCGGGCTCGGGGCTCTCAAAGCCATCCTACTCATATCGCAGCACAGCATCTTTTCTAGCTTCTGCGACACCAGTGCAAGTATCTGGCATCTCGTCGGCATTGCTGCCCGGATGTGTATTGAGATGGGTCTGCACCTCAAACAGCGACGGGTCAACGTCACGCTTGGGGTTGATTTTGGCATGCCAAATAGCAATGTTGTGACTTTCGAGGAGGAAATGCGGCGGCGGTGCTTTTGGTGTTTGTATAATCTGGATCGAGTGATCAGTTTCACGCTAGGGAGACCAGTGGCAATCCGCGATGAGGAGCTCAACGTCCCTCTGCCGTCACCACTTGAAGATGACTACTTTGGGCCAAATTGCCCCATCATCATAGATAAAGAGCGAGAACAAGGCGATGGTGTCGCAGCTACCAGAACCAAGACGTCCCCATTTTTGCATGTCATTCAGATCCGGCGTATCTCCGGGCAGATCTTGAGCATTTTCTATAACTCGACACACCTGGCCGACGTACCAATGGAAGAGAAGCGGCGCGTCCGCCGCCAGTTCGCCGAGAGACTAAAGGAATGGCGGCATGATACTGAAAACTTGAGCCTGTCCAGCGAGAGACAAAGCTACACATCAAGCTTCTTAGCCCCTGAATGGTATAGCGCGGTGTATAGCAATGCGATTCTTCTCCTCTACCGGCCGTCGCCGTATATGCCCCACCCTATGATGGTCGCTGACTCGAATGACGAGATGCCGGATCTTCTGAAACTGTTCCACGCCGGGCGCAATTCCATCGTGTCATACAGCGAACTTCACAGCAAAAGAGGACTGAACTACTCTTGGATCACCATGCATGGCATCTTCATTGCGGGCCTCGCTTTTGTCTATAGCGCTGGCCGCATCCTCCAAGACCGAAGCGTGCGGGACGCGATCCCCGACTTTTTGACCATTGTGGACGTCACGCGCTCGTGTTCCAACATTCTAGTGGCCATATGTGAGCGCTGCAACGTGTCCCGGCGCTCCTGCGAGCTCTTCAACAAGCTGAGCAACGCCGTCATACTTGACGCTCTTCACGCCACCACGCGACGTGACAGCGGCCCTAGCAGTGCGCCTGCTGCGGCCTCGGCCGGCAGTATCTCCACGCCGGCGCCCCCTATGGCACATCAACATCAGCGGAACGACTCAACACTCCGATCCTACGATCCCTCTGCTACCGTTGATCTCCTGGGCACGATGCAACCGCTGGATGAGATGCTTGTCATGGATGAGTTTCGCCAGTTTACGGGCACACTAGACCCTTTAATACAAAGAGACGCATCCTATCCCGGTGAAATGGTGTTTGGAGTGTTGCAGGACTGGCCATTTGATTTGCCTTGTAATTCGGCTGCAAGAGAGATGGAGAACTCGGCACGGGGCATGGATTCACAATGGTAATAGACTATATGTACCTTTATCTATCTATCCCTACCTTTTAAGTGTCAGTTCGTCATGGTCTCAGTAATTTTATTTTGTATTTTAGTGCGATTGAAAAAAAGCTGTGACTATCATGTTTCAGACACGTAGGGGTATCTAAAGGTGGATTTATTAAGTACTGGACGTGTCTGGTTATCCACTCATTGCTGTTTCTTTCCATCTTTGGGTAAATGCAAAAGCACTGGGCCATCTTAAAATCAACAGCTGGATATTGAGTGGCATGCAGCTTTATTCTTGCTCGTACAACGGCATATATCAGCTCATGTCCTCTTAATCTTTGTTTGATCGTAATAGTCCCAAGTCAAGGCGCTTGCCGTTAGTAATGCTCCTCCAGCTTCCCATACCGATGGCAAGCGCCAACCTCCCCCTTGGGTCCAGAACACTGTGGCTGTAAGCGCCCGCATCGGAACGGAGAAGAGGAAGAAGACTTTGTTCTCTTGGTATGCAGCGAGGGGATAGTAGATTCCCATGGCTATCGCTGCCAGAGACATGCCATTTGAAGCATAGAGCGCATTCTCTGGTAGGTCTAGAGTTGCAAGTGCGTCCTTAGGCGATATAAGGTTATTGATCCCCGCAATGAGAGAGGTCGCTCCGAAGAGATACATTGATAAGGCTGCAGCGCTGGGCATCATTCTTGTCGCTAGCGCACGCTGGAAAGCTTGGGTTTCTTTGTCGATTCTAAGAAGTTGGGATATCCGACAGATTTTTGCTCACTCTATTAAAACACACAGCGTTCACGTCTTTCGGGCGAGATTCGACGGAGCTGCGCAATTGTGAAACTCTATGGAATTTACGCGAAACCGGTCGTGAAGTTGGGCAGACGATCTCTCCTTTGATTTTCCTATGCTATCTCGAATATCACTAAGACGTAAAAGTATGATATGAGGTGTACAGAGGCGCAAATGAGACAGCAAATTTGATCTGGGGAACCTGTGAGAGTGGCAAGAGACGCGCGGTGAAGACAGCCAACTGAAATGGCCATAGCCTGCCTTTTACGGAGAACAAAACTCAGGTAAATACTCCGTGCGCCCTGTTGAAAGAGGGAGGAAAGAAAGAAAGAAGAAAAAAAAAAGCCCTGTCATAAAAAGTGGGCAGTTTGGCCCACATAATGATCATGTTGTAAGATTGGCTAGGTAGAATGAATTGACTACGAAGCCATATGTACACAATAGCCGCTTCCACCCGTGCATGCTCGTGAGCTCTAAAACCCTTACGCAGTGAACTGCTAAAATGCCTCAGAAGAGACAAGCAATACATTTATTCCCTCGCCAACGAAGGCATGCATTTTCTCCGTGTCAGACCTCCTTTAATATGTCTAAGTACAGTATACACAGAACAGCAATTGTCGAACTTTGGTACTGGAGACAGTCGATATTTCGGGAGTGTCGCATGTCTGACTAAGAGCTAGTCCCCCCTGAATATAGTGTAAAAAGCACAGTATTATCTGCAGATCTAAGTACAGTAATACGGAGCACCTACTCCATAATAAATCGGGAATTTATTACGAATGGTCTCGGTACCCACATATTACAGTGCTCCCCCTTTTTGCGCAGCTTTTGCGTCTTGGTTAAACGAGTCTCGAATTCATCATCACGTTCACCTTGATCAGCATTGTATGGTTTGGTTGCTTTGCCAATGCGAGCCGCCTACAATGGCGGATATGTTCTCGATAATCGAATCGCCTTTCCATCACCGCTCCTGTTTCTCTCATGCGCCAGTACTTCTCCCAGTAAAACATGCAGTGCGCAACATGCCATTCTCGTGTACACCAAAACCCCCCCTCCGTATCTCCCAGGACAGCGACCTGGGTCTTGTTGATAGGGATTTTTCCCTGCTCATCTGCAAAATACGACCATGTGCCATCTAGCCCGGGACCGGCATGATCGAACTCCTCCGTGAGTTCGTCGTCGCGGCAATACGGCGGAAGCCACGCAGCTGCGAGACTGTCGTAGATGCACCCTTTGGTCTGCGCCTCGTACATATCTTTTCCGCAATCGCACAGGTTGAGGCCGGGGCTGAGAGTCTCTGGCCTGTACACGTCTGACACATGCGTGGGTGGAAAGCCGGGGCTTGGCCTTGATAGTATAACAATCTGTAGGACAAGAGACAGTGCGATTCCAATAGCAAAAAGTACCAGAGTAGCTGCTATACAATGCTTGTGCTTTTGCCGACGCTTTGCTGAAAATCGTCGTATCCCAGAATCTCCTGATGTTTGCCTGTTGTATGCCGTGCCGTTGAGGGCGGTATCTTCACCGGATTGTGATTCCTCCGTGTCAAATGATATTTTTGACCCTGTGTCCATTTTGCGTTGCCCTATACTTCAATGTTAGAAAACAATTATTCATGTCAAGTTCGAAATGTTTGCAATAATCAACGTTGTATGCAATAATGAGGGTAAGATGAAGATGAACAGCATAAGAAAGAAAGCGAGTCTAAGGGCAGGATGAAAATAGAGAAGCAAATTCTCAGAAGATGGCTCAGTCGTGGTATTTAAGCTATATGATTAATTCTTTCAACCTCATTCTCCGCTGACCAGCTCCTACGTTCCAACTGTAGTTAACCAGAACCGCATTCCAAGAATCAGATCATACAATCTAGGTATAATAAGACCATGTAATAAGGCCTGCCATTTTTATTTTGTGGAATCCAAAAGGCACTTGCCGCATCTGGTGAACGTTGTCGGCCCTAGTCAATAATGCAAAATTGCTACGATAAAATCGAGTGGCTGTATCTAGCTTTATTTGCTTAAGTTTGTCTGTTTGAAGTAGGTGTCTATTAATGGCACAGATGTTCAGGCACGATCTAGCCATGCCTAAGAATAGTCTTTTTGTTATGCCAGCCTTCCAGATTTGATTCCAGTCGTTGCGCCGCATATATTGTTTTGACTGGCTTAGCTACCTTCTCGGTATGGTGTTGTGGCACATACATATTTGACGGTGTTGGTTATACCTCGCCGCCCATCTTCTTGTTGGTTGTATTTTTATTATTCATACGTCCCTGGAAATTCGTATCTCTACAGCTACAATGATTCCCTGTGCAATTGAAACCCAGATTCATTTTATTATTTTCTATTCTGCACTTCATAAAACCCGGAGACTACAATAAACATGGACAGAGAGAGGAATGATTTGTTTTGTGATTGTTAGAGCTCTGTTACTTCATTAATGATTAATGTGGTTGAGCATTTTAGCTATCCTAGTGTGCACATAGATTTATAATATCCGAATTGTATTCACCATACAAGAATCTGTTCATCACATTGACTTCCCAACAATGCCTATCTTATCACCTCGGTTGCTTTCTCCATAGGGGGCGCCTAGTTCCAGGTTAGCAAACAGGGACAGGTGCTATCACTTAAAAAAAGATTGCGGCACAGACCGAAAACGGGATGTACCAGTAAGCCTGGTTCGAAAGGATCGAAAGAGTTGCTTTTGGCCCATTCTACAAGGGGATCCCACTTGACGCATTGATGGTTGCCTGAGTCCTTTGTAACGGGAAGCGGTTGCCTTGTTGTCCATTAGCTACAAGAATGTAATCAGAAATCATTGATACTTACGCGTTGTCCCAGTAAAGAGGAAGAAGGGTGGTGTCAGAATTGCACTGAATAGATTGCCTCAGCCAATCAAGGCAATGTTCTACCACAGACCATAGTCGATTAGCGAAATCCAAGAAGACGGCGATGTGCTAACCTACCTGTATGGCTTTTCAGTCGAATGAAGTCTGCCTCGGAGATTCCATTATAGTAAGCTTCACCGTGAATAAAATGATGTAGCCGCTGCACGCAGTGGAGGCCATGGAACACGGCTAGAGTGACGTAGTAGCCAGAGCCATCAGAGAGCTGAACCAGGTCTTTTTCACCAGAAAACTGGCCGAGTTGTGCCTCTGGTATCCGAAAAGCTTGAGCTGTAGTGGCAATTAGCATCTAGATAACCACTGCACGTAACCGACTGCATACTCCCTATGAGGGCCTCCCAAGCGTCATCGAGTTCCGGCCTAGGATTTCCGTTGAAATTTGTTGGCTTGCCGGCATTGAGAGAGCCATTAGCGAGGTACACAGCACTTAATTCGAACCGTTTCGGTCCAAATTCAATGATGGATTGAACTGGTTCCGCTGCATAGTCGTGTTAGCATGTGTGAAAAATCAGCGGCATGCAGGATGGTAACATTTAGAACTTGCAATGAAGGTTTCGAACAAGAGACAGCGTCCAAGTAGAAAATAAAGCAGAATAAATGAGACAGAATAAAACGTTTCCTAGGATAAGAAGACAATGAATGAAGACCCAGCACTTGCCCTGCAGCAAAGACTGCCTCCCAAACCTCTTGGATACGAGACCAGATTCGTGCTCTAGACTATCGAGAGTCGCACTGATCATGCTCTCCCTTTCGAAATGGTCGCGTTGATCACAAGGTAGATATTGAGCCATGCTGAATATGAAGATGAT
Source organism: Hawksworthiomyces lignivorus (assembly GCA_002917075.1). Classification (NCBI taxonomy): domain Eukaryota; kingdom Fungi; phylum Ascomycota; class Sordariomycetes; order Ophiostomatales; family Ophiostomataceae; genus Hawksworthiomyces; species Hawksworthiomyces lignivorus. The sequence goes on along the minus strand of NTMA01000001.1, from coordinate 842,594 downwards.
AGAGATGTGGTTTAGAAATGGTCAAGCTGTTAAAATTTGATGAAAAGAAACAATGCTTTTTCAGAGTGAGAACCCCGAAGAAACGGCCTTACAGCTCGTGGAATGGGATATTGTTGAAAGAAAACTGACAGAACCTAGAGATGCCATGAACTTCAACTCATAACCTTTCTTCCTATCGAAATTTTTATCTGGGTAGCGGCACGTTTGCATACGCTGCCAAGCTATGGTCATGGCTTAGGATATGTCACCTTCTATTCAAAGCATTACGATGAGACATTTTTATCACTTGTCTATAAGCATTGATTTTGCGCATGATTTGCGTCAGACTTGAAAATACCCTGATGCAAAACCTTCCATCTTCGTGCTATCTTCTTCCGAAGTGAGATAGTCATTTTCAAATTACATGTAAGCTCTGTTATCCAAAGCTTGAATAGCTGATTGCGAGTTTCGATAGATTAGCGATATAACCCGTGCGTACGCAGATGACCGCATCGCCTTTCGGCTGCATGAGCTTCAGAGAATGTTCCAACAGAAAGAAATATGTAATTTACACTATTATTTCTAGCTACATCGATTTAAGTACATGGTTTGTCGAGGAGTGTCTCTGTTTGAAAAGGCCCTACAGAGGCAGCGGACGCCTTTTCTGCATGCGCCTTCTATGCCTGCGCCTCCCAACAGGACTCCTACTGCATATATATTACCTTCTTACCAAATTTGTAGCCCCAACTACATATATTAGGTATGAGAAAATAGGAAGACCTTCCTTTCTTATTGATATCAGTGGACATGGACCAATTTTTTTTTTTTTTTTGGTCGATTTTAATTTTCTCCATGGTCTGTCCCACTAACGCCGCAGACCTTACCGGGCATTCACACCTTGTTATTTTTAGTCTCACCGATACTGCTCCGTACCAATTCTGGTAACCAATCTTGAATCACTTGCAAAAATGTCTGGCTTTCACAGTTCTTGTCGAGCTCCTTTACGATTAACATTGGCAGAACTATCGATGACCACGACGAAATACATAGCGATGACCGTACTATAGCTGTATTCGGAAAGAGTTGATGACACGTCATTGTAAAAGGTCGTAATCACCTCTTACATACTTAGTTAGGAAAGTGCCATCCTAACTTTGTAGATAATAGCTATTCTAGGTACATGTAGTTGAAAATACTACGGACGGTGATGATGGCTCAAGTGTACCCACGATGAAGTGGAAAACAAAGCGAGTATTAAAAGGGACAGACCATGGCCTCTTTCTCGAACTTAATTTACCAGCATCATCAATGCAATCGCCTCACAGTTCGCTTTCACAGTTCACTTCAATTCCAACGCTTTCGACTTCATCGAAATTCTTCAGTCTCATTTTTAACTCAGTCACCATGCATGTCGCTAATCTAGTCTATCTGATGTCTGCTGTCGCCCTTGGGGTGCATGCTCTTCCTGCTTCTGGTACGTATGAAACTAGTACACATATAAAACTAGCCACATCGCACATGAGCTAAATCATTTAGCCCCAGTAGATACTGGCATGAAGGAAATCCGGACTGAAGCAGGTGAAGCCTTGATGTCCAGCACGCGCTCACCTGCGGATAAACGAGGCCAGGAAGACGAAGCTTGGACTTTCCACATTAGCACAGATGGGGCCAATGGGACACCTAGCAAGCGTGGCCAAGACGACGAGGCCTGGACTTTCCACATTAGCACAGACGAGGCCGGCAAAACACCTAGCAAGCGTGGTCAGGACGACGAAGCTTGGACTTTTCACATCAGCACAGATGGGGCCGACAAAACACCTAGCAAGCGTGGCCAGGACGACGAAGCCTGGACTTTCCACATTAGCACAGACGAGGCCGACAAAACACCTAGCAAGCGTGGTCAGGACGACGAAGCTTGGACTTTCCACATTAGCACAGATGGGGCCAATGGGACACCTAGCAAGCGTGGCCTGGACGACGAGGCCTGGACTTTTCACATCAGCACAGACGAGGCCGGCAAAACACCTAGCAAGCGTGGTCAGGACGACGAGGCCTGGACTTTTCACATCAGCACAGACGAGGCCGGCAAAACACCTAGCAAGCGTGGTCAGGACGACGAGGCCTGGACTTTTCACATCAGCACAGACGAGGCCGGCAAAACACCTAGCAAGCGTGGTCAGGACGACGAGGCCTGGACTTTTCACATCAGCACAGATGGGGCCGACAAAACACCTAGCAAGCGTGGCCAAGATGATGAAGCCTGGACTTTCCACATTAGCACGGATGCCCAGGCTTAAAGGCTTTCAAATGGATCCATAGAGGCTTTCAGCACCTCAAGCAATTTAATAGAGGAGAACTGTGCTAGGCTTGGACTTCGCGCCAAGTCAACTTGAATGTTAAGCTTACAGATTTGACGATTATTTTTCCATTTCTATTCGTCACAATCAACTATTTCTGAAGCTGTATATCCTGGAATTGGGGTGGTTATTGTTGAGCTCTACAGCTGGTGAGAGGGGTATGTTCTTTGCTTCATTTGTTTTTATTCTAGATACACATTATGCCATGACAACAGTAACCACGACCTCCACCCAGGCACAAAACGCAGAGTTCCTAGGTAGTTTTTTTTCCCCTCGAGGGTTTTCTAAATAGGGACTATGCCGGTTTAGGTGCAGGAGTCAGGTTTAACTTATAGAATTTAATTATATTCATTTGCCCGTCTTAGCTATTTACGCCTATAGTTCCTCGTTACAAGTCCGTGGGCGTGAAGGAAAAATCGCCATCACTATGAGCGTACATGTTTTATAAACACTTTTTCAATAGGTGAAAAATGAGTGATATGTCTAGGGATCTTGATACCGTTATAGTAGATATTGTTGATAATCAATAGCGAGATCGTAAATTAGATATTGAATTGTGTGCGGCAACTTTGCATCCTCCGGACCGAGCCAATTCACCAAAATACCTCATCTCATCTATACAGCTTTCGATAAGTTGTTTTCGCCACTCTCTTGACCCGAGGGACTGACGTCTCTTGTACATAGCGAACTGTTATGTAGGCGGCTCTAGGCAAAACATCCGCCGGAGGCCATCTAGGGATATCTGCTCTACCACTACAAATTATAAACTTTATTTATACAGGAATTGTAGGTGATTTACAAGAAGGGGTGTATTCGAGAAAATTAAAGTACGTACACGAGATGTCTATTTATATTTGAAGCCTATGTTTCGTGGGACGCATACAACCTACGAAAGGCCGAGTCCCGCTCCAGAAGCGCCCGTGGCGCGTCACATTCCACCAGCTTGCCGCAGTTAAGAACAGCCACGCGATCGAACTTTTCAATGTATGCAAATTTGTGGATAATAGCGATGACCGTCTGCTCTAGGAACTCTGAATCGATGACATCCTGCACGGCGGCTTCAGTTTTTTCATCGATGCTGTCGCAGAATTAGTTCGGCGCAAATCACATATTGTTCTGTATGTTTAGGCGACGTTACCTGCTCGTTGCTTCGTCTAAGACCAATATCTTGCTTCGTGCCAAGACGGCTCTAGCCAGACAGAGAAGCTGCGTCTCACCATGGGACCATTCGGATGCTACCAAAGCAGCATCAAAACCCCCGTACGAGGAAACTTTGTCCTGTAAGCCGACTTTTGAGACTGCCGCTTCCATATTCTCGTCGGACGATTGTCGTAGAGGATCAAGGTTCGTTCTAATAGACCCAGGAATAAAGTATGGTTCTTGCGAGATAACATTGACCAGGGAGCGAACGTGGTATCCATCAATCTTTGCGATGTCTGTGTCGTCGATAAGAACACTCCCTGATTTTAGGTGCATCATGCGCAACAGCGTCATGAGCAGTGATGTCTTCCCGCTGCCTGACGACCCGCATACAGCAATCTTTTCTCCTGGTGCAATGCTCAAGCTAAGATGCTCGATGGACGCCTGTGCATCCTCTCTACATGGTTGTCAGACTAAGAATCAAGAGAATAAGAGGTAGGAAATTCTCACGTGTAGCTGGCAGTAACATTCTCAAACGTAATAGCACCTCCGGATGGCCAGTTGGGGGGTAGAGGTGCAGCCTCCGTTCGTTCAGAAGGGGTGCTCTGCAGGAACTGCTGAACACGTGCCACGGCCCCGATAGACATCTCCATCTTGGTCCAAGCTTGGATAGTCTGCGCCAGGGCAGTATTGAACGACAAGATTAAGACAAGAGAAACACCCAGGCTGCCTGCACCAAATGTATCCGCCAGAGACATCGCCACTGCCACAAGTACAACAGCTAACGCACCAACGATGAGATCGAGGACAAGAGTCAGCCATTGCTGGATACAAAGAAGCAAATAAAATGGTTTTAGTGCTTGGTTTAGTATATTTCCATTCTGTCGATGAAATGCCGCTTCCCAGCCGAAGGCACGGATTGTTGGGGCACCATGGACTGTTTCAAGAAAATGTACGTAAAGAGGTGCTTTGGCTTCAATATCTAGAAGTCGAACCTGCCGCGAAGTCCGTAGGTAGTAGCGCTGAGCGATGAATATAACCACTACAAGGATGGGAATAGCCGCAGCAAGATATTTGCCAAGGATGCACAAGATGATGAGTTGAACAATAATGGATGCCGCCCCTAGACACAATTAGTTACAGAAATGATATAGCGCGATCACCATGGTAAGAAGATAGGTACCTGTGGTGAACTGGATTGCACAGGACGGCAGTGCCATGTCGATTAGATCCATGTCTTGGCTGAACCTAAAAAATCCATTAGATCTGTCGAGCGTTCTGCGCTAAGAGTAGGAGGAATACCTATTGGTGATACTCCCAGCGTTCGTTTGGAGGAAGAAGCTAAAGGGTGCACTAACGGTCAAGATGTCAGCAAAGATAAAGCATTGACTCTAATGCTTGGCAATAGGATACTTACCGCAGAGCGGCCGTCAAGAGGTCATCGTGGAGCTTGAGAGCCGTATCGCTGATAATTCGAATGAAGAAGATTCTGATCGCTATTGTAAGTGCAGATTCTTTTAAATTCTACGTAGCTGACTCACCCGCATTCGGCCGCGATGCTTCCTGTGGAAATCGCGAATAATAAACAATATACTCCAATATATAGCCCTAGGTGATGATTGGGTGCTTGTGTGTTCGCACTCGTCCATTTTTCCAGCCATATTGCTAGGGAAAATGTCAGTATCAGCCCAGTTGAGACTTCACGGAATCAAAGACTTACGCGCAAAATTGCCACTGACCGCTGTAACAATCGTGAAAATAAACCACAGGATTATGGATAGAGTTCCAGCACTTCGAAAGTAATACGTGTAGACTGCCCAGCTGCCACCTTGCTTCCAAGACTGTGCTTTCTCGTCTGTCTCCTCATCCTCTCCATCATGAACAACGCTTGAATCGGCAGGTTTCGCGCGTTCATAATGGGTTTGATGCACGTTTGAAGTAGGTATACTATCTGCAGTTACTTCTTCTTCCTCTTCGGTGAAGCTAGGTGTCTGGAGACGGATTTCGTCGTAAGATCCGGATTCGATAATCTTGCCTTTCTCTAGGACAACGACTGTATCTGCACAAGAGAGGAGGCGCCCTGAAAATTGTCAGTCAGACAATGATGAGACAGACATGACGTAGAGCGGGTGGTCTTACGGTGGTGCGTTGAGAATACGACAGATATTCCCGCCTTGCGGAAGTGACCGTGTCGACTAAACAGGCGAGATACGATGAAGCTGCAGGTTGTGGGGTCTAGCCCACTTGTCACGTCGTCTAAGACGACTACCGGAAGCCTAGAGTAAACAGCGCGAGCAAGAGACTACATGGTGGTTACGTTAGTGAATTATGATTCCCAGTCTCAGCATTGAAAAATAAAAGAGAGCCTACCAATCGTTGCCGCTGTCCTCCACTCAGCACGGTACCTTTGCTCCCAACCATCGTCTGGTCGCCTCGGGGCATCAAGGAAATGTCTTGCTGGAGTGCACACGATGAGAGTGAAAAGTCATACCACTTTTGGTCAAACTCAGACCCTCCGGTGACATTATGGCGTATCGTGTTGTTCATAATCCACGGGACCTGGGGACAGAACGCAACCTTCGAGAGTACCGGTGTCACAGCTCCGCTGGTTACAATTGTCTCCTGCACAATACTTGAAAGCAGCGTTGATTTGCCTGATGCAACTGGACCAATTATGGCTGTCAACCCAGGCCGAATGGACAGGCTGATTTGGGGTAGGACGGGCTCGGGCGCGTTGCGAGACCAAGAGATATCTGCGACTTCAAAGGTCGCGATATCATCGTTGGGAGCCAGCGACGACTTGGTTAGTTCCACTGATACAGAGTTAAGCTCAAGTTCAAGAGATTCTCGTGGCGGTGAGGGTGGTGTCAATGGAGTTGATGGTTCTTCTAGAGACAAGTACTTGTCGATGCGGTCAAAACACGCTGTGGCCTGGAGACACACCGGCAGCGCCTGGCAAAACTGTAAGAGAGATTCCGTCACAAGTGACACAAGGGACAGGGATGTGAACGCTTTGGACAACGAAAGGCTGTCATCTTTCCTGACAGCGGCAATGATGGCGTATACCACAAAAGTGGCGAGCGGCGCGAGCTGCTCCGGTGCATTTGCTGGGGCGCGGTATTAGCAGTGTGGCCACAACATGAAAAGGAGACGGGCCTTACAGATAACAATCTGCCAGACAAGCAATGAACGAAAGCCTTCGGAGGTTTTGAGTTCAACTTTTCTCAATTGCGAAACGATATCTTGTAGGATCTGAGTTAGGCCAAGCATCTTAACGGATTTGATGTCGAGAAGCATGCCCGAGGTCACAGCTATTCTCTTTTGGACACATTGAACCCATTCTCGTTGCGCTGGTCCGAAGCGAGAGGCCACTGCCGACGAAGCCGCCACAGAAGCTATACGTAATCGTCAGCAAGAAGAAATATAGTAGTTGGAGGGCTGCTTTCTCTAGACCTACTAATGCAAATAATCAGGGGCAAAACAGCGGGAGCGCCCACTTGGCGAGCTAGAAACCAAACGCCAACGCCAACTTGCAAAATAGACGCCCAAAGTTCATGAATGACTTTCAGCGACTGGACAATCCGTTCTACGTCGGTCCCCATCAGAGTGATGGCCGCAGAATCTTTCAAGTGAATCGCCGTGAGAGCTGTAGTGTGGCGATAGATTTTGGCAATAAGGCCGCAGCGGACGCTAACCACAAACCGATTTGTGTAGTGAGCGTAAACTGCTCGAGTGATCTATTTTCTATTAGTTTGTAGTTTGACGAGCATCCTTCATTAAGTGCTGCACTTACTGCTATCCCTAAGTAGACGAGCACAAACGCGCCGATCAAGGCTGCACCGTACGTGCCTCGGTCTTCCTTGCTCGTTGGGGATGCTACATATGCAACCGATGACTGGATGAGAAAAGGCTGACAGAGGGTAAATGCTAACAGAGTAAGCCGCGGAAGGACACCTGGAAGGACGTGACCCAAGTTCGCAGCAAAGGTGGCATGGATCAGGCGGTGATGCTTGCCAGCACGCTGCCACGAAGCGTCCAGCCTCGCCCCTGCTGTATTCTCAGCAAGCTCGTCATCCACGCGTGGAATATCCCTAGGGATGAGAAGCTTTGAGTAGCCTGCACTGAAAAGAGGAAGCACCCAGATGAAGAAACTTCGCCCCCAGAATCCAAGGGTCTGCTCCTTAGTTCCCCTCTGGTAGATGGGATGCAGCAGCTTGGACTTGGACATGGACTCTACGCCCAGCGTGAGGACAGTGACAGCGAAAATGACAGTACAAAGAATCTTTGGAGCTTCTGGTGATGGAATGAGCCACAGTGAACGCAGGCGGGGCAAGAAAAGGAGAGCGGATGCCGAGAGGTAAAGAGTGAGCAGATCAGAAGGATTCAGAGTGCGCTGGTCTTCGAGAAAAGATTCCAAGCCAGCTGCAACAATCGCAGCAGTGCTGAGGATTCCCGAAGCTAATGACATATTTGTGTGAAGAATGGGCGCCTGAAGACGGACGACCAGAAATAGTAAATGACACACAAAGAGCACGGTCAAGAGAACCTTGGCGAATTACTTGGTCAGTATTCTCCAGGGTCCTATTATTGCACGAAGAGAACCACGTACCAGCTTGTATGCTGCGAGTCGCAAGGATGTCATTTTGGTTGTCATTGCCGAAAGCGATCGCAATCTCCATGGCAGCAGCAAGAGATAAACTACTGAAGGGAGGACCACAAAAATGGCATCTTCAAATAACAGAGTGAAGTCAAATTGACGGCAAGTAAGGGCTACGCGAGGGCCAAACTCGTTGTCGGCGCCATAGCGACAGCCATCTTCTAAAGGGATAGTCATTATGCCGGATGCTGCGTCGACTAAGATGTGGACTCAAAATATTCAGAGGAAAAACTTCCATCAGCAATGGCAGGCAACTTATAGGAGGCACCTTTGGACGACATTTTTCACACAGCAGCCAACTCGTAGACAAGATGCTTAAGACCTTCTAAAAGCGCTCCAACAGTTTTCATTTGTTGAAAATTGAAAGCTTTCTATATAAAAAGCAACGACTATTGTGGATGCCTCAAATTGGAAGGACCTTGTTATCAGTACCCAATAGCCTTTGCCTCAGACTTGCATGAGACGTGCGGGTAATAACTACGCCGCAGCACGTCAACTTGTTGTTCAGTATACTATCTAGGGCTAAATGCAAGATACGGGAGGATTACAAAAGCTGGGGTTTACACTACACTGGCTCGCCAAAGGAATCTCTAAAATTCTGTGCCGCGTCTGACACATCGAGTGCTTGGTAGCCGCGTTTGCTTGTATTAAACACTGAGATTTCAGCATCAGGATCGTACCAAGTTCTTAAACTGTGTAAATGCCTATCTGCATGCGAAGGTCTAAAACATCATCGAATTGGAGGGATAATTTATCTTCCATCTTAATATTTGCTCTCCAGGAGGTGCTTCTGTATTGTGTACTACTTGCTATATGCGCACATTTCTACACTACTAAGAGTCTTTCCCTCTGATATGAACTCTAGAGCTCGCTTCAAGTATGCTCAGAAGTTGAAAATCTGCTGAATAATTCTGACCATGTCGGTCTCTTCATAGTATCTCCGTCGAAGGTGTACCGGCTCCACTTGATACTGTTGCATTTCCGAGTTTACGCGATACTCGAAGATACCTGACCTGGACGAAGATCAAAGTCAAAACAGAATCCCCACCCGATCCTTGCTTTCCGGTTCTGGCTCTGTGCCTCGAAAGCCTTCCAGTCGTTGAGTTTCTTGGGATAAAACTCTAGGTCGCCATGTAGCAAGCTGCCATCATGCGCCACGCACACCAAGACGTTGTCAGCGGTATCGAATTCCCGCATTAGAACGATGGACTGTCTGGCTTGCACCGGGTCTTCGTGTGCCTTGGGGTTAATCTCGTAAAAGGGCTCAGTGGCAGACTTCTTGGGGTGAACGTGTTGCTTTATCCAAGCGTCAGGGCACATGGAGATGCTTCCGGACCAATTCAGAGGCGGGTAGATCTCATCTGGGAGAGGTAAGCGCGGCGTAGGTCGAAATATCCCGGGATGATCGGCACAGTCACCTCCCATGAAAACGAAGGTTGGCTTAGGGCTTGGTGTGACATGGGCCAAGGCGCATAAGTGTCCGGTCCTATGACCTGGAGCATCGAGGAGGTAGAACGACCCGTCACCGAGGAAGTCGTACCCGCGAAATCCTCCGATACGCTACGTAAAGGCTGCCTCATCGACCTCTCGCAGCTGTCGGCCTTTTAACTCGCTCTCTAAAATCTCGCTTTCTGGATTCGTAGGATAATACGGCGCATAGGCTTTTTGAAACCCAGGACCAACAACTACTTCCGTAGTTGATGGGAATTTGGTCACATCATCTCGATGGTCGAGATGCTGATGAGACCAGATAACAGAAGAAATGTCTACGGATTTGATCCCTATGCCACCTTCATCGGCATCGAGGACCTCTTGCACCTCTTGCGCGACGGTGAAAGGCGGTTCCTGTCGGATCAATTCCACCTAATCTGGTGGAAGCCGAGAGGGCCAATCTTTCATCATCCCCAAATCGTACAAGATATGTCGACTAAGTGTGGGGTGAGAAATTAAGAAAACATGATATGGAAAGTTAAACGTTTTATGGTTCAGAATTTCCGGGCCAAAAAACAGCGAGCTAGCGGCCGAGCCGTACGCCGTACTGTCGATGATCCATACGTCGACAGTCGAAGATGATTCCGGGATGGAGAGGCTTGTTATATCTGTCATATTGCTTGGTATCTCAGGAATATTACCAGACTGGAACGCCCGGCTCTTATTTTGCAGCTGAATGGGATAATACTACTCGTTCGAGCTACAGAGCAGTCTTATGATCTTTGCGTAATCTTGGAGCTGGTCGCGTTCCTGTGCTTTGAGTCATGCTAACTTGAGCACAATTGCAATTGGCTCATATCCATTGCTCGTGCGTCTGTGGCAGTGCGAATTTCTTTTTCTTTGGGCTGGACACAATAGCTTCAGCCACAGTTCTCATGAGATGATGTTGATGGTCTAGGAAATAAATATTTTGGATATAATCCGATGTGATTAACCTATAAGTGCACGTAGTTCATAGCTGCAGCTAAATAATCGCATATGCTATTTAGGACATCATATTCTTGGAAGTAATATTGTTCGCTGCGGCTGCAATAAGCATAGCATATTACACCTTGGTGTAAGATCATAGGTGGATCTGGAGAGACAGAAACGTTTCCAACAAGGCGGCGGCAACCTCTCGCTTTGACGCCTGCGGCTACGGCAAATGCCTTCAATTTCCTCTTTTGATTGAATTGCGCCGTATTCTCTCTCGGCTTAGGCCGGACTTCTATGTGCATTTATTATGTTTATGTTTACGTTTAGAACAAAAGTGCTTGTGGATACGACTGATATGCTATGTTGGTACAGCGGTCTCACGTCGGCAATCGCCGATCTAACCGTTTCTCCCAGTACGTCGACAGCCAAAGTCTCTTATATAAGTTCCAACTAGATTCTCGGTAAATTTCCCCGGATTTTCTTAATCTCAAAGATATTATTGGCTCTTTTATTTTAGGTAAACAAGCAAAGAGATAAAAAAAAGTGAACCACAAGAGGAGCCATGGAGACCTATAGTTGGTACAACATTGCAGTACGTGCCTTTTTCTTTGTTGCATCTTATTCTTTTCATGTCCGCGATTCAAGTTTATCTCCTCAGAGAACTGAAAACTTCAAACTGACTGAATAATGAAAATTAGGTAGTATGCTTTGCGGCTTTTGGGTCTCTCTTCACGGGCTACTCGTTGGCTGTCTTCGCATTCACAATAGGGCAACCGTCGTTTTATGCATCTCTTAGTTTAGTGGGCGACTCAACGGCTCCCGGGTACAGCCACACGTCTGACATCCTTGGAGCTGCCAATGGCGTCTTTTTCGGTACTGGATTTTTTGGTTGTTTTCTAGCTGGTTGGGCGGGAAACCGTTTTGGTCGCGTCAATGGTTTCCGAATCGCTGCTGTGACAGGCATCATTGGAGGCGCTCTTCAGTGCGGATCACAATCATCCGCAATGGTAAGGATTGATACAGCTCTTTCCATTATATTCCCTACAAAAATTTTGACACACGATCAGTTTCTAGTTGCGAGGGCCATAGCCGGTTTAGCAGCCGGTCATACGATGGCGGCCATGCCCACATACTTCACAGAAGTTGCCCCTCCTCACTCTCGGGGCTTGATTACCGGTGCCCATGCCATATTTATTAACATAGGCTACTGCCTAGCTGGATGGATTGGGTTCGTCCAACTTCTTTCGAACTCCATAACCCTTCTATCTGTACACCGCCAGCGTCTAATATCCCTTCTTTTGGTGTAGATTCGGATGCTATTTCACCCCTAGCTCGACGTTTGCGTGGCGCTTTCCTTTTGCCATGGTCTGTCTCTGGGGCCTCTGCCTTCTTGCAGGGACATTTTATGGTATGGTTGGCCTTCCACGGTTAGAGATCTAACAGATATAAAGAGAAGACCACCGATAGAAAGGATTTACCTAATAGAAACGTATAGTTCCGGAAAGCCCGAGATACTTAGTTCAACACGACAGCCATCAAAAAGCCCTCGACATTCTTATCCGGCTTCACCATGATTCTAAAGACCCGAATAATACGTTTGCACATCAAGAGCTTCAGCTGATCGTGCAAAAGAGTGAAGCTGAAAGGGATGTCGTGCAAAGAGACGGGGCATGGCGACTGTTCACTAAAAAGGCCAACCGCCAAAGGCTCTTCCTTGCCTGGATGGTTATGGTTGGAGGGCAGAATATAGGACCGCTGGTGATAAACAATTACAACGTTCTGCTATACGGCTCACTAGGCCTAGGCGCAACAAAATCACTACTCTTATCCGCTGTATACAACACTGTAGGCCTGCTCATTGCCTTCATTGGTGGTGCAATTGCGGATCGACTTGGCAGAAGAAGAGCTTTAGGTATATACCCACCAGCTTTCTCATACTTAACCACACCCTTTCTCAGTCCACGTTTCACTAAAAGTCAATTCTAATCTATTGCACAGTGTCAGGCTATATTCTAGTAACTTGTGCATTTGCTATCCTAACTGGAATGATTGGGAAGTACAACACCACGCCGACAAAAGGCTGGGCGACGGCGGCAACAGTAATGATATATATTTATGTGGTTTGGTAAGCAAGCCAAAAGATCCTAGAAGTCACCATACTTCATACATATGAAGAACTGAAAGCTAACTAATCTTCAGCTACAACTCTTGCATTGATCTTAACCAGTTTACCTTCGCCACGGAAATTTTCCCGACGCATATTCGGAACCAGGCATCTGGTATAGCCATCAGCGGTCTATTCCTTGCAGATATCCTATGGCTTAATCTTTTACCAACTGCCACAGCGGCTATTGGATGGAAGTATTATTTGGTCTTTGTCTGCCTGGCTGTTGCGCATACCATATACATGGGCTTTTTTCTTCCTGACGTGAGTATAGCGGATGACAATAAACTAGCAGTTCGATATACTTGATGAAATGGCAATACTAACTATGAAAATAGACGAGCGGTTGGCACTTGGAGGAAATGGACTTCGCCTTGGCTGGCGATGCGGATCCCTCCCAGAAGCATAAGGAAGAAGTTAGCCATGTCGAAGTTCCAACTCAGACGATTGAGAGTGCTTGAAGAGGGAAACCTAGTGGGTCAGTGATCGATATCATTTTGCTGGAGGCTACTAATGTTCTATTATCTCCACACGTAGCTGATATTTATGTCTCTGATTTATTGTTTCTTTTCATATGCTATACTATCTAGTTTTACTCCCTATGCTTTGTTTGCATCAGGTCTGGAGCTGCTCCATGGAAAGGCTTCTGCACATAAATACACTGTCGTAGAGAGCCATCTCGATTCGACTTCAAATTCTAAAAGTTATTTATTTATTCTAGACGTGTTTTCAAAAACTATTCCTTTACAAGAACAACGCGCCCTGTCACTTTTCCTTCGCGAAGCAGTTTCATGGCTTCGTTCACAGAGTCCCAAGGCATTTTTTGGACGGGAACTGGACTTAGTTTGCCTTCCTTGGCAATCTCAACGAGCCTGCGAAGATGCTCCAAATTTCCAGTGATATTAGAGTAGATGGTGAGACCTTTGAAGATATTGCTAACCAGGGACAGCTCAATCGAGCCGCCCATAACGCCCACCTGCACCCAGCGTGCGCCCTTGGCAGTGAGGCCGTTGACCAATGCAGCGGTGCTAGAGCTGTTGACAAAGTCGACGACAGCAATGATTGGCCCGCCGCATGCCTCTAGGATGGCTTTCGCTGGCTCAGCGCCAGAAGTGTTAACCGCTTTGGAGGCACCGGCAGCCTTGGCTGCGGCCAGCTTGTCGTCGCTGATGTCCGCTGCGATGATGTTTTGGTGACCATAATACTTGAGCACGGATATGGCCGAAAGACCCAGGCCACCGGCGCCGACCAGTAACACGGGCTCTTGCGGTGGAAGCGGCATCACCTTGCTGACAGAGCTGAGAGTCGTGATACCTGAGCATCCATACGTGCAGGCAACAGCGGGGTCGAGATTGCCAAGGTTAATAAGGTACTTGGGATGTGGCACGACCACGTACTCCGCAAAGCCGCCATTGCGAAGTGTGCCCAGGCCACGTTGCGCAGCGCATAAGTTATCTTCTTCTTGTTTGCAGCGCGTACAAGCTCCGCAGCCCAGCCAAGGATACACAATTTGCTTCGAGCCCACTTGAACAGGTCCCGCTTCTGGGCCCACCGCAGCGACCTCACCTAGAATCTCATGTCCCAGAGCAACAGGCAACTGGATACCCCGGTCCTTCACTTGGAAAATCTTGCCGCCACCGAGGTCGTAGTAGCCTTCTGCGGTGTGCAGGTCAGAGTGGCAAACGCCTGCATGAGTGACCCTGATCAGAACCTCGCTGCCTTGCGGGGTTGGGATGGGTTGCTTGATCTTTTGGAGTGGTTTGTCCCACTCTGTCAAAGCCCATACGTCCATGAGATCCGTCATTGGGCAGCGTATATGCAAGTGGAGGGAAACAGACAAATGATGCTATTGGTACTATTGTGGTTATATGCGAACAGTATACTCTAGTCTGCAGCGTGTCGGTAGGATTGCGTGAGACAGTACACCAAATTCTCTGATGATAATAAACAACGTCTGCCTTTCCTATTAAAAGTATATTGCATTTCTTTTTGTCTTTACTTCTGAAACTTAAACACAGTAACACACTGTAAAGTTGGGGTCATCGGCCTTTGCCGAAAAATGTCACAGGGCGAGTTGAACTGAGGGGCAGGAAGTAATAGCTGTTTGTAGCAGGTGCCAAGCGCTACGGCGTAGAAGGTACACGGATATGATGTGGGACTCTCGGATTTGTTTTCCTTGGATTGTCCTTTTTCTAGTTTCAAATTTTTTCTAAAATCGATCTAAATAGTAAAAATAGAATCGGCATAATCCGAAGTACGTTTGCTATGGCTCGAATTAGTTGGATTAGTTTTTTGGAATTTCACTGCAATACTAGGAATACCAGAGTAGAAAAGTAAGAAGATACCAGCTGTAACTTTACAACCTTCTGAAGTTATTCTGCACATAGAAGATCATAGTAGCTAACTCCACTCATCTTGACTAATTTTGCCGTTAACATCTATAACAAGAGAAGGAGAGTTGATAATCACAGACAAAATGAGCAGCATTGTGCCGTTGGACCCCAAAGACTACACCAAGCTCTACTTAAACGGAGAATATATCTCGGCTCAGAGTACGGACACATATAGCCTGAAAAATCCAAAAGACAACACGGTTGTAGTAGAAAACATTCCCATTGCCGGCCGGGCCGATATCGACGCAGCTGTTTCTTTTGCAGAAGCAGCCTACAATGGGCCATGGAGCAAATTTACGGCCATGCAGCGGACAGAGTGTTTTATCAAACTAGCTGCGCTACTAGAAAAAGAGCTCATGCCAATCCTAACTCTCGACTCTCTCACTTCCGGGATTCCCGTGTCTTTGGCACCTACCCGTGAGCGGACGTATATTCGAAACTGCGTCTTATACTATGCAGGGTGGACAGACAAGCAGAGAGGAGACTATTTTCCTCCAGACGATGGTAGGTGAATGACTGTAGAAGAACAGTTTAGAAGAAAAAAGAGAAATTGACTTGGAACTACGGATGCTTATGATTGACGGCTCTCAGGATTCGTTAAGCTGGTGCGACATGAGCCGCTGGGTGTCTGTGCAGCCGTTAATCCGTTTAACTCTCCTGTGGCTTGTCTTTTTCTCAAGGCAGCGCCAGCCCTGGCGACCGGCAATGTCATGATCATCAAGCCAAGCGAAAAGACGCCGCTCGGGTCTTTGGCTGTGGCCGCACTGTTTGCTAAGGCGGGATTTCCGTCTGGTGTCATCCAAATCGTGACCGGTCCGGGATCTACGGGCGCTCTATTGGCGGAACATATGCGCATCCGCAAAATCAGCTTCACAGGCTCCGTGGCGACAGGAAAAAAGATCCAGACGGCGGCGGCCAACAGTAACCTGAAGCGAGTGACGTTGGAGCTGGGCGGCAAGAGCCCTGCAGTTGTTTTTGAGGACGCCAATCTTGAAAACGCCGTCAACTGGACCATTAACGGCATCTTGACGCGCAGCGGCCAGCTGTGTGTGGCAGCGTCCCGCATCTACGTTCAGCGCAGCATCGCGGATGCGTTCATCCGCGCGTACACGAAAAAGATGGCTGAGGCTCAGAACGACTTAGGCGACCCACAAGATCCAGATGTAAAGTACGGCCCCATGGTAGACGAAGGCCAGCTAGAACGCGTGAAAGCCTTTGTGGAGCGCGGCCGTCAGGAGGCCGAGCTCGTGGTCGGTGGCCTGCAGCACGGAGAAACGGGCTGCTATATGCAACCTACAGTGTTTCTCAACCCTAAAGAAGATGCTGAGATCTATCGCAACGAGATCTTTGGTCCTGTCAGCATCATTAAAACGTTTGATACCGAAGAGGAGGTACTCAAAGCTGCTAATGACACCGAATATGGCCTCATGGCCGGCGTCTTTACTAAAGATATTACTCGTGCATTACGTATGTCTGCAGCCATCGACTCGGGCGTTGTGGGTATTAACTGCGTTAGTTTGCAGAGCCTGCAGGCACCGTTTGGGGGTAAGAAGCAGAGCGGTGTGGGTCGTGAGTTTGGAGAGTATGCTCTGCGGCTGTTTACCGAACCTAAGACGGTTTTAATAAATATGGCAGCATAAATTGAGCTTAAGGGACTACAGAGTTATTTTCATAGTCAATTTTCTTATTTTAAAATCCGAGAGGTGTTTAATGACATGTTAAGATGAATGATGCGTAAATATAACGCCAATTTGATTCTTTAAGAATGAGATGCTAGTTTATGTCCTTCGCCAAGAATGTCTTGATATGGTCTGCAATTTCCTGAGGCTTCTCCATTGGAGACCAATGAGCGCATTCTAAAACCACCTCTGTGATATTTGGTACGAGACCAAGTGTTTTGGCTGGAGTCATCATATCGGGCACACATACCGCGTCCTCAGTGCACACGATGAAGAGAAGAGGCACATCGATGGAAAGATTTGTCTTCGATAATGCTGTATCACGTTCTGATTGGATGTTGGCCGCGGTTGCTTTATACATTTGCAGGGCTGGTGCGAAGCCACCATTGTCCTTACTGAATTGCTCTAGGAAATGATCTCTGAAGCGTGATTCAGCGGCATAAGGCCGCAGAGGCACTTGCTGATTACCGAGGAGGAACTTGCGCATAGCACCAGGCACGCAAAAGAGCTGTTTCATCCAGTCGTGAACTCCACCATGTAAAACCATCCACATACGGTCCAGGTGATTGTCAATGATGCCCGCCGCGTCAGGTGCCGTGAAAAACTCCCAGTAGGAAAATTGAGGGTAGCCAATCTCTTTTTCAGTGTGAGCATTAACGGCAGCCAAGTCGAACTTTTGGTCGGAAGGTATCATGTAGCCAGTATTGAGTAGCACCATTCCGCTAAATATACTTTTATGATACAAGTATGTGCGCTGCACCAGTGCGCTGCCCCAATCATGACCGATGATGACAACCTTGTTGCCGTCTGTGACTTGTTCATTTTTGAGGATATCCATAAGATCGGCTGCTTGGGCATCATATGCGTAAAGACTCGTATCATTTGGCTTGTCCGTTCCGGCGTAACCTAGACAGTCGGGGATGATGATTTTATTAGGTAGGCTGCGAAGGGCGTCAATTACATCAACCCAAAGATAGGCTGAATCAGGAAACCCGTGAGTAAAAAGCAAAGCTGGACAGCCTATGCTTGCTTTAGTGGATAGCGAGACATAATAGGTGTATTTGAGTGAGCGTTGTGTAATTAGAGTTTTCCGCTGAAGAGTGTCCATAATATCCAAAGCTCAAGAAGGTAATTGTAGGAGGTAAATAAAGAATATGTAGTCGATATTGGGCTGCTTTTTTTTAAACAGACTTAAATTGGAATTGGTTGTATTGAGAAAAAGAGACACACTGCTACCGGTCAACTATTAATAACAGACAATTTCATAAGTGACTGCGAAGATTCTAGGCCTTTCATATGAAGACCAACTTGCAGTGGGATCTTCTTATCAGGGAGCACGTATTATCACCTTCTCCATATGTCACGCCTCTTCGCTGTGAGAGGAAGCTACCAAACTAGGTTCACGGAAAGAGCCGAGGCAACTAGGTTTCGTCGAGCGGTCTGTCAGTTTGCTGTAATTCACGGAGTTACTCCAGCTTCTACAGTTATGGCATGTGAACCCAACCTCCACATTTTACTGAGGACTCCACTAACACGAAGCTCCTTTCTTTGTCGTCAAAATAGCACCGATTTGGTCTAAATCGAGGCCCATCTTGTGAAGTTATGGCCTTTTGAAGTTGTTGTATTAGTCGTGGAATTACTTGAGACAGCGAAAATCTGCGATTACGCATGCCATATTTTCGGGACACCTCTGTACATGTCACCATTGCTATTGGAAAAGCGGGAACTGTTGTGACTCGAGATGGCCGGTCCGCATTTCCGGCGGACCCGGATTGTATCTCCGCAGTGAATAACGAGAATAGGAGAGCGCTGTACAACCATTACGAAGCCTTGCTACTATATCGATCATAGAGAAGCTGTTCAATCAATAGCAGTAATGAGATGACATCAATTTCCGGCGATATCCGATCTTGTGGTGGCCATGTAAAACTGCGGTCCGGGCAAGCCTTGCTGCCAACGGCGAACTCTTGTTAGCCTACAAGCTTCAGTTTGTGCATCTAAGGAAATACATATGTTAGGTATAGCTGAATAGTATATTCAGCTATATATCCATAGACCTCTTGGTTTCGATCTCTCTTGAATTTCCAGTCTAGTAAGATATACATTGTGAAATAAATACTCCAGGTAGAGAAAAAGAAAGTAGGAACAAAATGTGTGCCAAGAATAATTTCAAAGTTTTGATTGGTGGCGGCAGCATCACCGGTCTGACACTTGCCAACATGCTGCAGTTATATGACATCGACTTCCTGGTTCTCGAGGCTTATCCTGATATCGCTCCTCAAGTGGGCGCCAGCATCGGTATCTTACCACACGGCAACAGGATCTTGGATCAGCTGGGCTTGTTTACCAAGATCTTAGAGCTTTGTCCCCCTCTAGATTCTTTTCACTTTCGGGACAGCTCAGGGAAAATTATCTGCGAATTTTTTGGAATGGATCATTCTATGGTTCAGAGGTATGAAAATATACACTATAATGTCAACAACAAGACTTATACTAATGGTTTAACTTTTGCATCATAGGCACGGATATCCTATTACTTTCTTAGATCGGCAAATGGTGCTTCAGGTCCTCTATGACAATATTAAGGATAAGACCAAGGTCCTGACTAGCAAACGCCTGAGGAAAGTCGACATGACAGATAACGCAGTAACTGTTAAAACCAGTGATGGGTCTTCTTATCAGGGAGATATTCTGGTAGGCGCAGATGGTATTCACAGTTCCGTTAGAGACGAGATGTGGCGAACAGCCAATATAGAGTCTCCAGGCTGGATTCCTGCTGATGAGCATTCCTGTGAGTACAATCAAAAGTCTGCCTAGTTTACTCTAATTCTTTGTTGTTCTAATTATCTATCAAGCTGTTCCCGTTGACTATGGATGCATATTTGGTATATCCAACCCATGCGAGGGCATTAAACCGGGCGCATCCAACTCTGTGTTTCGCAAGCATGAATCTTACATTATCAACGGAGGTCCACAAGGCCGTGTTTACTGGTTCTTCTTCTACAAGCTGGCACAGCGGACATACGGCGACGATATCCCTGTTTATACCGCCGAAGACGAAAAGCGAGTCATAGCTCAACACGCCGAGGACCCTATCACCCCCAATGTCAGGTTCAAAGAACTCATCAAGAACAAAGTCTCCTCTGTCCTTGTGCCTCTACAAGAATACGTGTTCCGTCAGTGGTATTACAAACGCATCATTACTATAGGTGATTCTGCACACAAGGTACGCTATAAGTCTATGAGAATGCTGCAAAAAACTCTAGTGACAGATAGATCTGACAGTCTTCTAGTTTCATCCTATTGCAGGTCATGGTGGCAATGCTTGTATTGAGTCTGCTGCTACTTTGGTCAATGCCCTTTGTCGAGCTTTGAACAAGTCAGACGGAGAGAAGCTTTCGCTTGACAAGATCGAACAGATCTTTGCAACAACACAAAAGATACGCCAAGCCCGTGTCACAACTCTAAAAGAACATTCACATGAACAACAGCGCACTGAAATGTTTGATACGCCTCTGCATCAATTCATTGCAACCCATGTACTACCTTTAACTGATACCGAAGACGTGACATTCAACTTTTCTAGGAACATGCCTCTAGCCGAGAAGCTAGAGAGTCCTAAGATGAGTCCGGTACCACGCTTAGTGCCGTACAAGGATGAACTTCTTGGCACCCCTCTGCCAAGAGGCGCTATTAGGTGGTACTTGATAGTGTTTTACATGGCCGTATCATATGTCGTGTACTATATAATGTGGGTACGGTCCGAGACATTTGGCCTAGGTGAGCACCTAGCTGCCGTGCTAGAGACTGGCAAGTTTACATACGACGAGAACTTCCCGCAGCTTAAGCGGGCATATTTCGGCATCAAACCATTAGACGACTATTTGGTGTTCTTGACTGCAATCTTTATGACAGGCTTGAAGCGCTGGGATAAGAACTTCGGCATGCTTATGGTGTATTTCCTTGGCATGCTACTTCAGCCAATCGCCGTGTGGACAATCGAGGCCTTTCGCAAACGGAATTCGCTGACACCACTGGCTTTGATTACCATTTGGCTAACGCTAGTACAGAGCGCGGGTGTAGGTATCTACATGCCGCTGTTCTATGCTGTTTACACGTATGTCTCAGAGGTAGAGACATACTGGTGGCCACTCAATCGAGAAGTCATGATTCCATGGGCATCGTCGATGCTCTGGTCATGTCTCGTAGGCTACGCCCTACCTACCATACTTATGTTTCTCCCCTGGTCGGATGCCAACTACGTACAGAATTTTGAAGTTCTCTGGCAGGCTTCACCAATGCTAGTTCCACTCTCGTGCAATGTTCTCGGCTATCTCTACAGCAAAAGTCACCCAGAATGGACTAAAATCCCCAAGAAAGCGAACACACCCTTTTCTGACATATCCCATCTCAAGCAGGTGTATGTCGTCACAGGCATTCTCGGCTTTGCTCTGCATATTTATTGTCTTGCAACCATCATTGCATCTTCGAGTCTTAGCATTTGGTCTGTCTTTGGGCCAGATTTTGCCGCATCACCCAAGCCGCTAGGTGAAGGCCTCCGAGCTATCTTCTTGGCTGATTTCTATGGGCTCGAGATTGCTTCATACGTGTGGAGCTGCCAGGCTGTCTGGGACTTGCGGCGAATGGGTCGCACATCAGTCGACGTTGGCATTGCTGCCATGGTGATTGCTATTGCCAACATAATTATCGGTCCTGGAGCTGCACTGTCTGCTGTTTGGTACTGGAGAGAAATCGCCCTAGCTAAGACCGGCTTTGCTCACGGATTGTCATAAATTCTCCGAGAAATAACTTGTCGTATTCAGTTTATTTTGAACTGCTCAGAGAATCAATGAAAGACATAGCCACTGCTATGATAATTTTCATACTCTACTGAAACTTAATATTCAAACCTGTTACCGTACTCTTGACCTTGGTCGAATTTTTTTCTGTTCCTGATATTCATAACTAGCTGCAATACGATTTTCAACACAAAGATAGCCGAGCCGCGCCATATCAGTGAATTCTCTTATGGGTAAGAGCTTGCTCCGTACTAAGGTTGACGTCATTCCTTTTATATTCCAGAGGGTCTAGAGAGGGCAGAGCAGATTTATATCAAAGGGCATTCCGATACCCCATACAAAAAGATGATCATGAGAAACGCTACAACGTAATTTTTTATTACGTTGAGTAAAATGCAGGTTTCAGTTAAACTATGAAGTAAAGTCTCTCTAAAGCCAAAAACCCGCTTCTCAACTCCCAAGCTAAGAATGAACCGGAGGAAATGCACCAAAACAAGTGAGAAGTTAAAATTGTCGCTGAAAGTGTAAGCCGATCTCCTCACAAACCGTGTCTTAACTTTTCTTAAAGCAGCCAGTAGTCACAGAACTTCGGGTGCTAGGTGAGAAATAAAAGAAGTATTCCCGGGATTATCAATAAAAGGACCATCAATTTCACTAGAAAAGAAGTCCATGGAAGTTCCGGTACCGAAAGAGTCCCAATTCAGGTTTAACCCTCCCCCCATAGCGAGAACGCTGTCTTGAACGTAGCTAGTCAAGTGGTCGTTGAGGTGAGGATCCACTCCAAAGGTATGCTGAGTTCCGACAGGCTGAGTGCGGTGAGTAGCCTGTGAGGTCGGATGGATCGACTGGCAGTTGAGAAGAGGGTCAAGAGGGGGGCTGATAGAGGGCCTCTTACAAACATCTTCCTTCTGAATGGAGCCATTTGTAAAATTCCATATCGGTACAGAATAGTTTCCATGAGGCGGGCCACCACCATACAACATGCGGCTGAGAGTACCGCTACCGCAGATACGCTTCAGCGATTCCATCATGCGCCCAATGATGGGGAAGTGCGGCTGTAATATTTCGATGCTCTTTATCAATTGACGCAGCCAACGCATCTCACGCTCTAGGTTGTTAGGATAATTGCCGGTTGTTATGCTATTCGCGATCCCAACGAGGCTACCAAGATGGTCAATCATAACTGTGGCAGCCAAAACAGCGTTATCTAACATGATTGAGGGTATTTTCTCGACGCCAAAAGCTTCTCGGTAAGTAACGACCAACCGCGCTATGCGAACTGCAAAGTGATAAATGGAAGTCCTATCCGACTTTGGACACAGTTCCGCTACTGATAGCGACGGCGATAGAGAATGTGGTGGCGAGGAGGATGATGCTGAGGATGCGCATGAGGCAACATCGTTGTCGTCACCCTTTGCTGTGGCCATCTGAGAATGTTTGCGCTTTTTTTGAGGCTGTCGAGGCTGCATATCTGTCGGTGCTGTCATTGCAACATGTGATTGTGAGTTCGTTTGCTCAGGTGGAGTTGGCCAGTCAGCAAGCGCACGTCGCAAGAGGATTTGTACCTTGCAGTACTGTGTGTGTAATCCATAAGCTACAGGATCCATCCTGGTCACGCGGCATTCATCGTAGGCCAGATCAGGTGGCAACTTGTTGTACCAGTCTTCCACTTCGTGGTAGAGCCTCCGTAGCGCGGTGGAACGTTCAGCGTCGCTCAGGCATCGGTCATTGAGCACCTGCGAAATCTCCGCCATCGGGATGCAAAGACCCACCCAGGCGTTAAGCCATCGTGAATGATCCGGCATCTGCCCCTTTTCTGGCTGCGATGGTCTAGAGGTCTGACAGCGACTGGCGACTACACTCATTACAGATTTCGGGATAGAACTGGGACGTCCTAGGTACAATGTCCAGACACCTTCGTAAGCGATACAGGCTGAGAGCAGGTCGCGGGCCAGCTCGCACTCTGCTTCGGACGTTGATACACGCGCCTCGATTTCCCGTTCTTGTTCATAGAGGCCAGCCAACACATGCAGCCCCAAATCTGACAGCATCCGACAAGCTATCCCTGTACGGGACTTAGTTGTTGTTCGTATTATGTCTGATACGAAGTAAAAAAGTAGAGATTGGCCACTCACCGCAAAACATCCAGCCCAAACGATCGTTACCTTGGGTCACTTCATATTCGCTAAGCAGTAGGAATCCCTGCAAGTTTGCGGGTGTTGGCTCGCCCATAGCATCCGTCATTTCGGCCTTCGCCAATTCGCAATACTTGGATCCTAGTGCACGAACAGCCTTAGAGGTACTCAGTCGTGAGCCGCACGCCAGAATGACATTTTCCAAAAACTTAGAATACCAGGAGCAATGGCAGCTGCTGTTGTTAATGCTGTTATTGTTGTAATTCTGGTATTTACTTTTGGCTTGAGTATCGTGGAGAGCCTGGTGGTGAAAAAAGTTGTCCTTGTTGACGACGCTGACCCAGAGGATTTGGTATTTAAAAAAGGACTGCAACAGATGATCCCGCAAGTGAGGCGAGTGGGCATCCAAATCAACACCGACTGCATCAAGCTCCTCAAAGACATCGTTCTTCTTTGCTTCTTTTTCATCCAGAGACAATACATGTGGATGGGATGTCGCGCCATAATAGGTGGGTGGTCCATCGCGGACACTCTCTGGAGAATTTCCACTCAACGATGTGGTTGAAGGAGGTGACGGTTGATAAGTTAGATTGAACGGTCTGTTAGATATGGTAGCCATAGGTGTACCGGTAGTATTTTGGATCGCGGGGGGTGTAACGGCAGTTGTTGAGTTACTCCTTGCTACGATATCTGGAGAAGCAGCTTCCATATCTTGCCCGGAAGCATCGCTGTCAAATCTTATTGCAGCACTTGGAGAGGCTGGTGCAGTTGCATCAATTGTTGAAGTGGCTCTGCTATCTTCGTTCGGCTTCCATCCCGGTCGGTCAAGCACCAATTGGTTCAGAGCCTCAAGCGTCTCTATTCGCTGCTGCAGCCTGTCGATTACCTTGCGGCTCGCAAACCTAATATGGCAACAGTTAATTGCCGCCAGCTTTTGCCATTTGTGTCATAGTCTAAATGTTTGGACAGAAGAAACATACCTTCTTCCATCCGATAGTGGGTCTAATAGACATTCGAGGCCAGCTCGTCTGCATGGAGTACACCCTCGACCAGACGGAGCAGACTGCGCATCGCACTGCGGGTGATTCGTTCAACATTCGGCGTAGGAAAAGCAGCAATACCGGCTGAGATTCTAACAGTCGAACTTACCTTCACCTTACGTGTCCGGCAACTCTGGCAAGCGACAGATGCTCGATGAGCTGTGCTTGACGTGGCATCTGCCCGTTGTCGATTTGCCATTAGCACATCTAATTTGTGGGAGAAATCGAGAAGGAAGTCAAAATCCAGTAGACAGACAAAGTTGGCAAAGCATATGAAACGAGTATACATTCACAAATTTCTTATGTAACAAGATTAGATATTATGAGAGGATGCAACAGCCAAGTTTGGGTCTCGTCTACAGTGAAGTTCAATATCTTAATTTGCACATCCTCAGCCCTTAGCAGCACAATACTTTCTCTTCCAGTCTGTGTCAGAGCAGCACCTCGGCCTTTCCCCACCTCCCCCTCTTTCTCCCCTTTTCCCCGTATGGAGCCCCGCGGGGAGTACTGTGCTGGCATATATTATTTTCTCATCGGACTAGCGTCCGATGAGCACCAATATAGAAATAACATGTATCGGCCGCCGCCGATTAGCTCGTTGATATGGATATGGGCAGTGGCCCATGAACTAAAAAAATAAAAATAAAAAAAGAGTAACAGCGAGAGCGCTACTATATCCGTAGACCACACAACTTCGGAGCACCCGACATCATATGACAGCTAAAGTTTAACTATCACTGTAGATCATTGTTGCTCTCGAGGTCTATGAATCGGTTCGATGAAATTAGTTGATCTAAAATCTAGGTGGCTGTAAGACGAGATCGTATCCTAAGGCGCGTATAATAAGCCTTCGGAAAATCGGATACGGTCTCCGTAGGCTTGATTTCTCTACGTCTAAATTTTTTTAGGTTCCTGTGTTGAAAAGCGAATGTCAAGAAGGCTATGAAGAATAATCTTCGGCCAAAACCGACTAGTTTTCCCTGCTTCGTATAACACGACAATTTGCTATTTTGACACACAAACCTCTACAAAGCTACATATGCGTGTTATAGATATGTTAGATTTAGGAAGTTGAAAAGGCTTAATTTCTACCCGCAGTTAGAATGAAGTAATTTTACATCTACTTACTTCGTGTCTCATCTTTTTATTATGTCAGTATATTACGATACGCACCCAGTTGAGATCATCAACATAAATCCAGAACTGTCAACGGAGTTAAACACAGAAATTAATAAAATACTTGGATTTCAATAGAGTCACGTCCTTACTTCTATGAAGTTTCGAATAATGGCAGCGTCCAAAAATCCTAATTATGATGTCATCATCATTGGCGCTGGTTTCAGTGGTATCAGGTGTTTGTGGGAGGCTAAACGCATTGGCCTCTCCGTGAAGTGCCTCGAAGCCGGCTCAGATGTGGGTGGTGTATGGTACTGGAACCGATATCCAGGAGCTCGAACGGATAGCGAAGGATGGACCTACAGCATGAACTTCACACCAGAGCTGAAAGACTTATGGAGCTATGGAGAACGCTATCCTTCCCAGTCAGAGGTCCAAAAGTATCTGGGTCGTGTCTCTGGTATGTGGGTACTGCTTTAAACACATTCCTATCCGCGTGCTTTGAATTGATCTTCATCGTTAACGGATATAATAAGATAAATTCGACCTACGAAAATACATTCAGTTTAACACACAAGTTAAATCTGCTCATTATAGCGATAATAACAACATATGGACGATTACTACATCGGAAGGAGTGGCACTAACCGGTCGATATTTCATCCCTGCTACAGGCCCCCTCTCCGTCGCCAAGAAACTGCCCTTTCCTGGGCTCGAATCTTTCAAGGGTGAATTATACCAGACATCGAGTTGGCCCAAGGAGAAACCGAATTTTCACGGCAAACGAGTGGCTCTCGTGGGCACCGGTGCCACTGGGGTTCAAATTATCCCAAAACTTGCACCAGTCGTCAAAGAGTTGGTTGTGTTTCAACGCACGGCGAATTACGTGCTTCCGGGTCGAAACTACATGATAGATGAGGATGAGACTTATTATATTCGAGACCATTACGATGAGACATGGAATCTGGCCCGAAATCATCCAGCAGGCCTGCCTATGGTCTCAACTGGGAAAGTTATCAAGGAAGCGAGGGGAGACAGCGAGATCAGGCAGACTCTGGACAAGGGCTGGGAATCTGGCGGCTTCCACATGCAGTTTGAGACTTACGACGATATATTCACCGACAAAGACTCAAATGCATTGGTATCTGAGTACCTGCGAAATAAGATCCGTGCTGTTGTCCAGGATCCGATGAAGGCAGAAATTCTGTGCCCTAAACACCTCTTCTTGGCAAAGCGTCCGCCTTGCGGCCATTTTTATTACGAGAGTTTTAATCGGCCCAATGTCACCTTAGTTGATATAAACCAGGATGAGATTGATGTATATGAAAAAGGGGTGAAGACAGTCAAGGCGGGTGACGAGCACGAAGTGGATGCCATAATCTTCGCGCTTGGCTTTGACGCTGCCACTGGTGCGCTATCAGAGATGGATGTCCGTGGTAGCCAGGGACAGTCTCTCAAAGAGAGCTGGGAAAAGAAGCTTGAGTCATTTGCTGGCATTCTGGTTCCCGGATTTCCCAATATGTTCGTTGTCTGTGGACCGCATATACCATTTGGCAACATGCCAGTCGTACTGGATACTGCAGTAGACTGGGTAGGTAAGACGTTGGAGCACATGAAAGTGGATGGATGTAGCAAAATAGAGGTGAAGGACCAGGCGGTAGATGCCTATCTGAAAGACCTAGCCGATGTCTTCAAACCTACACTATATGCGCAGACAGCCGAAGAGGCAGGCAGCTGGTTCGTTGGTGCCAATATCGCCGGTAAAACTCATGCACCTTTATTTTACTTCGGTGGTGTCCCACGCTGGAATTCCTGGCTCATCAAAGAAACCGAGCAGAATTGGCCAAGCGTAAATTTCTCACATCATATAGCAGTCTAACATGCCAATTTAAATTTTATAACCGGAGATTCCAAGTATATAATAAATCAAGAAAGAGTGTTGAGAACTAGTACGACAGATGACATGCTTATAGATCCGTATGACTATGCGGGTACAGTAGAAGTACGTTGAATAATATATTCGCTGAAATATACGGTCCGGCAGGTTCCATATAGTGCAACTCCTGGCTTTTCCAACGTAGAAAGACTATCACACTCGCAGGCAAAATTATTTGTCAATAATTTCAATAAAATAAGTTTAGGATACATATATGAAGGCAGAGATCACGAAGCAGTGGAACAAATTATTTACTAAAATTTGCCACATCTTTGCAGTATTTGCATATCACGCTTTAGCAATAAAATTTATTATTACATACCACCTCGACCACCGGACACCTTATTAAAGTTAAAACACATCGAAATCATATATTTGGATCAACTCACTTACCATGATTGTCTAAATTGAGAAAAAAAAAGAACTCGACGTTAGAAAGGATTTCGTAATTGTATCACGATGGTCGGTTCCACTTACCTGTCCACTGACATAAGAGAAGAGCGGCGATACGACACCCAAAATCGCCCTTCCGGCATCCGTTGGTGTTCCAACGCGTCGCAGAGGAATATCGGCGATCCTTAATGGATACACAGGTTACTAGTTTGGCTTGGTGTAGTGGGCGACGGAGGGACAATACTGACCATTTTTCCTCTTCATCGTAGCCACCGTGAAAGCCAACTGCATGTTTTTCTCCGTCTGGCCTAATAATGTATTCCCCCTTGGGGGCCTGCGTGAGTCTCGTTTTGATGGCCCCAAAAGCGATAGCTATAGTCTATGTATTAGCGTTTATATATCTCATGCACATAATTTTGTTAGGTGATGGGGAAAAAACATACTGTTGGCTCTAACACCGTACTCTGGTCCCCATTCCTGAGCTATTGTCTTGGTCAGCCCGATAAGGCCTGCCTTTGCTAAAGCGTAACTAGCCTGTCCAGCATTTCCATAAACGCCAGATGTAGAAGAAATGTTGATAATGGACCTCGGCTCCCCATCTTTGACCATAAAGTATGGTGCAGCTTCTCGAACAATTTTAAATGGAGCTGTGTTGTGCAGCGTAATGATGGTGTCTGGTTCTTTGTCAGAATACCCCCGTTAAGCGCAACTAGCTGAGCAAAACTCGAGACGCCTACCCCATTGCTTGTCCTGTATCCTTTCGATTGGATCATCCCATGCATATCCTGCGTTATTCACAATGACATGAATCTTTCCTCCACCAAAGTTGGCCGCTTCTCTGACTAGAGTGGCGATAGATTCATTGTTCGTGATGTCTCCAGCCACCGCAATAGCAGAGCCTCCATCGGCATTGATGGCCTCAGCTGTCTTCTCAGCTTTAACTAAGCGCTGTGTTAGTTAATGTTCTTCTACTCTGCCCTATAATTTGCCTGAACTGTGCCTATGCGTACCAGCATCGATATCTGCAATGACAACCTTACAGCCCTCACGTGAAAAAATTAACGCCGTCTCAGCCCCTATTCCCTGAGCTGCTCCGGTGATAATGGCTGTCTGCCCTGATGTAATAAGTTAACTCTTCAGACACTAAAAAATACTTATTTTCTGTCTGTCCCGGTGTAGATCGGTCTTCTTTACCGTCTAACAGTCCCCGAGGAAAGTTGAGTCTCGGACTAGCACTCATGACTATCGATGTAGCCTAGAAAAACAGTTAAATGTCGACTTTTAGATTAGTACCTAAAGACAACTAACAACGTACTTTAGACGCTGTATGGTTGATTCGGCCAGTAATTCTTATTTTTAATCGACTAGGTATGTTGTAATATGTGGTTGCACTATTATCGGCAATCACCGAAATTAGACCCCAATCAATTAGCTGTGTTTCTGCCAAAGCTCGGAACTTCCGTGAAGGCCAATTTTTATTGTCAAGTTCTCTCTATAGAATTCTTGCAAATTTAGAAATAGAACCATAAATTTGAAATGTTCTTCTTTGCGCGAGGGAGAGACGTTTTAATGATGCCACTTGTGGGCTGTTGTTTATGGTCGGCTGCGACCGAAGTCGCGGATGTTCGAGTCCCAGTATTCCAAGCACCAACACCGGCCGAAGACCGAAGTCTCCTCACCGGATAATAAATCCGCCTTTGGTTTTTGACCTCTTTACCTTTGAAAATACCACAGTAACTTCTTGGTCTTGAGAGAGGACTACGTGCAAAAGTCTAGTAGCCGCAAACAGCCGATATGGGACGATCATGACTGATGAAATCTGAAAAGTTCATCGTAGTAAACAAATTTAAAGCAACATCTACCATCTCGGAAGAAATAAACTTGGTCTTAGAGCAGCACTCATATGTCTTGAATAAATTAAAGAATTTAAGAATTTCAGAATTTGAAAACGGCATCCTTCGTATAGGAACTAGGCCATCGCTACGCACCCACTATCACTCAACCAGGCAACACATACAGTTAATCATCAAAACAAGACCGAAGATATAATGGCCGTAGAAACCCCCACGCAAAATGGAATAAGCACTGGCGAAGCTAAGGAGCTCGATATCCTTATCATTGGAGCAGGCTTTGGTGGGTGCTACGGTCTGTATAAATTTCGCCAGCAAGGTTTCAAGACGCATGTATTTGAAGCTGGTTCATATCTCGGGGGGGTCTGGTACTGGAATACATATCCTGGCGCTCGAGTCGATTCGGAG
This sequence comes from Hawksworthiomyces lignivorus, assembly GCA_002917075.1. Lineage (NCBI taxonomy): Eukaryota > Fungi > Ascomycota > Sordariomycetes > Ophiostomatales > Ophiostomataceae > Hawksworthiomyces > Hawksworthiomyces lignivorus. The sequence continues at coordinate 812,142 of NTMA01000001.1, read as the reverse complement.
ATCCCCTACTACCAATTTTCTCTGCCCGAAGTGTGGCGAAAATGGAACTGGTCCGAGCGATTCCCCAGCGGCGAGGAGTTGCAAGCGTACTTCAAACATGTAGACAATAGTCTCGATCTGTCTAAAGACATTACGTATAATGCCAACGTTATTGACGCTAAGTACGATGAAAACACAGCCAAATGGACCGTGGTGACAGAAAGCGGCGATACAGCTGTCTGTCGTTACCTTGTGTGCGCGACTGGCAGCTCATTCAAGCCTCACTTTCCAGCATTCAGGTACCTCAACTCGTACCAGGGCCAACTGATTCACTCCACGCGCTGGCCAAGAACCGGAGGTGCGGCAATCACTGAGGGCAAGCGAGTAGCAATTATCGGATCCGGTGCAACGGCGGTGCAGTGTACGCAAGAGATTACCAAAGTGGCGCAGCATTTGACAGTGTATATCCGCACCGCCAGCATCTCTCTGCCAATGTTTCAACGGGAGCTGACCGATTTTGAGCAAAATATCAATAAGTCGATATACCGTGGCCTGTTTGCCAAGTGTCGAAAAACGAAGTCAGGGCTGGGTTACGACTCGCAGCCTGGGTCTGTATTCGACATAAGTGACGCGGAACGAGAGGAGCTCTGGGAAGAGCTGTGGAGCCGTGGGGGTTTCAACTTCAACCAGTCCAATTACCGTGACTTCCTGGTTGATCCCAAGGCAAACCGGCTCATGTACGATTTCTGGGCCAAGAAGACGCGCCCACGCGTCAAAAATCCGGCCAAGGCTGCCTTTCTTGTGCCTGAAAAGCCACCTTTTATCTTTGGCACCAAACGAAGCAGTCTTGAGCAGGATTATTACGAGCGCATTGATCAAGACAATGTCGATGTTGTTAACCTCAAGGAAACCCCCATTCGCGAGTTCACCAAGAAAGGGATTATTACGGAGGATGGGGTCGAGCGCGATTTTGATATTATTGTCATGGCGACCGGCTTCGATGCTATGACGGGCAGCCTTACGAACATGAACATTAAAGGCCGCGATGGGCTGACTTTTAAAGAGAGGTGGCAGGATGGTGTTTTTACTCACCTTGGCATTAGCAGCAGTGGCTGTCCCAACCTCTTTATGATTTATGGCCCACAAGGTGAGCTGCGCTCCTTTTTATATTGGCAGAAATGGTTCTCAGAGGACCACTGAGATTACGAGAATTTACGCGCAACAGTTTACTAACAAGCCTTTTTTAAAGCGCCTACCGCATTTACTAATGGGCCCGTATTCATTGAAGCTCAGATAGATATTGTTGGAGACCTTTTCCTAAAGTTGCAAAAAGAAAACATTGCATCCATAGAAGCACAACGTGCTGCAGAGGAAAAGTGGAAACAAGCCATTCAGGATGCCAACGATCGCACCCTGCTGCCATTAACAGATTCTTGGTATATGGGTGCGAACATTCCAGGCAAAAAGCGCGAGCAGTTGAACTATCTAGGAGGAATCGAGCAGTATGAAAAAGAAGTTCGAACGGCCTTGGAGACTCTGGATGGATTCACTGTAGTCTATGAGACTGCTAATACATCCGCCTGAAGTGAACCCAAAATAGCATGACCGAACACATTAATAGATCTGTACTGCTGTTAGTCAATAGTATTTAGTATATCATTTTTCTAAGAGCCGCAACACATAACACATAACAAAATAAAAGAGATGGCTCTTGTGTCGACATCATGTGAAGCATTGAATATTACTGTACTTCAAGCCAAGCGCGTGATTCTATGAATGAACCAACTTAAATCTTCAGAATTAATAAATGAAGACTATCAAAATTCTATTGGGCCGCCGAACGTTTCCAAGTCTGAAAAGAGTTGATTCCAATCTTCATAGTTAGACATAGAATTTATGTTGACCAGATCATCCCATATTCCCATATGTTCTAGGGGTTCTGCTTGGGTATCGAAGTCAGCCGCTGCTGCGTCCATTTCCGCTGTTGGAAACGTCTCGCTCCCACATGACAGTGGCTGCTGCTGTGTTAACGGTGGTTGTTGTTGCTTCATTAGTGCCTGCTTTTCTACGCCATGCTCTTGGTATCTATGTATTCTCGTATCTAGCGGCGCATACTCCATATGCTCTGGCCGACGCCGGTACCCGGTTTCGACACCCCGGATGCCATGGCGCCGAAATACATCCACCAGCCTTCGCACCAGGCTTCCAGCCAACGCAGACACCTCGCCAACTTGTTCTAGAACTTGGCACGACCTCTTTAGTAAATCGCGTATCTCTTCTCGGCAAGATCCATCTTCGGCGCTGCTCCCGCCTTTATCGCCCTCTGCACCGATGGCGGGGTCTGTGGCCAGCAGCACACAGGCCATAAAGAGGTGGCTGATGAGGCAGCCGCTGCGATGCGAAGGGGGAGCAAATTGGGTCTGTGAAGCTCCCGTTTCTGTCGCCAGCGGCAAACCAAGCGACTGTCGAATGAGGATGAGACTTGTCTCCAGCACGGCACGCGCAGAACGCTGGCATGCGATGCCAAAACACGTCGTTCGTGGGTCGTCCTTGTCTTTGTTTACGGAATTTGCGAAGGGCAAGAAGCGGCGAAACAATCTCGCGCGGCGGGCGTGGACAGCTAGCCGCAGGATTTGGCGCCGAGTTGCATACTTATGCGGACGGCCGTCCTGCGCCACTACGGAGAGAGCGGCAAGCACGGCTTCGTACTGGCGATTCAGCTCGAGACACGTCTCAAAGGGCAGGTCACCAAAATCCCCACTGCCTAATGGCAGCGCATCGATGGTGGCGCGTGAGATCTCTGCCACGCGGATGCGCTGAAGGAAGTTGGTGATCTCGGACGAGCTGCCCTCGAAGTCAGAGTTGCTCTGTGGTTCTACTGGGTCTTGGCCGCTCGCGAAAGCATTATCTGCGATATCACAGGGATAGTTAACCATCATGTGTCTGGGATGTACTGTGTACGTCCTCTCTAAAGGCCCGCCCATGCTGCCAAGAAGCCTGTAGACACTTGTATTTAGCATAAAGGCCTTTCAGTTTAAGCTAGGAGTGCATCCGTAATCTTACCAGTCGCTGCTCGCAAGATACCACCATGTGCGCCGCTTGGTCTCGCGGATGGAGGCGTCTTCCACCTCTCCGGCTGTTTCCTGTCGGTAATGGCGCGGAGCGTCGACTAGGTGCAGCGAGATCTCGCGACCAACGGACAGCGCTGTGCTGTGCAGATGCCTGTACCTTTCTGAACAGCCCTCGAGGTTGTAGATGAGGTCAGCTAGGATCATGCGCGCTTGCACTTCACACAGCGAGCCTGGACTCGCACGCCGCGACTGGTCCAGCAGGTCCCAGGCCGCCTTGCGCCATATGTGCGACTGCATTGCAGCGGCGTCTTCGGAGTTGAACGGGTGGCTCACGACCGTGTGCGGATCCCACAGAAATGCTGCCGATGCGGCAATGCTCATTAAGAAGGCTACTTTGCCCATGGCGACCTGCTGGCCATGCGACAGGCGCGTGTAAATATCAGCGATCAGGGTTCGCGTGTACTGCTCGTGCAAAACAGGCATCAAGTAGCTTGGATATTCGATGTAGTCAGAGAATAGTGCCTGCATTTCTCCTCTGCCGGGAAGCCAGACGCATTGTGTCGATGCACGGCTGCTGGTAGGTGTGTTGTCGGTGGCTTCGCTGCGCGGAGTGTTGCTCACGACGCTTGAGACTCGAATGATGATCTTATCGCCGAGCTCCGAGACCTATAGACTGTGTTATTCGGGTGTGCCAGACGCCCACGAGAATAATCAAGGACCTACCAGCGAGTCACTTGTGGTCCCGTAATCCAGCTCGTGAGGAGGAAGTTCGTGGTAGCGGGCGATGTGCAGCGGATGTTGAATTTTGGTCGGCACCCGCTCTGGGCTGCAGTCAGCACTAATGGCCCATGATCTCTTCAAGCTTCTTGAAGAGGCAGGGTCGTTCTTTGAGCCGAAGACGACTTCTTCGAGCAGGCGAAGTCGCTCAAAGATGTCGCTATTTCCAGATCTGTAGATGGTTCGTTTTTTTAGCTCTTGGGTCTTCTTCCTCGGCACCAGAACAGCCAGCCTAGTTTTTCATATTGGAAGTGGTTTCTTACGAGGGTTCTCGGGTCACACCGGATTCTCCTTTGGTCAGGCATGGTAACTGTCGAGCGACACAATTGCTACATGGTGAGGCACGGTCGCATTTTAACTTCTTGGACCTGCAGAAGTCACAGGATGTCTGCGGTTGCCTTCTTCGCGAATGCGACGTCGTTTGCTCATCATCAAGTACAGAGATTGCGCGTTTCGGCATGTATTCTTTCGAAACCCTTTGGGTACTGCTTCTCATTGATGTTCTTTGAGAGTGTGTGGTTAAGCTGCGGAAAATCCGAGGGAGAATTTTGATAAAGCGCCGATCATCCGCGGATGTCCGAGACTAGCCCCATGCGAAATTTCTAAGACTAGAACAAATGTCATGGCCTATCATTTGCATTGCGAGTAGGGTGCAAGAAGAATGCTTCTGGGGTATTAAACATAGTGTAATTTCCGAATTTGACGTATAAATTTAGTAAGAAAATCGTCTGAATTTTAATTCTATCAAGCATATAAGTTACTACACCAGCAGTACGAAGGGATTGATCCTTTTTTGTATTGGTACTTCGTGGCTTAGTGGTGGTTTGACAGAGGCCGCTCATCTTCCAAACACAAGAGAAATAGTGCTCGTACAGTGCAGGATTCACAGTATTCGATGGTTATGCATACAGTAAGAGTGAGATGCAAACCAGGATAGCAACGACCAATCACCAGGTCACCCACATTCAGGATGCCAAACCCAGCCCAACAAGCGAGCCAGGCGTAGGACTGAATTGACCGACAACTGCCGGATTTCAGGCAGTAAATGAGTCTATGTCTAGCCGTATGCAAAGTCTTTCAAAAACTGATCAAAAGCGTGTCACACATACTATCGCTGCCACTTTAGAATCTAACGCAAAATGAGACTACTTGATACACGGAGCCACAAGCTTGAAGAGTTCGCTAACAGCGGTATCCCCATGTATGCTATTCTTTCACATACGTGGGCAGAGAATGAAATTGCCTTCGAAGACCTCCAAAATGACGACGTCGCCATAAAGCCAGCTTATGAAAAGATTAAAGAGACCTGCTCCATTGCCGCGAGGCATGGATTTGAGTACGTCTAGATCGACACTTGCTGTATCGACAAGACGAGCAGCTCAGAGCTCTCCGAGGCGATCAACTCCATGTACCGCTGGTACCAAAAATCATGTATATGCTACGCGTATCTTGCCGACGTACCACCCAATACATCTAATCGCCAACATGGGCCCGTAAATCCTGAATTCTTCGAGAGCAAGTGGTTCACCAGAGGGTGGACACTTCAAGAGTTTATTGCGCCTTCTATGGTGGTATTTCTCGACCAGTCATGGCAAGAGATAGGATTCATCTAAAGGTCCGCTATTTGGATACCAAACAAATGCCTTATCGACGTGTGGCCTTTCTTCCCTGCACAGTCGAAGGAGAAGAAGGAAATGTGTTGGTTGGAATTAATATGAGCGCCTTATCAGAGACTAATGAACGGGCCAAAGTCGACAGCAATTGACTGGTAGTCGCTTTTGGGAAGGATATCAGCAAATTGAAATTCCGAGACGAAACCATTTGTGTGAGACAAGATCGTCCAACTTACAAAAGCCAGTCACAACTGGGGGAGGCTGTCAAACGGGGGAATGAGATTCTAGTGAAGGTGTTGCTAGAGAAGGGCGCCGAGGCGGATACAGGGATATTACTGCTTGCAGCAAAACACGGCCACGAGGCGGCAGCGCGGCTTCTACTGGAGAATGGCGTTGAGCCCAATTTGGCGTCTTTATTTTTGGCTATAAAGAGTGGGCATGACGCGGTAGCAAAATTGTTCATAGGGAAGACTGCTATACCAAATACGGGGCTATTACAGGTTATCTCAGCGGAAGACCGCCAGGTGGCAATGTGGCATGCCGCAACGTATGGGCGTGAGGCGATAGTGCAGCTGCTACTAGAGGAAGGCATTCAGCCCCAACTCACCGCTCTATCATCAGCCATAGCAAATAGGCGCAGCGCGGTGGCGATGTTGCTGCTAGCAGAGCTTTTTAAGTCGGATTTAGAATTGCTGTCAAGGGTCATAGAGAACAAGCTCAAGTCATTAGCAGAGATGCTGCTCGAAAAGTTTGCTAAGTCAGGTCCAACATTACTACCATCGAAGGTAGAAGAAGAGCTAGAAGCAGTAGTATCCGACCGTACGATTAGGCTAATCTTGAAGAAAAGGAGCAGGTAGAATTGCTCCCAGCGTAGTGCCCCGGGATGGGTCCGTCAACATTATGGCTGGCAAAAAGCAGTGGCCTGGCCATTCTGCTGTTGGAGACTGCTGTTCAAAAGTTTCGATGCGATGATTTAATTTTGACCTCTGATGGCATTAATCTATGTACATACACATGATGTCTAAGACTAGAAAATAAAGCAATGAAACCGTAATGCCCTGACAGCTAATTGTGCTTATGATTTCCATGAACAAAGTAAGGCACGAGCGAGACTTATTTGCTTTACTGAGAGCCGTTGTGTCTGGGGACAGGACACTAGGCGCAAATAGGTACTAGTGTTTACTGCGAATTTGACATGCAACACTTAAAACTCCGTGCTCAGGAGCGAATTAGCGGTGCTGGTATACCCGCTACGGGGGTGTGTTGCTGTACTTTTAGAAGGTGGGGGAGACCAAGATAGGTGGCCATCAGTATTTCAACGCGCGCCAAACGAGATGTCCGCCTCAGCATAGCGCTACCAGCTCTTGTCTATCTCTTAGGAGCTAACTACCTACGAGTATTGGATTAAGAATAATGTCGGCAGAAGGACGATTATTAGCTAGTGATTTTACAGGTCTGGGTATAGCGGCTCTACTCGTGCACTCTAGACCGGCAGCGATGAGAGAAAGCCCACGATCGACTGAGAAGTTTGGGAGCCAATATTACTCTCTTTTGTAGCATTCAGGTTTCTCTGTTGAAACGAAAAATTATAGCTCTTCTTTGAAGCCACTGCTATGGAGCACGTCATATCTTGTTATTTCTCTCGGCGACTATTAGAAGAGGTGGTTTGTAATGAGTCGCAATCCACTTCGGATGATCCGCGGACCTAATCATAACGCCAGTATATTAAGCCTCCTCAAATCTCTTTCTAGAAGAAAATGTCACTGTTTGGTCTCATCCACTGTCAACCATGTATCATATGCTAATGTTTTAAAATCGAATAATATTGCAAATCTTCACAAGAAGCGCATGACGCCAACCATCTTCGTTCCATAAACACTAGCAGAAGAAAGGGACAATGTCGGAAACAAGTCCAATCACGGGGTAAGACAGTACTTGCAAAGATCTAAATCTGAAAACTTGACACTAAGATTTGATCAATCCCAATAATCTAGTACACGCGCGTGGCTTGCAGTGCTCGGTGCCTCCCTAGCCTTCTTTTGTTCAATTGGTTTCGTGAACGCCTTCGGCGTGTTTCAATCCTATTATAAGACAAGTTATCTCGCCGACAAGTCTGATTCTGATATTGGCTGGATTGGATCTGTCAATGTGTTCTTTTTATTTATCTTGGCCCCTGCCGGAGGCATTCTGGTAGATAAAGTCGGCCCTCGGGTAAGCCCGCCCCAAGTTCCTTGTTGCCGTGACTGCATCAAGGTGTGGTGCAAGTCGTATTCTTTTTGTCTATTTCATATGTTGATGTCGGTCCGTTGCAAACATAGGTTCTTACCGGTCTTGGTTCTGTCGGCCAAGTTCTTGGCATCTTCATGGTCTCCCTCTGTACAGAATACTACCAGTTTCTCTTGGCACAGGCTATTCTTACGGGCATCAGCATGTCGTTTGTCGCTTGGCCATCCGTGGGCGTCGTCGGACGACATTTTCCACACAAACGCGGGCTGGCTCTGGGCTTAGTTGTGGGGGGATCATCTATTGGCGGCATCATCTGGCCCATAATGCTCGACAGAATGTTGGGTATGCAAAACCTGGGATTCCCGTGGACCATCCGAATCATCGGCTTCACTATGTTGGCTCTACTCGTTGTTGCTACAGCTACAATTTCCGAGCCTAGGCGGACACGGGAAGAGACCGAGTCGACCAGTGAGAAAGGTTCGACTTCCGAATCAATAGTGATCGACAACCAGGCTGGTGACTCCACAGACTCGTCATTATCCGAGAGCAAAGCACAGCAAGGAATAGACATATCGATTCTCAAAAATAAAGCCTTTGTCCTTCTTTGCGCTGGGATGGCAATAGCCTACCTGGGTATGTTCGGGCCTTTCTTCTTCATCTCGACTTATGCAATACGGTACAATTACACCTCGAACAGCATGGCGTTCTATCTGATTTCCATTCTCAACGCTGCTTCGCTCTTCGGTCGGGTGCTGCCCGGTATCTTGGCTGATAAGTATGGGCATTTCAACATATGCGCTATGGCCCTGTTCGCCTCAGCCATCACCGCATTCTGCTGGACCGCGGTGCACAATGAAGGAGGCCTTATTGTGTTCGCCGTGGCATACGGGTTTACATCGGGCGTATGTACTATACCATCGCGGATAACAAACCTCCATGTTGCAGATGACTTGCTAACCCCCTATAGGCCCTTATGAGCACCCAAGGAGCTTGTGCGGGAAAGATCGCAGCTCATCGCGCACAGGGTACCGCGGCGGGATTTCTTTTCGGCTCCGTAGCCTTCACGTAAGCATTCTCTAGAAACTTGTCCCTAAAGTTTTGGCTAACCTGGTTAACCTGGTCTACACAGGGCGCTTGCCGGTACCCCGATATGCGGCCAATTGGTGAGCGAGTATGGGTATTTGGTGCTGTCAATGTTCTGTGGAGCCACCCTTATTGTCGGCGGTGTTCTCGTCTCCCTCGCACGACTCACCCTTGACAGACGACTTGTCGCCAAGATATAGAATCTCTACATTTGCGTAGTTTTTAAGTTGGTTCATTGCTACTGCCGGGATAGAAAATAGATGCAATGGATATAGGCATTAGATTAGTCTGCACAGTATGTTTTATTCATCACGGTCGAGTTATATCATGTATAGAGGCTTTAGAATTTCTGCGCAGGCTGCAGGCTTTTTTTATTCTTTATTTTATTTTATTTTATTTTTGGTAGTTTAGGGAACCAAAACCATTAAAGAAGAGCAAGAATGCATCTCAACCTGCAAGCACCCAAATTTCTAGCCTTTTCTTTGAGACCACGCAAAGATGGTGTTCAACGTAAAAAAGCTTACCGAGAGGGGGTTCGCCCACTGCTATACTGTGATTTTTCCGCGTACTCAGTGGCCCTTTGGTAGATTTTAGAAGCTTAAAAATGCAGTAGAAGACGAGGGCAACTAGTAGTCTGACAATGTACAAGCACCGATAGGATTGATTACTTCGCCTTGGAGACGTATCGGCTTTTCAATGGTTTTTTTAAATAGACCAATTATCAAAATTAGATCTGGCGGCAAAATGAACTTGTCCAAAGCATTAACTTCGACAATCAACAATTGACAGGACTAGATCGTTGTAGTATAATTATTTAATTATAATATAAATGACACTTTTAACAAATGAGCAAAAATTAAAAAGAAGTTTCTGAGATTTTGAAATGGCAATATGTTTGAGTGTAGATATGAAATACATTGGCACAAAGCGGCACTACACTTGGCCTAACGCGGTTCACAATAAATTCCATTCATGTATGGCACCCTGTCAAGATAGTCCTATGATCAAGTCAGAACATAGTATGAATCATTTCATCTTGTGCATTAGGACGTGTGGCGATGTCGCCGGATCGTTGAAGGTATCCTACCCGGTAAAAGAGGCGACCGGTTAGCGACGGTTGTGCGCACCGGCCCGGTTACATATTTGGAAACGACAACTACTGAGACTAGCAATATTAGCTATCTACAATAAGCGGAACAGTATAGAAATAACAAGCGTTATTGCCTTAAAACTGGTTCTGTAAATGAGGCAAAAGTGAACGAAAACGACAATCAACGAATGTTGCCAATACGGCCTGCGTTTGGTATCTGGCGCTTCGTCTGCCTGCAGGGTCGACATTCGCCCTGTCTCTTATCCTCGTTATCTTATAATTCAACCGCCTATAGAGCTGCTAGGACTACCCTCAAGCAAGCTAAAACGGTGTCCACCGTCACAATGTCTTCCACCTTGCCTTTCACCCTCTCGGATTCTAAGCTTTTCCACAATGACCTTTATGTCGACAACCGCTGGACTCCGGCCAAGAGTGGCAAGCGTTTTGACGTCGTCGACCCAGGAACTGGAAAAATTTGGACATCATGTGCCGATGCCACGGCCAACGACGTAGATGGTGCTGTACAGTCGAGCTACACCGCATTTACTGCTTACCGCAAGACCACGCCGCGCCAGCGAGCGCAATGGCTGTTAGAGTGGCACCGGCTGCTACAGGCGTCCCGCGAGGATCTGGCGACGATCTTGGTGCACGAAACTGGCAAGCCTATGGCTGAGGCCCTAGCGGAAATCGACTATGGCTGCACCTTCGTATGGTGGTTTGCCGGCGAAGCCGAGCGCGTGCACGGCACCACATTCCGAGCTGCTATCGCCGGTCGCCGCACGGTGACGATAAAACAGCCGATTGGCGTGGTGGCAGCCTTGGTGCCGTGGAACTTTCCAATGGCACTCTTAGTGCGCAAGGCGAGCGGCGCGCTGGCAGCCGGCTGCACCATGGTGGCCAAGCCATCGCCTGAGACGCCCGTAAGCGCGCTGGCAGTGGCCGCGCTGGCGGTGAAGGCGGGCTTCCCGCCCGGCGTGTTGAACGTGCTGACGACGTCGCTAGTAAATACGCCAGCCGTAGCAGAGGCCCTCTGCTTGGATGCCCGCATCAACAAAGTGACCTTTACAGGCAGCACGCGCGTGGGCAAGATTATCGAGCAGCTGTGTGCAGGCCAGCTCAAGAAGACGACGCTGGAGCTGGGCGGCAACTGTCCGTTCATTGTCTTTGACGACGCCGACCTCGATCAAGCAGTCCCGCAGCTGATGGCGCTCAAGTGGCGGCATGCGGGCCAGGCTTGCATCTCGGCCAACCGTGTCTTTGTGCAGAGAGGGATCCATGACCGCTTCGTGCAGGCGCTGTGCATGGAAACGAAGAACACCCTCCATATGGGCCACGGAAGTGCTGCGGGCGTGAACCTAGGGCCCGTCACCACAGCACGCAGCCTCGACCGTGCAGAGGCTCTATTCCGTGACGCCGCCGACAAAGGAGCAGAGGTGGCCTTGGGCACCGGCATGCGCGCTGCCGAGTCGGGTGGCTACTTTATGGAGCCAACCGTGCTCACCAATGTCACCGATGACATGGCGCTAACTCAGGACGAAATCTTTGCACCGCTTTTGGGCATTGCCACGTTCGATACGGAGGAGGAGGTCACGGAGCGGGCCAACAACATAAGCATGGGTCTAGCAGCTTACGTCTTTACAAAAAATGTCGACCGGCTGTGGCGTATGCTGGAGAACTTGGAGGCCGGCATGATTGGACTGGTGCGTCTCTCTTCTGTGCTTCGTTCGGCCTCCCGTTGGCCTTCCATCTGATTCTTGCTAACCACACAGAATGCGGGCAACTCATCGGCGGCAGAGGCGCCGTTTGGTGGCATCAAAGAAAGTGGCCATGGCAAAGAAAGTGGCAAAGATGTCGCCATAGATGAGTACCTGATCACAAAGACAGGTACCATGGCCATATCTGGGCTACAATAAGCATGGGAACAGTGAAACTTCCCTTTAAATTAAAGCTTGCACCACATATTATACGTAGACTTCGTAACCGTGCTTTAGGTTGTGCACTTATCATAAATAATTTTATCCTTTTTACAGCATTCTCAAGTAAGTATTGCATCGTCTCCAACTTACTGGTGCGAGCCAAAAGGTTATGAACAGAAACGGTACCTCCGTAATGTTTAATGAAACGGATTGCGTAGTATAGAATTTCAAATTCCCGTTCAACAATTGTAATAGACACCTTGAGAGCCTCACACCGATATAATATATGCTTAGTAGCTGGTAATTCATCCTTCACGTCATTATACTATATCGTTTTGATTAAGTGATTATGATACGCTGAACTACTAGGGTGAGGGAAACTAAGTAGCTATTATTTCCGCCAAACTTGCCAAGACCACTTAAACGGCACAAACGAGCCGCAAGCTAAGTGAAGTGAGCTCAATTAGAACGTCGCATCAACCCCCTCTTTTTCGCTTACATGTTATCTATTGTGGACCCGGGTACTTGAATCTACGCTGGCTTTCCTCCGTATCTGTATTTTACTTGTCTCATATGGAGCAGTTCAAACGGAATGCTATGCTTGCAAATTGAGGCGACAACGCACGTGAGACAACTGCATAAATACACATACCCTCTCCCCCCCGCGATGAATCCGGTAGCTACAGGGGTACGACTGCAAGAAGCCGGAGGCCGAGTAGATGCAGACCATCGCCGTCAATCACGATCTAGCAAACGGCGACGCGTGGCTGAAGAACACCGCCGGCGAGCCGTACGCGCATGCAAGGGATGTCGTCGACTAAAGGAAAAATGCGACGGCCGGCAGCCGTGCCACCGCTGTGCGCGGGCAGGCCGCACTTGCGAGTTTGCAGCGGTGGGAGCCGACACGGCACCTACGGCATCGAGGGCCCCAGGGGCAGGTGACGCAGCTGCATTTCCAGGCGCTCCAGTAGCAGCCGGTGACGGTGATCCCCTTGTCCCCGCCCCTCACGCCTCTGACCGCGACGACGAACGCGTGCGGTGCCTCGAGACACTAGTGTCTCATCTACTGGGCAGCGTGTCAATGGACCCAGTAAATTTGCGGCGCATCAACCACCGCCTCAGCAGCTTGCAGCGAGCGGCGGCGGCTGCTGGTTCCGGCGGCACGCCCTACGAAGATCTTGACGGTCTAGCTCTGGAGGACGAGAGCTTCACCGTCAAGACGCTCTCGCAAAGTACAGCACGTGGGTCTACACCTCACCTATTCCTACTATGTTCACGCAGAGTGCGGACGTTTGCTCACCAAGACACTCCTACCAGACTACTCAGGCGAATTTTCGCACTGGAACTTTTCACAGAAAGTGCGCCGTCGTTTAGTGGACTACATGCACACGACGGCTCTACCACCTGAGTCGAATTATGTTCCCGGCGCTGGTAATAGCAGCGGCAGTGGCGGATTCCAGCAGCGGGCACCACTACAGCAGCCACAAGCCACTACGCACACGGCACAGCATACGCAGCAACGTCCACAACAGCCATCACAGCCGCCCCGCCGTGACCACAAGGAGATCTTGGAATACTGGAGGGCTACACAGCTGCAGTCGCCACGATCCTTAGTGATGAGCGTCCTAGATTGCCTGCCACCGCGGCCCGTATCTCAATTTCTGGTGCAGGTCTACTTCCGGGTAGCTCAGACCAACTGCTTCTATGTTGAAGAGCGCTGGCTACGCAACAAGCTGGCCTCTCTCTACGAGCGACCTGGAGCCGTGACCACTGCAGATGCCGCCTGGATCTGCGCTGTGCTCATGGTCCTGGCCATAGGCACGCAGTTTGCCCATATGGCAGAGGCTGTGGAGGCAATAGGAGCAAGTGAGAGACGCACCAATACCGGCGGTGGCGGCGGTGCTACCGTTACCGTGGACGACAATCTCGACAGCGCCGAAGAAGCACCAGAAGAAGATGCCGGTCTCATGTTTTATCAGATGGCAACGCGCCTCATCCCTGACATCATTACGCTCGCATCACTCGAGAGCGTTCAGGCCTGCTTGCTTCTTGCCCACTACACACTACCCCTTGATACGCAGGGTCTCGCCTACACATATCTCGGTCTCGGCATCAAGATGGCCATCCAGAATGGCATGCATCGCCGATATACCGGTGACGACCTCGACGCTTGGACCATTGAGACGCGCAACCGCCTCTGGTGGACGGCGTACACGGTCGAGCGCCGCGTCGGCGTGCTGCACGGCCGCCCAGCCTCCATCGCCCCCACCGAGATGGACGCTGATCTGCCTCGCGATCTGTCTGCCGACGGCGTTGTGCGCCACGACACACCTCTCTCACCCCAGTTTGTCAATATGTCAGGGCTGATTGATATAACGATCAACTTAAGCGATGTTTCCAATGCTATGTACGTCTAATAGTTTCCCTTCATTTAATCCTAGTCAATTTATATCAATTTCTTACAGGCTCTCACCTTCACTCGTTGCTAACTGGCCAGCACTCTTCTTCGACGCTGCCCTAAATCTCTGCAGGCCACCTATTTTGAGCGAATCATTGAGATCTGGCAGAAGATGCTGACCTGGTGGTCTTCGCTTCCGGATGCAATGCAAAACCCGTCTAGCGACATGCCTCTCTTCCGATCGCATGTTCACCTAAAACTAAGTTTTTACATCGCACAGATCTTCATCGGTCGTCCATTTATATTCAGTGATAAGACCGAATCGTCGCCCCGCGCTTCAGCCAGTTCGCCGCAGAGTAGTACCCAGATGCCGACTATTGCGACTGCGGTAGCCACAATCACGGTCACTAGTCCATCAGCTACGACTGAAAGTCAGTTCACTGGAAGCCGCCGAGCAATGCTTGTCGATGGGGCTGTCCGCGCGGCGCTCGACGTGGTGCGGCTCTGTAAGCAGCTCCACGACACAACCGGCCTCGCTGGTGCCAGCTACACCGAGTTCAGCTCGTGCCGGGCCGCACTGCTCCTGCTACTGGCACAGAGCCTCAACGAGTATGACAAGACAGCAAGCGTTGTCATTGACCTGGGCTTACAACTATTGAGGACTATGGCCAAAAGAGGCAATAATGTATCGGCGAGGTCGGAGACGTCAGTTATCGAGGCCATTGCGGCCGCTGTGAGCAGGTTTCATGCCCGAAATCAACAGGCTACTGCAGGTGGCAGAGATGGCAGCAGCGACAACAATCACGGAGGGACTGATGATAGCAATGCTGACAAGAACGGCCTTGACGATGATTTTGGCGATGCTAAGAGCGGCTACGAGCGGCTGAAGGAGTGGACGGCGCTCTGGCGAACACCGGCTAGCGAATGTACGCCGGCGACCTCGTACCAAACGAACAACGCCACTGCCTATGGTGAATCCAGCAGTGGTAGCAGTGGCACAGGCGTAGGTGGTGTGGTATTTTCAGACAGGATAACGCAGCCACCATTTTCATCAGCCGGGGTTGTCCCGGCAAGGCCATATCCCTTCCCGGCATCGACTTCGCCGATAGGAGCAGAAGCGGCAGTAGGAACAGCAACGGCTCAAAATCTCGCCATGTCCGCGTTCGCGTCGTCTTTTATGTCCGATAACTTCGATTGGGACGTGACAGACCTTGGCGACTTTGGCCTACTGGATCTGGCGGGATCGTCTGCGTTCATCGGGGGCATCGACTGCGTAGCTAACGAATGGCCCCCGCGGCCAGAACCAAAGTGAGAGTGGTTTCAGAATAAAAAAAAAAATTAACAAAGGTGCGAAGTCAGCTATGCACATAGTAACTGTTGTTCTATTTTTTTTTTTAGTGGTATCTTGCGTACTCTGATTCTATGACAGCTATCTTCTCCGATAACAATCAAACTATTCTATTCTATAGCGAAGCTTCCTCTTCCTTCAGGGCTGCACGAATAGCCTCAACCAGGATGGGAACTGTCAGTGAGCAAGGATAGAACATAAAATAGAAGAAATATCAACTAGATCAGGGAAAATATACGTACTGTGCTTCTCTTCAAAGATGAGCATCGGTCGCAAACGAATGGTATTCGTGCCGCAAGTGCCAATGTTGACGCCCCAGCTGCGAATGCGCTTCATCAACGAGCTAGCCGAGACAGTATCAAAGGCAATGTAGGTGCCAAAGCCCCGTCCGCGCAGGTTCTGCATTAGCTTTGAGTTCTCGGCGGCAATGACGGCCAGACTATCGTAGAGAGCTGCGCCAACGCGGACGCACTGGGCGACGAGGTCGCGGCTCAAGATTTCCTCGATGACCGCCTGCGCCATGAGAACGCGTGCTGGGTCGCCGATCCAGGTATTGAACTGGCGATAGGCCTTGTCCGGCACGAGAGCAGGATTGCCGAAGAAATAGCCGGCGCACTGGGCCTTCTTGGAGAAAGTGACAATGTCGGGCGGTGATGGTAGGTTCCAGTGTTCATGAGCCCAGAACTTACCCGTGGCACCGAAGCCGGTCTGCACTTCATCAATGATCAAAGTGGCGCTGTGGCGCTGAGCGATTGCTTGCAGGCCGCGAAAAAAGTCAGCGCTGGCATGGTTGTCGCCTCCCTCGCTCTGTATGGGCTCAACAATAATGGCGGCCACGGGACAGTGCCTATATTGTTTAGTCCAAGATGTGAATTGCATATGTACAACACAAGAAAACACGTTCGATTACAGGAGATTAAATATTACCATGTAGTGAGGATGGTCTCGACGGCAGTCAGGCAGCGCTGCTCCTCAGCAGCGTTCTCGCCTACAAACTCATCCAGGGGGTATCGCAGACGTGGGAACGGCGCCTGCGGCCAGCGAAAGGCCGGAATGTCGAGTTTGTGGATGGGTTTGCTACGTGTCGCCGACAGGCTGCCGAAGCCGCGGCCGTGAAATCCATCCTGAAAGCTGAGCACAGCGAGGTCTGGGCTGCCTGGTGCACGGTTGAGCATGGTGCTGTCGGTCTCGGCGGACGTCCAGGTAGCGCCCTCGCCGCGCTGCCGTCGTTGCCATAGCATAAAAGCGGCCTTAAAGGCAAGCTCATTAGCCTCGCTTCCCGACTGGGCCGTGAATACGCGATCGTGCCCTGGTGGCGCTACGCGCAACAGGCCATCATGCAGTGAGGCGGCGAATCCGGAGTGCGGAAAATTACCGAGTGCCGGGCGGTTGGCTAAGGCAGACGCGGCGAGCGGCGAGCTAGCCATAGCAAGCATTCGTGCGTTGTTATAACCAACGGGAACAGACGCTATTTGCGCATAGACGTCCAGAAACGTGTTACCATCAACATCGACAAGGTAGTTGCCACACGAGGCATTGTAGTCAGCGACGTACTGCACTGCGCGGGCGTCCCAGCTATTGCCTAGGGCCACCGCGGCAGCTTGGGACAGAGGGCCCGGCAGGGCCGTGATAACTTTAGGAGCAGTAGGCTCGGCAGCAGTCCTATCCATCGTGTTGGGTTTGGGTGGCAAGTAAATCGAGAGTAAGCTAATGAAAAAAAGACGAGCTATTGGATGAATTACGTGCTGATTCCGCGTGTAATTGTTTATATAACTAGATCTTGACCCAGTATGTACAAACTGCGATTTCGGCTAGTAAGCTGTAGCTGCGGCTCTTGGATGAACTTTGAACGTTCCATTGAGATTCTGCAAGTGGTGAATTGCTTTCACCACAAGCCGCCTTGAGCCACGATCCGCATAGCTCTTCGTCTATTCAGTGCAAGTTCCCGGTCCGGTTATCCCCTCCTCAATTAGAACAGTGCCGGGCCGGGTCGGCTTCATGCGAGATCTGTGCACTGGATCAATGTGTAGTGAATTTCCACCGCGGTCTGGAGCAGCACACAGTCACCAAATCTCATGAGAGCGCGCAGTACCTTCGTGCCGGAAGAGACAGGTCAATAGGTAGACTTCGTCCTGTCTTCTTTGCGAAGCCATAGCCGCACAGTGAAGAATAATGGAATAAGGAACTCTTGTAACTGTGAATGGGGCTGCCCATAGAGTACTTTTTAGAGCATATAAGTTTAGGGATATAAAATAAATTGTAAATAATAATATTCACACCAAAGGCAACCCCGGAATAAAATGGTATTAATTCACTTTACTGGGCGTTTTCTTTTTTTTTTTACAAATATTATCTTTCAATTCACAACCTAGATGTTGTTGTCACGACCACCGGATAACAGCTTCATTGCTCTACACTTATCCCGCTTCTGGCATCACTATCACTTTCACCTCTTCTACAAAATGCGCTTTACCCAAAAATGAGATTCTTCGTCCCTTGCCAGATGTTTGATTTGAACGTCTTGGGCTTCTTGTCGTCATCCAAATCCAACTCGCGGCGAATGCGATCATCCTCATCGAAAACCTTAGCTTCACTAAAGTCGACATTGGCCGGATTGACCATCTTTGTCTTGAACCAGAGCTGCGATATGTTAGTGGTGGGACACGACTTGAACGCACATAAAACGAAGTGATAATGAGACAAAAACGAGTAATTCTAAAAGAAACGTACCTTGTAGCCGACGAAATTCGCTAGAAATAGCGGAAGGGCCAGATAAATAGTGAAAAAGGCCTCAGCTGACGGTGGAGCACCAGATGGATAGATAGCAAGGTACATCTCACAGCCCATGATGAACAGCACGATTATCGAAGACAGATATTGCGTATAGGGTGCAAACGGTGCACGGAATGGCAGCGTTTTGGTGTCAACACCCTGCGCTTTCAGTGCGCGACGGAAATTGATGTGCGTCCAGTTGATGGAAAGCCAGCTGAGAAATGTGGCGATGGCAACGAGGGCGGAAAACCAACCATAGACTTTAACAGCCGTCTTGTTGAGGTTGAGGTAACACAGCCCCCCTCCGAGGGCAGTACAAATTGTGAGAGACAGCCAGGGTCGGCCAAGCTTGTCCTTCTTGCCGAAGATGGGGTGGATGAGATTGTTATCAGACATGGCTGTGAGAGCGCGGCTAGAGATGTACACGCTAGTGACGCCGCAGCTGACAACAGTCAAGAAAATGAAACCATTGATGATATGGGCTAGCCACATCTGGTTGCCCAGTTTGAGGGCGATAACAAAGGGGCTGCCGAGGGTGCCAACGCCGTTAGCGAGATCTGTATTGGTATATGGTACAACCATGCCGACAAGCCAGATGTTGACGATGAAGAAGCAGAATATGCGCCAGAATATGGGCATGACGACGGCTTTGATCGTCTTGCGTGGCCGCACAGCTTCGCCGGCGATGATAGCAATATGCTGGGCAGAGCCGAAGCTGAAAGCCGCCTGCACAAATGCCTTGGCGATGCCCTTAATGCCGCCGGTAAATGCTCCAGGGTTCTTCCAGTAGTGGAAGACGAGTGGTCCATGGGTCGCAGGCACGCCACCAGACGCCATGATAAACATGAAAAAGATCATGACGAAGATGGCCAGCAGCTTGACCCACGACATGACAAACTCAAAGTGCCCATACCACCGCACAGGGAAATAGTTGGGCACGCTGAGTGCCACAAGAAACATGGTAATGTATGCTGCTTCGGGGACCACAGCGGAAGAAGGCCAGAATTTGAGTACGCTGACAGCAGCCGTAATTTCAGCGGGGATGATCATGACCCATTGAAACCAGAAGTTGAAACCCTCAGCGTATGCCAGTGCCGGGTCGACATACTCGGCCGCTTGGCGAATGAAGCCGCCATGGACGGGACGGTATGTGGTCATTTCACCAATTGACATGTACAAACACCAGACGACGAAACTAATGATGTCAGCGTATCGTGATGGGAGGACTCTAGATAAACTCTCTCGGCGGACGGTTGGTACATACGATTGAATTGTGTAAGCAACAGCAATGCCGCCCGGTCCGGCTGAAGTCAAGTGTCAGTCGCATCTCCATAAATAGCAACACATATTATCGACTTCATCTACAGTCCCTTCGCAACGTACCTCCATGGAGAGCCTGCCCCGTCCCCACCCAGAGGCCCGTACCGATGCCTGCACCAAAGGTCATCATCATGATCTGCCGCTTAGTTAGCCTGCGATGAAAGCCCGCTGTCTCAGTGCCAGCGCCTCCATCATCGGCCAAAGCAACCATTTTGGTATCGCCCTGCCTCTGGCTGCTGGTCGGACCAAGCTCCAGATCACTGCCACCATTGATGACCACATCTTTGTCGTCTGCCATTCTGTCTTCAGAGAAACAAAGAGTAGAAGAGCAACTTAGTTACTAATAGAAACGCAAAAGAGGGGGAGAGGAAGAGCAAGATATGGCTGGAAGCAAAAGAAGAATAAAAAACCTCACGACCAAGAAGGTTGCTAGGCGGCCGTATATACTTGAGATCGCGTCGATGGATGGACGGCAGAAAATAACGACGCAAGGTTCCCAGAAGAATGGCCAATGGATATCTTTCGCCGCGGGCGAGGCATTTGGGGAGTATCCTCTCCACCAGCATGCCCACTGCTTTGATACCCCAGAGAGATAAATGCACATCCATGTCTGACCGCATTATCGCATGCTTTTCATGAAATAGGAGGCTTTGGAGATCGTCGACACTACGAGTCTTGGTTTGCTAGCTTTCTTAGCGTCAACGTTATCGTGCGGAGAGGCTCCACTACATTGCACCGGGCCGGTGTGTTCTTATCAAATATAATACAGATTATCAAATATTTTACCCTGTTCCTTCCAATACCACCTTGGTTCAACTTCTCCGCCAAAACCGACCGGAAGACTGTTCGCGAAAGACTGCTGTCTAATATAACCGTCTTCCGTTTTAACTATGGTTCAGATAGAACTGGTCTACAGCTGGGAATCAACTTGCCACTTTCTATATCAGTTGGGCCTCGGGTAAGGAGGACGCACACTCTTTTGAAGCTCACCTCATCTATTAGGTGTTATCGTTACCAGCCTTCCTCCCCTGTCCCTCCATCTCACTGCTCCCCCCACCCACTCCACCATGGCAAACAAGAACGTCGTCTTTGACATCGTCGGCACGCTGGTCGCATACGATCACCTCTTCGATGCCATTGAAGCCCGCTTCGGAGCCGACCGCCTGCGTGCTGCCAACATCAACGCCAAACTTCTAGGCTATTGTTGGATCGAGGCTGCCGAGCGCGAGTACACCTACCTGAGCCTGTCCGGCCGATACAAGCCCTTCTTCCAACTGTTTGAGGGCTTATTCTTCCGCATGCTCTCTTACGCCGGCGTCGCCGACCCGCACGCTTTTGCCACGACTGCTGATGTCGAGTTCCTTGTTGCCGAGTGGAAGAAGCTCGGTATGCGACCTGGAGCTGCCGAGTGTGTGTCCAAGCTGCGCGCCGCCGGCTTTACCGTCTGGTGTCTCACAGCTGGTGACCTGGCCCGCGTCCAAGGCTACTTTCGTGCTGCGGGCATCGAGATGCCCGCAGAGAATCTAGCTTCATGCGATTCTACGGGACTAGCTAAACCGCAGCCTGAGGTTTATGCACCGCTCCTGAAGCAGTTGACGACACCGGACGGTGCGAGGCCATGGTTTGCCGCCGCGCACATGTGGGATGTGTCTACCGCTCGAACTCTTGGGTATGTTTTAGTCTAGTTTCGAATTTCTATTTTACTCTTAGTCTGCTAGTCCCCTAACAATTCACCAGGTTCCGTGGGGCTTATTGCACCATACTCGAATCGGATCCCTTGCACAAGATATATGGTGACATGGATGTGGTGGATGAGACCCTCCCCGGTATGGCTGACAAGATCATTGCTGCTACAAAATAGAGCCAATTATTGTATTATGATGTGAATTACGATTCCAAGATAAAAATTAATGATACAATAAACATTTTAATACGAAAGCAGCGAATGATGCGACGATTACTTTTACCTCAACTTTTACGTTTCATTCACCAAATCTTCAAGATATACGTCCCAGAAGATCTAGGATACGTGATGATCATGTATAGTGATATTGCTGACCATGCTGAGAAAGCGCTCGTCTTACCACTGCTCTTAGCTGGTATTTTTTGTAGTTTTTGGTAGTATTTGGAATGAACAGTTACGTTCTTCCGAAGTACTCTATAATTACAACAGCAAACCTATCAGGTATCTCAGACAACACTATCGTCAATTCTGCATCCAATGTGACAAAACCTGCTGCACAACCAAATTTCATCATCATCAGGGCAGACACTTTTTTTTTGGGGCAGAATTCCATGTCGTCGACCCTCTGTATCCACGGCGGTGATGGCCTCTACACCGGCTCCATCTTTCACTACAACAACTATCCCTCGCCATCAGTCAATGCGACCAGAAGTTATACTCTGCGCTCTGTACAGTCTGACTACGCAAGCGCTTTCCATGTTTGACTCGGCGTCACCACCGTTTCCAGATAGATAACGGGCACTACGCAACAGCCGTACTGTCACTGGACGAGATGTATAGTAACGTCTAGACCGTATCGCGGCGACTTTATCGAGTTGTGCAAGCATGAAACAGATAAGATCGGGCTGGAGGCCAAGGTTCAGATGTACGAGAGTGGTACGGTCGGTTCACATAGGTTCTTCACCATCGACGGGCCCCTAGCGGGCTACAACGCATATTTAGAGCCAATTGCGCGAGGTTATATCTCAAAACTATCGCCAGGGCCGCTGTGGACAAGTGCCTTATCTCAGAATAGGTGTATTAGCGATAGTGAGAACGGCTAGGCAGTGGGCAATAATAACTCTAACGGGTATCACTCTTTATTGAAACGACCTCTGTTACGGAGAATTTAGTTAAATAGGGTGTTTTATGCTACGGGAGTGTGTAATCGAGTAACGGGATATGGGCTAAAAACTCAGACAGTCCGCAGCCCAGCCAGCCGAGAGACGAGACGCAGTCGGGCTGATGAACGGAGACTGAGCCACATTCAACCGCCACACTCACCATCACGTTGCTTTGGCCTTATTTGTGGGGAACACGAGGGCGGGTTTCGGCCCTAGAACGGGAGCCGTGTGTGGTGCAACGTTGTCGTGCCGAGCCATGTGAAAGCCGGCGATGGCTGGGATCGACCTCGTGAGAGTCGGGATGAAGTTTTCTACATGTCGGAATTATTTTAACGACAATTACGTAGCACAAGAATTGCAGCTTTAGTACAAAGAATGGTCTCCTAATTTCGGTACAAGAATTGAAACTCTAAAGACGCGCATCATTATCGAAGCATATAAAAAGAGAAACAAGCACCGAAAAGCACCTTACAAGAGACAGAGAGCTTTGTTAGAAATACAGCTAAGAACGACAGGGATGGTAAGACGGCAAGGCAACGGAGCTGAGCGATCTAGAAGGGTTCCAGCGCAGTGGACTGATGGGAAAAGAAAGTCACTCTTGTTAGCAACTAGCTGGTTTTGGCTAGACAAGCGGTCGGATAAGCCCCACGGATAGTTGGAGTGATCAGCAATTCGCGGAATAAAAAAAAATGACAACATAGCAGAGCGAGGGAAAAAAAAAAAAAAAAAAAAAAAAGAAGCGTGACGCAGCGTGGGATGTATGTCTGCTAGCTTGGGCGGGAAAAGGTGTTGCTTGTAAAATGTATTTGACCGACGGAGCGATCAAGAACAGAAATAGAAATAATCGCAATGGTGTGACCCCCAAAAGGGATAATGAAGAATGGGTGGTTTCTTTGAAAGAGACAGGAAAACATACGAGCAGACGTACCGAGGCTAGATCTCTTTTACTCTCTTTGTTTTGCGATCTGTTAGCACCAGCAAGGGACTCCGGCTCTCACCGGAGCAGAAAATCACCGCGCCGATTTTTGGGAGTGGTCCCACGGTAGCTAGCGAACTAGCAAACACGAGCTATCAGCGTTTTGCTGAGGAAAAGCATGATTCTAATGAATTTCCTTCATTTTGGTCCATTTGCGTCCCAACTTTTCCATTATAGCTCATTTCTACGTCTATCAGATGGCAATTATCACATGCTAGCTAAGGAGACAAGTTGATGGGCGGGTTTTGATATCTTCTAGCGGCCAAGCTGCCTTCTTTGTACCATGTACTGCTTATTTTTTGCCATGAAGGCCGATAGGAAACGGAGAGTTGCTGATCGGCTTGTTCGCTGTCCGTCTTTCTGATCACGTTGTGCATACGTATTGCTATATAACGATTGCACTGCGTTCTGCTGGTAGGTTAGTCTCTACTTTCTCTCCTTTTGCTTTGCATGGTTGTATATTTATGTACTTGCTCGCTTGACAGGCTTGCTCGCTTTTCAATTCACTAGCAAGAATGGCCGCTGACGCTATAGATTCAAGTCCGGATGCTTCGCAGGATGCTGAATCTGAGAAGCCGACGGCTGCGGCGTCGAATTCATTAAACCCACCCAATTCACAATCATTTCTGGCATCTGCACTGCCTCAACCTACTTCCGCCGCCGCTACCGCCTCTGCCATCTCAGAGAAACCTCACCATGTCGTCGCTCTCGAAGCAGAGGATCTCAAGATTCGCGCTACACTTGAAACCCAGCGCGCTCGTGACGAGCAGTCAGGCGTCCCAGCCGGGGAGCTCGGCATCACTTGGAAAGACGTGACCGTCAAGGCTATCAGCGCCGAGGCTGCGTTACACGAGAATGTTATCTCGCAGTTCAACGTGATCCGCACGATTCGTGACGCCCACCGCAAGCCGCCTCTCAAGACGCTCGTCGACCACGCCCATGGCTGCGTGCGGCCGGGTGAGATGTTATTGGTGCTGGGCCGCCCCGGCGCCGGGTGTACCACACTGCTCAATATTCTAGCCAACCGTCACCGCGGCTTCGACACCGTCGAGGGCAACGTCCGCTATGGCAGCATGACAGCCGCCGAGGCCAGGCACTACCGCGGCCAGATCATCATGAACACGGAAGAGGAGCTGCACTACCCGACACTGACGGTGAACCAAACGCTCGACTTCGCTACGCGGCTCAAGGTGCCCTTTCATGTGCCGGTGGGCGCCAACTCGATCGAAGAGGTTCGCACCCACATGCGCGACTTTTTGCTCAGCAGTCTGCATATCGAGCACACAGTTGACACCAAAGTTGGCGATGCGTTTGTACGCGGCGTCTCGGGTGGCGAGCGGAAGCGCGTTTCCATTGCTGAGGCCATGGCCACGCAGGGGTCGGTCTACTTGTGGGATAATTGCACACGGGGGCTAGATGCCAATACGTAAGTTCAGGTCTCCCTATCTACCAAAAAAAAAAAAAAAAAAAAAGGTCTTCCTCATCGTCACTGACTCTTCAGCGCCCTCGAATTCATCAAGGCCGTCCGCGCCATGACCGATGTGCTCGGCCTAACAACCGTCATGACACTCTACCAGGCTGGCAACGGCATCTACAATCTGTTTGACAAGGTGCTTGTGCTCGACCGCGGCCAGCAGATCTACTACGGCCCGACCGAAGAGGCTCGCCCGTTCCTGGAAGATCTGGGCTTTGTCTGCCGTCTGGGTGCTAACGTCGCCGATTTCCTCACCGGTGTAACCGTCCCGACCGAGCGCATCGTTCGCCGCGAGCACGAGGCCACCTTCCCGCGCAACGCTTCACAACTGCGTGCCATCTACGAAAAATCGGATCTTCGCCGCCGCATGGAACTCGAGTACTCTTATCCCGATACCGACGCCGCCCACGCGGCCACGGAGCGCTGCAAGGCGCGCATTGCCGCTCTCCGCGACAACCGCTTTGTCGGTTTGCTGGGTCGCAACAGCCCGCTAACAGTCGGCTTCGCCGAGCAGGTCCGTGCCTGTGTCATCCGCCAGTACCAGATCCTCTGGGGCGACAAGCCCACTCTGATTGCCCGCCAGTGCGTCTGCCTCGTCATGGTGCTGATCGTTGGCTCGCTCTTTTACAACGCCGCCGACGACTCGCTTGGGCTCTTTCTCAAAGGCGGTGCGCTCTTCTTCTCACTCGTCTTCTTCACCATGCTAGCCATGCCTGAGGTCATGAGCTCGTTCGAAGGCCGACCCATCATGATGGAACAACGGCACGCTGCTCTCTTCAATCCTGCCGCCTTTTGCATCGCCCAGATCTCGGCCGACATCCCAGTTACGCTGTTCATCGTCTCCTACTTTTCGCTTGTGCTCTACTTTATGGTCAACCTGAAGAGGACGCCCGCAGCCTTTTTCACCTTTTGGATTCTCCTCTTTACCATCAGCATGACTATCACAGCCCTCTGTCGTGCTGTTGGCGCTATCTGCCGCACCTTTGACGCCGCCAGCAAAATCATGGGCATCCTCATG
Source organism: Hawksworthiomyces lignivorus (assembly GCA_002917075.1). NCBI lineage: Eukaryota > Fungi > Ascomycota > Sordariomycetes > Ophiostomatales > Ophiostomataceae > Hawksworthiomyces > Hawksworthiomyces lignivorus. The sequence goes on along the minus strand of NTMA01000001.1, from coordinate 786,234 downwards.
ATTGCCTTTCTGACGTATTCTGGATACATGATCTTCAAGCCGGCGATGCACCCCTGGTTCGTCTGGGTCTACTGGATCTCTCCAATGTCCTACGCTTTTGATGCACTGCTGTCCAACGAGCTTGCCGGTGCTGTTGTCGCCTGCACCGGCATCAACCTCATCCCTCGCGGACCCGGCTATGAAAATATTACGGCTCCCTACCAGTCCTGTGCCGGTGTGCCCGGCGCCACGCTGTTCTCAACCACTGTCGAGGGTGATTCCTATCTGAACGCGCTCTCTTACAGCCACGGCCATGTTTGGCGCAATTTTGGTATTCTCTGGGCTTGGTGGGCCTTTTTTGTCGGCGTCACCATTGTGGCCACAGCCAAGTGGCGCTCGGCCTCGGAGAGCGGCCCAGCACTACTGATCCCTCGCGAAAAGGCACACAAAGTAAAGCTGCCAGACGAAGAGGCCGGCGATCATGCCGATGATGTGGCTGGCACGAACAGCAAAAACAAGGAGATTGCTAACAGTGGGGGTTCTGGCAGTTCTGGGGAGTCAGTTGGTCCTGAAAACAACTCATCATCCGACAACAACGATGTGTCGGACAGCTCTTCACCGGCCCTCATGAAGAATACAGCCATTTTTACATGGAAGCACCTCAACTACACCGTGCAGGCCGGCGGTCACGACCTCAAATTGCTTGATGACGTACAGGGATGGGTGCGCCCAGGAATGCTTGGTGCGCTGATGGGCTCATCGGGCGCCGGCAAGACGACGCTGCTAGACGTGCTAGCACAGCGCAAGACTGAGGGTGTTATCAAAGGCAGCGTGCTCGTCGACGGCCGTGCGCTGCCCCTCTCCTTTCAGCGCTCGACGGGATACTGCGAGCAGCTCGACGTCCACGAACCGATGGCCACCGTGCGCGAGGCTCTCGAATTCTCGGCCCTGCTGCGGCAGGACCGCCGCACGCCGCGTGCCGAGAAGTTGGCATATGTCGATACGATTATCAATCTCCTCGAGCTGGACGACCTTGCCGACACGCTCATTGGCGAAATTGGCAATGGTCTATCGGTTGAGCAGCGCAAGCGCGTCACTATCGGCGTGGAGCTCGTGGCCAAGCCGAGCCTGCTCATCTTTTTAGATGAGCCCACGACGGGTCTCGATGGCCAGTCGGCGTTCAATACCGTCCGCTTTTTGCGCAAGCTCGCTGACGCTGGCCAGGCCGTGCTCGTCACAATTCACCAGCCGTCGGCTCAGCTCTTTGCCCAGTTTGACACGCTGTTGCTTCTGACCATGGGTGGCAAGATGGTTTACTTCGGTGACATTGGTGTCCGCTCCGATGACAGCAGCCGTGCGCATGATGCTTCGATCGACTCGTCGGGCCACATCGAAGACGCAAGCACGCAGGCCATCCGCTCATACTTTGCGCGCTATGGTGCTCCGTGCCCGCCCGGCGTAAACCCTGCCGAGCACATGATTGACGTCGTGTCGGGTCGTTTATCGCAGAACAAGGACTGGCACCAGATCTGGCTGGACTCGCCGGAGAAGGCGGCTATGGACGCGGAGCTGGATCGTATGATACTGGAAGCGAGAGCCAAGCCGCGGCTCACACTGACGCAGACGCGCAGCCGAGCGAGCATCCACAGCATGGCTGAGAGCTTGCGGAGCCACATGAGCGGGCATCACACGGCTGCTGCTGCCAGTGATCCCGCCGCCGACCTTGGACTCAGCCGCACGCGATCTAGCGCAACGAATGCTACGTATGACTCAACCGCATCTGCGCCTGCGCCGCTCAGCGACGACGATAGCGAGTTTGCCGCGCCGCTCTGGGAGCAGATCCGCGTCACCTCGACACGCATGCACCGCGCGCTCTACCGCAACACGGACTACATCAACAACAAAGTTTACCTTCATATTCTGACTGGCCTCTTTACGGGCTTTTCCTTTTGGAAGATTGGCTCATCCGTCCTCGACCTGCAGATGCGCCTCTTTGCCATCTTCAACTTTGTGTTCGTCGCGCCGGGTGTCATCAATCAGCTGCAGCCTCTGTTTATTGAGCGCCGCGACATTTTCGAGACGCGCGAGAAGAAGGCCAAAATGTATTCGTGGATCGCATTCGTAACGGCATTGATCGTGTCTGAGATCCCCTACCTCATTCTCTGCTCTGTTATCTACTTTTTTTGCTGGTACTACACCGTCGGCTTTCCGCATGCAACCAGCCGCGCTGGCTCTACTTATTTCATGGTCCTCATGTACGAGTTCTTGTACACAGGCATCGGCCAATTCGTGGCGGCCTATGCTCCAAACGCCGTGTTTGCCCACCTGGTCAATCCGTTTGTGCTTGGCATCTTGCTGGCTTTCTGTGGCGTACTCGTACCCTACTCTGAGATCCAGCCGTTTTGGCGGTACTGGATGTATTACCTCAACCCCTTCAACTACCTGATGAGCGGCCTGCTTGTTTTTAACGCCTGGGGCGTCGATGTGAGCTGCGAGAAAGATGAATTTGCCTATTTCAATCCGCCTCAGGGCCAGACCTGCGGCGAATTCCTTAGTATTTATCTCCAAGGCTACGGCCAACTCAACCATCTCGTGAACCCCGACGACACTTCGCTTTGCCGCGTATGCCAGTACCGCTCAGGCACCGATTACCTGTATACAGTAAATATTAACAAATACAGCGATGGCTGGCGGGACGCGGGCATTGTGGTGATTTTTGTCCTCAGTTCGTACGCGTTAGTCTATGGTCTCATGAAACTACGAACCAAAACGTCCAAGAAGGCGGAATAGGATAAGCTGCCGAAATATTGGAGCAAGGTTCTGTATATATGCAAGACGATATGGCATTCTCTCAGCAATCTAGGCTTTGTTTTTTTTTTAAATGTATATAATATGCAATCCTCATTGTAATGATCAATTTCAAGGCTAAAGTTCATTTTCTTACGCCTAGAATACCTCCAAGTTCCTAATTCCGGATTCACTGCTCCAGTCTTGTAATCCACTATGTCTATAAAATCTATGAGACGCTCCTCTCACAACATCATAGTCATAAGCTGTTGATACTCAGCTGCCTAACAACTTCCTTATTTCACATCCACTGCCATGACAAAGACAGCAAGTGCTTTCGTGTCTGACACTAGTTCTCTTTCATTTTATTATTTTTCTCTTTTCCTTTTCTCAACTATGAACCCATTTGCTGTGGCATCCCGGTCTTACTCGGCAATTAGTCCTGCAATCGCTTCGATATTGTGCACCGGCCCGGCGACATGAACTAGGAGAACGTGGGGCACACGATTATTTCCGCCAGTAGATATTTGTTGAGGAAGCATAATGCCATAACCATGGCCAGGTACAGCTGCGAACATGTGACTATTCAGAACTAAATCTGCGATACCGCTTCCTTCTTCAAAGCCAGAGTCCGATGTTGTACATCGTATAAGGGCAACAGATCTGTAGCGGGTGTGCTGTGCTCAATTGCGTGTTCCTTATCTCCTGAGGAGTTCTAAATTATTTTTGTGTTTCTTGTGTTGGTATCAAACGTTTTGCCGGTGTTTTATTTCTAAAGGAAACAGTCGAGACCATGTCGAAGCTGCCGGTGCCCAACTCCACTACCTCCTTCTGGCGGGCGGAGCCGCTGCCACTGGACAACCATCGCAGTACCCCAGACTTGCCAGCGGAGGTAGACATTGCCATCGTCGGCGCAGGCTACGCAGGCGCCTCTACCGCATACCACATCCTACAATATTGCAAAGATCACTCTTTGCCTGTGCCAAGGATTATCATACTCGAAGCTCGTCAGGCCTGCTCTGGCGCCACAGGCCGGAATGGTATGTGGTGTGATGCGCTTGGCACCTGGAAACTGAACTCTGACTAAATTTGTCCTCGGACCGGAATTAGGCGGCCAGCTCAAACCAGACCTATATAACCGACCGGCAGCCATTGCGGCCAAACACGGCATTGCGGCAGCAACCGAGTGCGCCAGCTTCGAAGCCGCCCACGTCCCGGCCATCAAAAAAGTAATTGAGGAGAACGGCATCGACTGCGACTTTGTCCTCACACGGTGTTGTGACGTGTCCATGACTGATGCCATGCATGAGCACATGCAGGCCGGAGCGGATCTTCTGCGCCAGGGTGGTGTCCCCGTCATCAAGGACATCTTCACAGTGCGCGGCGCCAAGGCTGAGCAGCTGTCTGGCGTTCGCGGCGCCAAGGGTTGTTTTACCTATACAGCCGGCCACCTCTTTCCCTACAAGCTAATCCACGCCCTCCTCACCCTCGCTGTGCAGGGCGGCGTCAACCTGCAAACGAACACGCCCGTGACAGCCGCCAGCCGGGCACCCGACGCCGCTGGCTGGCTTACTCTGGAAACAGCAGAGCGCGGTACCATCCGCGCACGCAAAGTTATCTACGCTACAAATGCCTATACCGCATCGCTTTTGCCCGAGTACAAGGACCACATTGTGCCTGTGCGCGGCATCTGCAGCCATATTGCAACGTCGCCAGGAGAGTCGGCGCCATCGCTGCCCATGTCCTATATGCTGCGCTGGTCGCCCACGAGCTACGAGTACCTGATCCCGCGGCTAGACGGCGGTATCGTTGTGGGTGGCGGCCGATCCGAGTACCTTGCCGATCTTAGCTGCTGGTATGACAATGTTAGCGACGACAAGCTGATCAATCAAGCTGCGCACTATTTTGACGGCTACATGCAGCGCAACTTTACCGCCTGGGAGAGGACCGACGCCAAGATCACCAAAGTATGGACGGGAAGTAAGTGTTTCCTCCGCCCTATCTTTCCCCGTTCTTTCAACCTCTCTTAGCTAATTTCCCAGTCATGGGATACTCGTCGGACAGTATGCCGCATGTCGGCGCTGTGCCCAGACGAAGTAACCAGCTTATCATTGCCGGATTTTCAGGCCATGGTATGCCACAGGTCTTCTTGTCAGCAAAGGGTGTAGCTGCTATGGCCATGGGAGACGCTAGCTTCGTGAACACCGGCGTGCCACGCCTCTATGAGACCACACAAGCGCGCCTTGATTCGAAGAGAAACGCCATTCTCGAGTTGTGGCAGTCGAGTCTGTCCCAACCAGTTGCTCGGTTGTAGAGAATACCCCTGGGCCGCCACAAGTCGTGGCAAAATAATCAGAAAAAGACACACTATTATCGTTCTGGCCACCTAGACATGAATACCTTTTTAATGATACGAGAAAGGTCGAAAAATGTAGTACAATATGCTTATCTTAAATATTACACAATTGAAATAATTAATACATGCTAAAGTACATGAAAAAGTCATGTTCTTCGTCTTATGCAACTTGTCCACAACTCAATGTGGCGTCTTGACACTAGGATCTTCAGGTGAGAAAAGATGTTGATACTGCTGTGTCACTACTTCCATCTGGCTCCGATCTGGGGCCTGCACAAAGCGTTCTGTCTCATTCATTTCGGCCTGGTAGGGCCTTAAAGCATCTGACAACTGCGGCAGTTTGCTCGTACCAGAGAGTTCGATTGCTACACCGAAGGCTGGCAGCTCTGCTCCGGCGGCAGCATTTTGTGAGCCTATCGCTGGCAATTCGACTACCGGTGAAGCGCCCTGCCATTTTGCTTCTGAAGCTCGGCCGCGGCGGGAGCGTCGTATTGCCACGACATAATAAACCGCCACAAGCAGCGCAACTGCCGCCACGCCCCCAACCACGATGCCGGCTAGGGCTCCAGGAGCCAAGTTCATTCCACCGCCCACGCTGGTTCTGAGGGGGCTCTCACAGAAAAGGGTGCCCTTAATGACGCCTGACGCGTTGAGTTGCTGCCATGGGGCGCAGTTCAATAGCGCGGTCGAGTTGATAAACACAGAACCTTGGACGGACGTGAGATTGGGTGCCCTGGCAAAGTAAGAGAGTTAGCTTATTGGCAGTCTAGTTGATAAGTGGTCTATTGCAATCCATCGTGCCATACGTGCTATTCCGGGTCTCTCTCAACGTGAACACAGGACCTGTGATGTTGATATCGCCCCCCACAGTGGTTAAATCGTTCAGATCTACAGTTGCTGTACCTGTCGAGTCCGCAATCTCGGGTCGCAGGTGCAGCGACCCGTTGACATTCTTCAGGCCGTAGAGGAGAAATGAGGAGAGTTCTGGGTTTCCGTAGACGTTAAGATCGCCGCCGAGCGTCGCAAGGGAATAAAGATCGAGGAACTCAAAAGTCCAGCAGCCCACGATCGAAATTGAGCCCGTGGTGGTACCCAGAGATGTGAACATGTCGAACGTACTAGGGTAACCGGCTGAACCTGATCGTGCGTCAGTTGTGACCCCAGAGCAGTTGACAAGGATGCTGCCATCTAGCACCGAGAGAGATGAACCGATTTCCATGTAATCTGCAAAGTTGTAGTTGGTTGTGGGAGCGATGGTGATATCGCCTGTGTAGGTTTCGCACGGAAAGCCCGCGGAATCGGTCAGGGCAGACATGAGAGCCTTGGGGCTGGTAAAGACGGTCGTCGAGTTTCTCGGATTCGTCTTGCCACATGGGGAACCGGTTTGCGCTGGTAGAGCATTCTAGATTAGGCTTCTCCGCTTGGCTTTTCTCTTGGATAAGCTATGAACACACCTGTGCAGCGCTTTTCTCCAAAAAGCAGGCAGGCAAGCCACGGAAATCGCCTCTTGAAATGCATGATGTCTCGCTTGCTTGCCTTCGGGTTTAATTCTGCCGCTGCTCCATAGATGCACAGATAATGCTAAAGCGATACTTCTTGAGCTCAACTTATTAGTTGCTTGGCAGTGATTACCTAGAGTTTTTGTTTGCTTTGGCTTGGCATTCACTTGGGGCTGCGCGGCGGTAAGAGCGTGAACAACGCCCAAACCAGGCTGTGACCGCGGTTGGCGCAGCCCGACACAGTCGCAGGCGATCGTACTAGGCCCTGTGAATTGGTACTGCACTGTAGGGTTCGAGCTATCCCGTTTCTGATCTACAGGCCAGCTCCAGATGGCCATTGAAATAACTCATATTTGCAATGTATAATCTGTGGGAAACCCGCTGACAGTGGAAATAAAAGCGGTAGCCTCTCTAGGTTAGCTGGGGTGGGATTCAACACAGACACATGGTCAAAAGGTGAAATCTCTTCGATAATGAGATCTGCTTCGTATACGTCGTATTGAGCGGAAACTCACCGCCGAAGGAATTACGAGTGTTAGAGAGGGGAAATTCCCCAAAATTATTAATCTCACCATATCATCAAAATTGGTTATCCGTTGCTATTTAAAATAGTTTAAAAAACCATATTCTCGTTTGCTTTGATACTAAGTCCTGGCGACGCGGCAATTTCTGTTTCCATTCTATTCGTCTCCATTGATAAATGATTATTATGTTCTGTCATCTTACTCCTATTGCTTTCCCACTGGGGCTCATAGATACTGGGCAGGAAGATCTATTTGAAGAATACTATAAAAATAATATTGGCGAAGTTGAGCTAAGGGGCACACTTCATCGATCTTTTGAACTCGTCTTCATTCTGCACATGCTTGGTTTTGTCAATACTGATTTCTCCTCTATCCAAACATGCGACGGTGCTACATGTAAGGACATTTGTCACGTTTTGCTTTCTTTAGTTTTTAAATAGGCATACGTATGGGGTAGTCGCACAGCTAAAATTGGAAGTGCACCTATCAAACTCCGTATCGAGCTACCCTTGAGTGTAATATAGATCTAATTCCATGAGAAGAGACATGTGGCAGTCTCTGCAAAAGCTTCACCGAAATGAATCAAGTGACAGCGTAGACGCAAAACAGCTGTGTCAAAATATCCGCTCCTCCATATTCCAGTTACTGCACGATACGGCATTCTCAACCTAATATATATACGGGTCTCTCATACCTCCTCTCACTTACATTATGGCTATGCTAAACTATATAAGTCGGACTTTGAACGTATCACCTAACTTACTCCCTCTAGCGTTGAATGTTGTAACAATCAGCTCGATCTGAATCTAAATGTGATGGCCATGTCCATGTACTGGAATCCTCCGAGAGTTCAGTAATTAGGGGCTCTCTAACACCCATGACATCCCATGTCTTGATAGAAGTAAAGCTGTTATCGCAGATTTCGAAAGGTGTGTTCATGGCTTGTTCTGTGTCTGCAGGAAGCCGATACATCCCAAGTATATCCCTAGCGTCTTCTTCTTTAAAAGCCAAGGGACCGCCGAGTAGTTCATCGCATCCATTGGAAAGCGTAGGCACAAACTGGAACTGCAGGGCTAAATTAAGCTCTGATTGTGACCCTGGTGTGCTAAGCTGCGGCTGCGGAGATGGGCAGATGATTAGACTATTTTCCGTCAACGTACTGCTAATGCTGGACCTCTCAGAATGACAATGCATCTCTGCGGAGGTAACAATACTCCCATCCATTCCAAGATGATCACTTGCCGGCGACAGTTGCTGGGCGGAAGAGCCTCCGTAGTGCATTTTTTCTTCTAATTCAATGACTAAACTGTTCAAAATTATCGGCAATAGTGCCGGCAGCTGTAGCTGGACAACATTAAAGCTGGCGTCGCAAGACAGTGTCCGGAGAACATTGGACGTGATTGCTGATCTGTGTTGTCTCCAGCAGCCGCGCAATGCACCCGTAGTCACCTCTGCCAAGTTCATTCGGTATGGGCTTATTGGTCGCGATGTATCCCTGAAAAGAACTTCCCATATGCCGTACCATATCTCCACGTCCGATCCGCCTAGACGGGTTCGCAGCTCATTTTGTTTGTCGGGCAGTATGAGTCTAGTAGAAAGGTCTTCTTCATTTTGGTGGGGCGAGTAGGCGGTGCAGGTCCCCTCTTTAATGTGCTCGCTACGCAGATGACAGCTAGGGAATTCTTTCTGACATGTGGCACAATAGTAGGGAGGAGAATAGTGCTTGCGTTTGAGATGCTGCTTGACGTCCTGAATGCGTCTCAAGTCGAAAGTCAAACAGTCCATGTGGTGGGCGGGATCAAACCGGGCAAACGGGCAGGCAAAGGGAGGCGATGTATTATGCTTTTGACGTTTCCACTTCCCGGTTTCCCATGGGCTGGGCCGAGCCTCTCTACAGCCGGCCTCCCTGTCGCGTTTGCCGTCCTGCTTTCCTATGGTTGGGTGCCGGCCCTTCCCCGCAGTCGAGGTCCGCACGCCTCTTCGGGAAGCCGACACCGACGTACGGCCGTTGCAGTCGACACCGAGAGCTGTAGAGTCGGCACTTTTGGCCATCACTCTCCGAATTGACTCTTAAATCAACTTTTGAGAAAGGCAAGATGTTTTGTTGAAAAGATTAGGACACCATCGTGTCCAAAGCTGTAAACCGGCAGGCAAACAATTAATAGAATGCTATAGATGCTGTCGCAAAACGGAAGACTAGGAAATAGAGAAGGCGCCTTCATATTGAGATTTGTCTGCTGCGCATTGCTTGCGCAGGGTAAATAAACTCGGGGCTGTGTCAACAGGTGAAGAAGTCGAACAAACGTCGAAATTTTAGAATACTAGCACCACCCCAGGGTGGACGTAACTACCAATCTATGGGTACGAGTACACTAGCAGCCCACACTGTGGAAACGAGGGTTCGTGGATCGGCTGCGACACCAGATGCGGCGCTAGGGACAGGTACGAGTACAAATAATGATGTAATGCCATCGCTGAGCACAGAAAGAAACTCTTCCAGCGCTGGAAGCGAGGACACCCGCTGGCACAGCACAACCACGAGCATTGAACTTAAGCCAGAATACCCAGCGTGGATGTCTCGCCCCTCGCACCAAATGTGCTGGCACGTGATCATATAGGCCCCGCATGATGTAAGATACAGTGCTGCGTCCGTTGTGAAAGGCTTCCGTACCTGCTTAATTATGTTTATTGTTTGGTACTGTACAGCACGATAACGTGTTGAAACATTGAGTGTCTCTGCTCATGTTGTCAATAGCACATCTCTAGATTTTTTTGTTTTTCCTTCCTAATGTGACTGAACGACTAAAATACATTTTAAAATAAACAAATATATATATATATATTTCAAACTGTTCACTTCCGTATCCCATAAAGTAAATAGCTTCTTTCACAGTTCTCTTAGACCTTTAGCGGGATCTGGCTACACCTGCAGTGCTAATGAGTTAGCGGTCGTCCCGGCCCCACTAACAGCTAGCTTAACTCTGCGAGCTCTGTGTAGCGTTGACAGCTGTGCTGTAGCCGCTGGAGGGGCTGGCTTGTGTGGCTGCGCTATTGGGGGATGGCGGTGGCTGTGAGCTAAAAAAGTGCAGCCTATTTTGAATATTGAGGCCCTCGTCTTGAAGCCACATCTGGCGCCGCACCTCCTCAAGGCTGTGATCTGTTAGCAAGATGAAGTGTTTAATAGGAACATCGTTGACTTGCCTATCCACATGAGGAGCATTGTCCTGCATAGCGGTGCCCATGATGGGAGACAATAATGTGCTGAAGAGAGCCATGGACAAGGCTCAGCTGAGAGGCCAGTGCTGTAAATGGCTACAAGCGATTGTGGAAGTTGCACAGCCGACATGATAAAAAGTCTCAGGCCAGAAGATTTACAATTTATGCTTAGTAGATGCGGTGGTGCTTTGAATTTTCGACCTTTTGTCTAAAATCCATTTTTCGAAGCTCGTCGTGAACTACATTCGTGACAATTGCTCGAAATCGCCTTTTCGACAACTGCTTGAGAATGGCCTTGGCACCTCGGCGCAGAGGACGAATGAGATACAAGAGCGACTAGGCTAACAGCACACACCCCCCTGACCCTTCACTCCCCCCCTATGGTTTTCTATCATTTGTCTAGAATCTTAACATGTCCGCTCGTCTACCCTGGTACGCCCTGACTACTGTGGCTGCTCATGTTGGCATTGCGCCTGTTCTGCCCTATTCGGTAATTTGCAAGATGAAGCACGAAGCAGCACTATCCCAATTTTTTTTTTATTTGCTTGCAATACTGACGAATACTGCACAAGACAGCTTAAACATATATCAGTCAAAGTAGCACGTTGATTCATGGTGTCGGTCTCATCTTTTCGCTACGGGTTCAACATTTTTCATATACCTACCTCCCACAGCCTCGTCCAGAACACACTACTGAGAGCCGCCGACCGTGCGCTTCAATCAGCCAACTGCTCGGTGTGTCTTCCCGCTGCTTTAAAAGGCAAGAAAACGACGGGTCCGCCGCATTTCCATAGCAGTGAACAGACATGGACCTTGCTACGGCATCGTTTGCGGCAACGCACTTACTGGGACAAAATGCAGAACTTGCTTTCCTGGTAATCACGCTGCTGCAATGCTGCTATGGCCTGGCTCAAGGTGGGGCAGAATCATGGACCAGTAGCCAAGCACTGTCTTCAGACAACAGAGAATCCGGCGACTCGAAAGAAAGTAGACCAAACAAGAGGAGGAGGGTGAATAGGGGCCAAGGAAAGAAATGCAACGGCGGCAAGGGCCCGAAAACCATAGCTGCACCGGTCCCGGGAGGTGATGGCTCCAAACCGAGATTGGCATGCCCTTTCTTCCGCCTCAATCCTCGCGACTACCATGCCTGCGCCAGTTACATCTTCACAAGCTATGATGCTGTCAAGACGCACCTCATAAGGCACCACTTGAGCGAGACAGACGATTACTGCCCCCGGTGCTACAGCTTCTTTGACACGGCGGACGAGAGGGACCTGCACATTCGGGACGAGTCCTGCACAACGGTGCTCGGATACGACGTGATCACTAACGCCGAATGGAAGGCGGTGCATGACAGGCAGCAGCCGAACCCCTGCCCCCGGACAAATGACCACGTCCGGAAGTGGCTGTGGTTATGGGGCAAGCTCTTTCCAACCCATCCCCCACCGCCTCCAGAACTTGTGTATATGCAAGATGCCGGCACGGAGGCAATGCGACCTTTCGGAATTGCCGCCTTTCAGGCCGCCCTCCAGACGCAGCTGCTGTTTTATCTCGAATCGCGGGAGCAGGCGGAGGCGATCCGCGATAGCGTAATACGCGCCGACCCTGGTCCGAGGCCGTACCGGCGGTATCTAGACCCCAATAGCACCAGCAGCAGCACCAGCAGCAGCACCAGCAGCAGCAGTAGCAATAGCAACAATGATGGGGAGGGGGCCTCTGCCGCCGCCCATCTGGCACCCGTCACCCAGTTCTTGCAAGCTGATCAGACTGCTTCGCCTGGCCAAGGTAGCCAGTCGCCGCCCATTGTCGCCGCCACGAGTACGCCCACTAGTGGAGGCGTGGCTGCTCAGTTCCAAGCCCCGGGACATCATATGCTTGCCGTTTCCCACAGCGCCCCTGACCTCGATCGCAGCCCGACCATGTCCCTGAACCAGCCGGCTGACCCTGGGGGTGCCGTGTTGGTGCGTGCAACGTTCGAACTGCCGTCGATGACAGTCCTCAGCGCCTGGAGGAGCGTGCTGAATAACCCAATCTCGGGGGCCAACCCGAGATCTCCTGCATGGAGCGACGCCGGGGTCATCAACTGTATCGACTGGAACTGGATGGGCTTGCCGCACGCGGAGCACATCGTGCCGGTCGTGAGCGTCTACATACCGATATTGCCGAGCGAACTCAGTCGCTTTCGTGCTATGGGAGCGAGAGGGCTGACGGACCCCGACAATGGCAGCAGCAGCACTGGCGGCACCGTCAGCGGGGGCAGGGAGATCGCGTACGAAGGGGCGCCCACAGTCGAGGAGCGGTGAGTCGAGTTGGAATGCATCGATGCATCATTGGGAAGTCGTGTAGGTGGTTTCAAGCGATTGGAGAGGGACAAGGGAAGAAATTGGAAAAAAAAGGCTAAGGAGACGGCAGTATTTATTTCTTTGTCGCGTTTATCTTTCTGCCCCTGTATGCACTTTTTATTGCGAGCCAGATAATATTTGTATCTTAATTTTGGCATTTTGCACCAACTAGAGAATTGATATGGGCATCATGGATGAATCCTTTGGGCCAATCATGGCGTTCTAGGAGCGGAGTTTTGGCGTATTTTGCATTGTTTCTCAGTGAGACTTCTCCAGGGGGCGTAATTTCAGCTGTGCTCAGATAGCCAACGCGGGCGGGAGAGGTTGCAGGGATTAAGTACCCCGTTGTCCAGGAATAACAAAAGTCACTAGGATACACTCCGTATTACACATGCTGATACAAGCTTTACCTCGCGGTTGCAGAGAGCAAAACGGCTGAAGTACTCCGTACCTTCAGGCCTCTAGTGTGCCCCTCACACAAATGTGTGTGGCCAACTACCTGTACGTGGTGTCAGGCATAAAAAATGTTAATTTTGTTACCTATGTTTTAGTACAGTTTGCTAGAACGCTTGGTGCTTTTCTCGAAGTTTCAACCGCTATAAGATACATCTGCAACTAACACATTTTACCCCTGTATATCACGTATGGACACACAAATGTGCGGCCACGTTGTGTCCGTTTCATTATTCTGCAGGTCAGCCGCATTCACAAAACAAAAGAGGTGGTGTGCTCCGTTGACGGAAGATCTGCAGCTCACATACAGACTCTCGTTTTGCATTGGGTGCTTCGTTTCACTCGGGACGTCAGCACATATCAAGATACGAGCCAGTTGCACTACAAATGGAAGCCTTCTCCCGTCGAGTCTACCATGATTGTTAAATGCTGCAAGGGATAAAAACCCCAGACCATATAGCCAGTTCAAGATAGCTATGTACAAAGACTGCGGCTGTTGCAGTCGCCCTGGGCGACTCTTTGTCTCGAACTCTTGCGACCCATGCCCATGAGCCACTTATTTCGATTAAAGATTAATGGGCTGAAAGGTGACCTCTTTAAAAGGCTGCCTAAAATGGTCATATTTCATTGCCCGGACATCCACATTTAAATCCTTGGCCCCACTCGTTTTGTCTAAATCGTGATGTAAATCACTCCCCATGTGGTGCTTGGCGCCTAGCACTCGTGCCTACAAATCCCACAGCGAATTACTCGCTCTCAAACGGTTGTATATTAAACATGTTGTGCCGCCTTGCGTAGTGTTGGCAAGGAGACATCCAAGCCACTATAGTGCGCACAAATCCTTAGTCACAGCTTTCAACAAGTTGTCCGACTTGTAGATATTTTAGTATAAGAAGACCAGGCCACTTGGTTCAGTTTCATCAACAGGCTGCCAACCAATGTGCAAAACTTAAAATTTATCTTTGCAATATGGCACTACCCGGAGCAAGAAAAAAACTCCAGGTGCAAGGCGAACATGCCGCATCTATATCCATACCGCTCCGGGACAGGCAGGAGAAAAGACAGCTCTCGCCGATCAGAAGGAAGAGATGTCTGCTTGAGAGCGACGATGATCTCAGCTCAACAGAATCTGATGAGGATAGCGAATTGGAAGATGCTCTTGATAGCGAATTGGGCAGCGACCTAGACAGTGACCAAGAGAGTGACTCGGCTCGAAGCACATTGTTCCGGCAGCTCGGGTCATTAGATGCCAACAGCGTCGGGGCCCTCCTAGCAGACAGGACGTTTCCAGCTCTCACGCAGTGGATGGACTCGGCACGCTACATCCGTTCCCCTGTTCGCAGGGTGCCGCCTCAGAAGAGATCGCGGCGAGAGAGCGAACGGCTGCGGTCCGTCTTCGTTGAAGCCGAGGACCCTGACGACCCGTCGACCGTCCTCTTGCTTCGCGTTGACGGTTACTACCACCTGGCGTGCCCCTTTTCTGTCAAGCAGCCAGGCCGCCGCGAATCCTGCACACTGGTGGACGGCCTGCGCTCCTTGGCAGACGTCGTCAGACACCTCAGGAGATGCCACCCAAGGCGCCACTACTGCCCGAACTGCGGGCAGCTGTTCGACAGTGACCTCTCCTGCGACGACCACATTCGCGCGCGGTCGTGCCCGCGTCTCGACGGCTTCACCCCTCCGCGGGGCGTCTCTCGCATGCAGCTCCGCAGGGCCGTCAAAGACGACGACAGAAACCGGCGCGAAGTGGACCGGTGGCGGCGCCTCTACAGGCACGTCTTCCCGGGGGGCGCCCGCCCACCGCGCGGGGCCGCGTATCTCCGGCAGGGGCTGCCGCTGGCGGTGTCAATGGCGCGGGACTACTGGGATTCTCGCGGCTGGGGGGTGATGAAGACCTACCTCGCAGAGCAAGGCCTGTCAAACGACAAACAATTCACAGAGGAGGGTCTCTCGGCGCTACACAAACTTGTGAAGCGCGAGCTGACTCGGCGCATCATACAGACTCGTAGCGATCAAGAGCTTTGCCAGAGAGAGACGGCTGGCGAAGCGGAATGGGAAATCCTGGAGGCAGAGCATGAATGATTGATGTTTTTGGGTTTCTCGCCCAGAGCCATCTGGGTAATTTTTTTTTTTTTTTTTTGGACAGATATATTTCATTTGCTGCACAATAACAAATCTTTCGTGTTAAGATTATTGTTAGCTCGCAGGTTGAAGAAATTCACTTTAAAAAAACATCGCGACACTTTATTTCACTATTAGTTACAGGTTAAAGGTAGAGGCACTGTTCTAGCCGCCGTTTTCAGTAGCTTGAATTAGAAGGACACGATAGAAAATTTTCTAGAATATATTACTGTAGGGATTTTCTGTGGATAGTGTGTAACTGTTACAACAAAGTATACACCCAGATCCAAACCCCTTCGAATCATGCAGCACAGTCCTTTTCTTATCTCATTTTATGTGACTAGAAGGTGTAACGACTAATATATATGACCATGTTTGTGACATGAGATATCGCTGCGCAGATCCTAGGCACGTAACGGAATGCCTTTGACAATTGAACAATCGCCCTCCAAGTCGGATCGAGAACAGCTTTGAAGAGACTAATCTGGCCATGGAAAAGGATGCAGTACCCAACATCACTGAGAAGCAACGACAATTAAGACCTGTAATTTCTTTATTTGCGTATTTATAATGAATGATTCTTCCACCGAGCCGCGTCGATAATGGTCTTGCCATATTTTCTCTAGGATAGTAGTTTAACAAAGTTTATGTCCTGCTGAAGTGGCTGTTTTTCCTGCTAGGAACCTCTAGGAAGAGTTCCAAGTATTTGCAATAGGAGGATTTGTCGTCTTCTAGGACGTGTCGTTCGCGTTCCGACGCCTAGATCGCTTTGATTTCCGCTTATTGTTTCGACGGCTACCAGTAGCCTGGTATTTGCGCTTGGTCTGCGTACCACCTCGTTTGCTCCATTCCCACTGGTGCTCACAGGTAATGGCGATACTTTTTGCTGTGCCAAATTTCTCGCCTCTCATCTGGTCTTTGTACCAATCCCGTAGGTCAGGGTTTAGTCCCCGCCAAAACTGCCATGAGAAGTAGTCGTCTAAGGCTTCGTAACTCTGGCGACGACTAATCCTTGAAAGTAGGAAGTTGTAATTCAACCAGTAGGTATATGGTCTATTATCTCCTTGCCGTGGGCGAGAGAGCTCTTCATATAGCTGGTGTTTATGCGCGTGCCGGTGGATGTGCTCACGGCGGCAAAAGGCTATAAATTCTTCCCAGGAGGGCTCATGCGGTTCATTTGAGTGGTCAAAGGTGTCGACGTGCATCTCCCAGTCCGCCTGTAGTTCAGAAGATAGACGAGTTTTCGCCCATAAGATCATCGTCTTTACTGGAGCATGCTCCCGTGTAGGCACCATGTGTGCCTGCTCAATAGCGAGGATCCATTTTTCAATTTCAGTAGCTGACGAGACGCTTTTCAGTTTATTGATACCGTACAGGGGTGGCCTGTCGACTCACAGTTCTGTGCATGCTCCATTTCTAATAGCCAAATGTCAAGTCAGTTTGAGTAGAGCCATTGATTAGAAGAGGCCAAAAGAGATATCCTAGAGGGAGGCAGGGCGAGGAGCCCTCTCTATATAGTGTTATATACAGTGTATCACCACGGTATTCAAGTGATAAGCATACGGTATCAACCTACAGGCATGGTATTATATAAGCACTGCTCAACACCAAACAGTTTTCCAGTATCTGATTTTCCAGTATCTGAAGGAATGTTTCCACCGTCAAAGAAATCGTCGTTGGGGGAGCAGGTGCTTTTTCGATAACGGTTTCCCGAAGATCTCGATGCAAGATTGTTGTCACTGTATCGCCTTGAGATATCATTATCTTATCGTGGTGCACGTGCTTCGTGTCGTGACGTGATCTTTGCGAAGCCTTTTCTAAAAAATCATGAAGTGTTTAGGGAGGCCCACTTTGAGGCAACATTTTTATTTAGATGTAATTATGTCGATGGACTTCGTTTTGGAGTATCCATGGCATCGTAGAAGTTTACATGAACGAAGATAAAAAAATGGGGCGGCTCGTTTATCAATGGCCATTCACTCTGTGACTTGACTTTTGCGTTAAGGTTGTAGTGTATGAATATAGATCTCCACTGTATAATTACTTGGCCTTCGCTCACGTACTACGATACACTGCGGAGCACTGGAAGCACTTCTCTGATTTTAACGCTATGTAGATCCCCAAAAGATTGAGAGGAGCCACTTTCTACCCAGTCTATTAACTGCTGCCTACTTTTGGCTTCTGGCCAACTACTGACCTGATCCGATAGTAGGCATGCAGCTTGCCAGAGCGCAGCTCACGACGCACACGAGCCACGTACGCAGTTGTCTGCTCTTTAGACCAGCCGAGCATTGTAGTCGCGAAGAGGACAGCGCCTTCTAGGTCGCTCAGCAGCGCAAATCGTGCGTATTCTCCAACCTGCTTATACTTTTCATCCTTGGGCCAATTGCCGAGTGGTACCTTCTCGTCTTTAATTCGAATGTTCACAAAACCAGCTGCCTCAATAGCCTTCACCTGCGTATTGTCATCCATTGCTTCGAATGAGCGGCCCGTGCGCTTGCCACATTCGATGAACATCGGCCCCCACTGGCCGAGGGCGCTCTCCAAGGTCACCGTGCCATCATCGCTCTCTAGTTTTCCTGCCGGCTCAATGGATTCAAGCCAACCGCCAGGCTTTGTGGCGCGATAGGCTTCTCTAAAGAGAGCGTACCAATCGACGATGCTACCGTTGAGCCAGCGCATATGGATATAATCAACAGAGTCAAGCTTGATGGTCCATGGCTGCGTGCAGTCATCGATTTGACTAGTGAACAAAAAAATAGAAGCGGTAGTGCTAGGTTAGTACGGAGTATTAACAAGAGAAACGGAGAGAGGTGAGCGAAAGCTTTGACGCACAAGTCCACATTAGGTGGCACCCAAGAGGGCTGAATGGGTGAAATATCGGTGCCGATAACGCGGGCCTGAGGATTTTCATCGGCAAAATCACTTAGACATAGAGGGTAAGCACGACAAGCGCCTTAAAAAAATTAAAGCTAAGGATGGATGGCAGTTTACATGGCCCAGATACCGGTTCCTGTGCCGATATCAACAACAGTCTAGATGAATCCAGATATAAGAATAAGCATGCCACAATATATAAGGTTTTGAACAAAAATGCCCCTGAAGTGGCGTATCTAGAAATGCGGTATTTACCTGGATTTTGTCCTTATCTATCGGTGCCTCGTATATCTTTCCATCAAAAAGGATCGTAGTCATATGGTGCCTGTTTCTCGTCGTCAGCCGTAGATACCGCAACTGGTCTGGAGAGACGTACTCACGCAATATCCATAACTTCATTTTGCGGCATATCATTGGTAAGCCTGTACCCCAGTGACGACCATCAGCATCGATAATCAACTTGCACATTGAATGTACCATTTACCAGTATTGTGCCTTTCCCTGCTCACTGTGGAATCGTCGCCCCTGGATAGTGCGGTACTTGAGGATGTCCGAGGTAATTGAGGCAGCGAGACTGGAGTTGTCAACTAGCTCAGATTCGGCGTCTTCATGTTGCTGTTCTTCTTCCGCAGCCAGCTGGGCAAAATCCTGCGGCGACTGGGTGCCTATTGGGGAGAGTTCGGGCGCTGTCTCCACAGGAGCAGTAATTAGATGCGCAGCTGGCGATGAACCAGACAAGGCTGCTGGCAAGACGGCGGGTGAGATGATCTTCTTTGAGTCCGTCATTATGGTATGTGTATAACTAGAGATTGAGAATAAAAGAGTTATCAGGGCAGAAAGTAACCACAAGAACGAAGAGGGGTGTCGCATAGCCAGGATTGGCTGAAATAAAAAGATGATGAAACCTAACGTAACGGAGAGGGGTTCTTGATATTAGTGAATTCTTATGAGTACATTTAATCGTAAACGATATTGAAGCGGAAGATAGTAGTGGGATGATATTCACAAACAGCACCCTGTTCGCTGCATTCCTTATTTCTACATGGGCCTGACACAAAAATAGCGCAACAGTCAGTCAAATGCTGTGCATAGCAGCTGTGAGCCAAAAGCAAGATACTTGTTATTGTGCAGTTCTATTTTCATATAATACAGCAACTCGTTTGCTAAACGTAACTTATACCTATTCTCTACTCTCAGAGCATTGCCGATAGTCCATTTGGTCAGTCTGATACGTACTCTCCCCCCCCCCTTTTTTTTTGGCAAATCTGCACTTTTATCACTAAAATACCTTCAAGTTTACGATTATCAATGCTTCGATATGATTAAGGTTATATGACAATTGTGCATAAAATATTGCCGCATACCTTTGACATGTGTAGTACTTGAATTAAAGGAGAGACCGTATGTTTATCTTATATTTACACTATCACGCCGAAGGAAAATATACATAACGTATTACATCAAACTTTTTTTTTCATTTTTCTAATGTACTGGATGAAATTTTAACTTTACTCTCTCGTAGAAGTTCTGTTTACTACAGAAGTTTCCCCTTTTCAACCGGCAAATTTTCTCCCTACTAAAAATCCGAAAGTCCTTGACTTCTTTTCTGATCATATCATATATTACGGTTACAATTATAGCAACATTTCTAAATTACAATTATAGAAACGGGGCGCGTGTGTCGAAGTCTAGTATTATATGACTAAATATACTAAATACTTTTTATCGAAAACCATGTCCATATGAAATAACTCTTTTTAGAAAGCACAATGCCGAGGGGAAACAAAGAAAAGTCAATCTTGAACTTTCACGAGACTTGAGAGATCTCAGACTCCCAGGTATTAATCTAAAGCGATGTAGATAAGAGGTGATCTATACATACGGAAAAAGAATAGTTCACTTAGAGTTTACTTTCATCCTTTCTCTTAGATATCCATTCTCCTATACTGGCCTCAGCAGCGTGTGGCGATCCTCGCTTCTCAAGGAGGAAAGAGAGAATATCCGCATGTGAGAGTTCCCTCTCCGGAATTTGGTCTGCGAACTTCTTTGCAAGCCACTGCACTTCTGCATTTGCCTCAGTTCGTCTCTCTGAGTGAGGTATCTCTACTTCAGACTTCTCAAAGACAAGGCAAAACAGTTTTTTCGCCATATCGTTGTTGGCAAGTTGAAATTCAATCGCAATGTCTACGCGACCGGGACGTTTGAGTGCCATGTCAAGACGTTCGATATAATTTGTTGTCATAATGAGCACTCGTCCTTCATGCGAAGCCACACCGTCGAGAACGTTGAGCAGTCCCGATAGTGAGACTTTTTGTCGTAAATTGGGGAGTTGTGAGGGTAATCCTGAACCTAAATCCAGATCGTCGGTGCCAGAATCACGGGATCTTACGGTTCCGATAGCATCCACATCTTCCAAAAGGACAACGCAACGCTGAGGAAGCTCACGGAACAACTCGCTGAGTTGGTTATCATCGACCATAGATAGGCTGACTATGTATATGTCTAAGTCAAAGTGACCTGCAATAGATAAGCAGAGACTGGACTTTCCAGTTCCGGGGTGGCCATGTAAGAGATAGCCCCTTCGATAAGGTAAACCGCGGCTCGTATACCAATGTCGAGTTTCTGGACTGAGGAACAGCTGGATATCATTTAATAGCATTTGCTTCAGATCTTCATTCATGATAACGGTCTCGATCGGCCTGATATACGGGGTAGCTGTTATTTCCCAAACTTGCCTTCGGCGCTCAAAGACTGAAGTTTTGGTCTCAGAAAGTTTTAAATAGCTAAGTCGGCATTCAATCAGAAGGTCTTTCAAAACCTGTGATGATAAGCCGAAACAAGAGAGGACCATTAGTTTCGATGCATGGAAATTCGACCTTCTTTCTACGCATTGGAGCATAAGCAAATGTCTTTTGTACCAGAAAAAGACAGTTTCTTGCCACGGTGAGAAGCGCAAGAGCTTCTTTCCGATTGTGTCAGTATTGGATTCTCTAAGTCCACGATCTCGCATGTTGACATTGGCTAGTAAAGATCGGGCGCTTGAAGCAAAACTTTTATCATAAAGCCAGGATTCAAGCATAGTGTACGCTTCGTTGGGGTACTGCACTTCGACTTTTGACTCTGCAAAACGTCAGACAATGAAGCTTGTGTCAAAGCGCTTATCAAAAAAAAAAAAAAATAAAATAAAATAAGTTACGAACTAAAGTATGATTTTAGAAAGTTTATTCCGTTCTTAAGAATAAACTTCAAGCAGTAAACCAGAGTTCCGAAAATAATTAAAAAGCGGGTATACCTATCCAAGGCACCATTTTGAAACCGTCGGAGAGCTGTGAGAATGCCCACAAACCTGGGGGAAAAGACATCTGTAATAGAGATATTACCAGCTAAAGCTAGCAGCGAAGAATTGCCCTTTGCAGATAGGGACATAATGGAAAGTAAAGGGTGAACGACAACTTGAAACCGGTCTGGTTGAAAGGCGAGAATCTTAATTACGATGTTTTTTCTTTACTGTATTGGTATAGCCGAATCAAGCGGAAATCTCTGAATATGAAAATGGAGCTTCAAAGCTTGTGTCGAAGTACTTCCCTAGAGATTTTAATGGCAAGGTAGCCAGAAGAGAAAAGAAGAACAGAGCGCCGAGCAATGAAACTGAAATTTTCAATGAACCTTTTGTAGGATCCCGAGTCATTTCAGGCACCAGCCTGATTATTGCTGTTTCTCAAAACATTTTTTCATTGGTAAGGCGAGGTCTGGATGTATGCCATGAGCACGAATAAGATAACGCGGGACAAATCTGGACCCACACTTAGCCCACAAAGAAGTATCACTTGTTCAATTCTTTGCCCTGACACTGTGGGTATATTATTGGACCAAGCTCAACGTATGTCGAGGCATATAAACAATTATAACTGGGCCTTAAATACAAGTGGTTCCGCCATTGCTTTCTGGCGCAACAACGTAACCTTACTCCATTGTTTTGATGGTCTTATTTCCCTCTGGGAGCCAACATAAGAGTAATCAAAATAATAATAAGCTCGGTGTAATACGGCGATCATCAACGCTCGATACCGAAAGAGTACGCCCTCGAGAAGTTTAGAAGAGCTCCAATCTTTTTGCAAGAAGATTTAATACACATTGCCTCGGTGTGGCAATGGAGGGAGCCATATTCCTGTTGGTTGGTTCGCGCATCCTTGTCTCCGTAAGTATATCTTACTTGTCACGCGCTGTAAAGACAAGATCAAGCTTAGGCAATGCTAGCGTAAATGCATCGCGCTTTGAGTCCCAGAACTTTTCCGCTGTTTGGTTGGGGCCGAGGGCCACATTGTAGCGATGTACAATCTGGGATACTACGAACCGCAGTTCCATGAGGCCCAGCTGCTTGCCGACGCAAGAGTAGAGGCCTGATCAATTAGTATGCGTAAGGAGCAATAGTATATGCACAAGAAAAATGAATGAAGCGTGGTCGACGAACCAATTGAGAATGGCGCAAATACGGATTTGTTTTTAATAAGCTCTGGTCTTGAAGTAAACCGTTCTGGGATGAACTCTTTTGCATCGACGAATGATCGCTCATCTGAGTAGGACCATGTATTAGACAGAATAATGGTTTCACAGGATTAGTAATAGCCCAAAAAAAACACTACTTACCCCGGTTAACCGTGTGCACAGGTACTTGGACAATAGTGTTGCCTGGAACAAAGTTGGCACCGATCTGCAAACCTTGCGGTGGTGTTACTCGCTGTAGTCCGGATGGCACTGGTGGATGCACACGTAGGGTCTCGTTGATTACGGCGTTGAGCAGTGGGAGCTTAGAGAGTGAAGTAGCATCGACAGTTTTGCGGTCTGGAGTAAAGTACGCATCGAGCTCTGCCTGAAGATTCTCTGTAGTCGTTTGATGCATGGCCAGTTCAAAAAAGAGCGCGGTAAGCGTAGCAGCTGTCGTGTCACTGGATTGAGTATGAGTAAGGGATGCGTATGAATTTTGCCAAGATAAGGATAACGCACCTTCCAGCTACCGCAATCAAATATGCATCCCCATCTAGATCTAATTTTGCTTTCCTTGTTTTGGGATTCCGCTCATATTCATCTAGTAGCCATGAGAATACATCGGGTACACCCGGTTTGGACTAAGGTTCTTGTTAGAATAAAGTTTCAAAATGATTGAAATAGAAAAGGAAACCCTACTCGGATCCTCTGCTGGACCTGCTCTGCACACCATGCCCAGAACTTGTAGTGGTCTGCGCTCAAAATTGGTGTGATCTTAAATAATGGAAAGATCCATGTAATGCGTGCCAGATAGCCATTGACGGTCATATCTGCGTGCAAGCATTTCATAAAGTAATGCTTGACACCATCACGTAGCATATAGAATGACTTGCCAAATGCCAGGTCCCCCATGACATCAAAACTGTAAAAATTAAACCAGTCTGATGCGTTGATCACTTGACCTTGGAACTCATCAATACGCGCCAGAAGCTGATCTGTGTACTTGTGAATGCGTGGCTCATAGTCGCGCAGGGCTGCAGGTGCCATTAGTTGCTGATTGAAATGTAGGTGGTGGGATTGCAAATCTTACCTTTTGCGCTGAAACCACGATCCCAAACCTTGCGTCGCCGTGTGTGTTCATCCCGGTCGCGGACGGTGTTCAAAAGGGTGCGTGGGTGCGAGCCATTGTAAAATGGGCCTTTGGTGCAAGGCGAACGAGAAGAGTAGATCGCCTCAATAGCTGCCGGGTCAGCAATTGATAGCTCAGATGGACCTATTGGAACAAACGTTAATATCCTGATACCATTTTTAGTGCCTAGATGGGAGCACTCACCTATTCGGAAGTAGTCACCATATTGCTCGTGTAGCTTTTCCACCTTAGAAAAAAGGTGCAGCTTCTTGGCACCAAGGTAAGTTGGATAGAGATTGGAGATGCGCGAGAGAAAAGGTCCCGGATATCGTCTTAGGCGGTGGAAGAAGAGGCGGTATACGACCATACTGAAAAATACTCCTACCAAGTGGAGGGCTCCTATCATAAGGACAGAGCTAAGAGTGCTAATGAACGAAGATGCGACGAAGCTCTTAGTTGCAACTATAGACTGCTCTGTCACGTTATGCACGCCTAAAGCCAGAGCCACAAGAGCCGCTACATATGTAAATATGAGGTCTGGCAGTAGCAGATCCCATTCACCCCAGCGGTAGGCTATGATATGAAGAAAAGCCCCGCTGGCGAAAGCCAACACCAGCGCAAGTGGCTGGAGAGTACGTATGTTGATGGCCACAGTGCCTGCGGCTGGCAGAGACGCAGTCACGCCCTGTCGAAGGTCCTTCCACATAATGCCGGCCGAGCGTAGCAAAGACGAAGGAGACTTCTAAATCAATAGTATAGAGGAACCGGATTAGTACACGCCAGCGCTTATTCAGCGAATTGGTGAGAAGCTATCAAAGATCGAGTTGGTTAGATATTTTACGGTGGCCATCAGGCCAAAGTTCTGTGATTTATATTTGGAAGGCAAAAATCTGGCTATCCAGTCACAGAGACGGTGAATATGCACGCACTTTTTACTTTTTTGCTCTTAGACACGCTGAAATGTATCGTACGGGGCTAACCGATATTCAAGAATTGTAATGCCTTAGCTTTACAGTAGCCTGAGATATTTCGATGTCGATTACGCTAAAGAGACGCTATTTTCTACCCTGGTTGAAATTTATACCTCGGTTTCCAATCACAGCACGCAAGACTGGGGGGAAAATGGGACAGGAATTACTCCGTAGTATGGGGCAATGCAAAATCCGGGGAAGCGGGGAAACGAGAGCCATTGCAGCAATAATTCAAGTGAATATTTTTTGTAGATCCCGAGGATACATATGGATGGTTTGATCCGAATATCGATTGGTGGTCCTTGCAGAATGGAGCATGAACTACTGTATGGTCACATTATTCCTGTTCGCGCCGTAGTTTCAAAAGCCCTTCCATACAGGTACATCTTTTCTCAGGGTCTATCACAGGAAAATCGTCTTCGTGTTGCAATAACTGCGCAGACCGTCCATGCCCCATTCGCGGCCAATGCCACTCTTCTTGTGGCCTCCAAATGTCGCCGTGGGCTGGATGCCGAGGTGGCGGTTTATCCATACACTGCCCACATCGAGCTGGCTTGCCAGGGCCGCTGCCCGTGCGGTGTCCGCTGACCACACTGAAGCACCCAAACCCATATCACTAGCATTATGCCGCAGAACAACCTCTGCCTCATCCTTCCAAGACAGAAGAGGCACAACAGGACCGAATGGCTCCTCAACGACGACCATACTATCTTCCGCTGGACGGTCAACTATAGTAGGCTGGATGAAATAGCCTTTGGCATAAGCGTCACCATCTTCCGCAGTTAATACGCGGCCTCCAGTCAGAATACTTTGCTTGTTCTTGTTGATATCACTCAGAAACTCCTGCACACGATTGTACTGGCGGTCGTTTTGGATCGGGCCAATAAACGAGCCGGGTGCAAATCCATCACCAACCTGAAATGCTCCTTGCACGTACTTTACAAACGCATCCTGGAATGCATCGTAAATATCTTCATGTACGTAGATACGCTTGATTGCAATGCATATCTGGCCGGAATTGAGAAATGCTGCTGTCGCCACCTGTGGAGCCACAGCCGCGACATCTACATCAGGGCATATGATGGCAGCATCATTACCACCGCTAAGCTAGTTAGCGTTCTTGTGCTCATGCCCAGACCCATACGTAGATATTTCGCTTTTTAAGATTTACCAGACTATTTTGTTATAACACTTACAGTTCCAGGGTCACTCGTGTTAGGTTCTTGCTGGCACTTTGCATGACACGCTTGCCAGTGGCTGTCGACCCCGTAAAGCTGATTTTGTCAATTCCGGGATGCTCGGTCAGCATGGGGCCTAAGTCGTCGCCGCCGCTCAGCACCTGCACCACCCCGGGCGGGAAGAATTGTTGGGCTAGCTCAACAATTTTGATTCCGCAGTACGGTGTGTATGGCGACGGCTTGACGATAATACAATTTCCTGTAAGTAGGGCGGGTCCCAGCTTTCCGCAAAGTAACATAACCGGAACTGCAGAAATTAGTATCAAGAAAATAGATGAAAGAAATTAAAGGGTAATAGAAAATTGGGCATAGGAGGAAAACGTCTCCAAAAACGCACAGTTCCACGGCACAATGGCTGCTACTATGCCGAGCGGCTCATAATACGTTATGATCTTATTCTCTTCCACAACATCCAAGGGCAAGTCTAGCTGAGTAGTGCCAACCAGCCAACCTATACCAGCGTCCAGCTCTTGGTCAGCAAAGACCGTCTTTTTAAGAGTCGTGAATAATTAGCACATTGAAGAACTAGCTATTTTGATAACTTGAAGAAATGCTCACAGCTTTGCCCTGTTCCATCGTTAGAAGCTTTGAAAACTCGGATTTTAGTGCCGCTAGAGCGTTGGCAAATGTCTGTATCAGTTTCTTGCGATGTTCCACTGATGTTTGCTTCCACGTCGGAAATGCTGCACGAGCTGCCTGGATTGCAGCGTCGACATCTTCAACCGTTGAGACGGGTACAGGAAAAAGCTCTGCCGCTGTAGATGGATTGATACCATGGCGGCAGTTGACGGTGGCCGATGGCTTGCCGTCAATAATATTTTGAAAGCTTGTAAAGTCTAGAGATAAGGCAGGGGTACTCAGAGCACCGTCCGTATGTTTGGCTGCCATTGCTGTGTTTGTGTATTTGTATAACTGTGTGCGGTTGTATATGCTGTGGAGAGTTCGAAGGTAGTGTTCTCAAAACTAAATGTGCTATAGCATTGCTTATTTATTCTTTGCAAAACGATTGACTAACATTCAACAGAGAGCCAACGCTTTACTCACGTCTTTCTAGCCACATGACCCACGATATCTGGCCGAGGTGTTCGGCCGTTTGCATGTGTGTGTTGTCTCGGTAGAATATTGGAGAGAGGGTTCCTCTACAGGATTAGTAGTGTGACGCTAAATAGCTGAGCATATTAGTTCTCTATTACCCCCTCTCCTTTTTAATCCGTAGTGGGAGACCTGCAGGAGCTAATCTGTGTATTTTAATGTTGTCTTCTCTCGTTTCATTATGCTTCGAGTTGTAGAATAATTTTGCTGTAATAGTTCCTGGTAATCACGGAAAAATCGGTAGCATTTCATCTCATCCCCATTTTATTCGTTCAGCGCACACTAACCATGTCTGTGACAACTACGAGCGCCATTGTCACCCTCGCACCGCTTGATGGCGACATCAAATGGAAGATGGAGACTGTTTCTCTGCGTGATATCGGCCCTGACGAGTTGCTTGTACGTATTGTCGCATCTGGTATATGCCATACGGACATTGTTTTCAGTCTGCTACCCGAAGATCAAATTCCTTATCCAAAAATTCTTGGGCACGAAGGTGCGGTTCCTTGGTCATATATTCCTTGCATAATATCTATCAGATGCGTTCACTGACTGGCTCTAGGCGCTGGTGTTGTTATCAAAGCAGGAATTGAAGCAGTAACTCTGGCCAGAGCTGGAGATCCTGTGCTACTATCGTTCAAGAGTTGCGGAGCTTGCCCGAGCTGCCTAGACAGTCACCCAGCTTTTTGTGCTCACTTCGCGACGAATTATATTGGAGAGAATGGCATTTTTAGCGGACCAGGAGAGATGTCTCCTCGTGGTAACTTTTTTGGCCAGTCGTCCTTTTCGCAAATAGCCATCGTGAAGGCGTCATCGGTAGTCAATGTGAAAGATCATGTCAAAGATGAAGATGAATTGAAGCTGCTAGCGCCTCTTGGCTGCGGCTTCCAAACAGGAGTTGGCACAGTTGATTTTGTGGCTAATGCGAGGCCTAGTGATACCATTGTTGTTATGGGTCTCGGCGGTGTTGGCCTCGCGGCGGTGATGGCAGCATCCCGTTTGAAGAAATGCAAGGTGATTATAGGCGTCGACCGCGTCACCAGCCGGTTAAAGCTTGCAAAGTCCTTGGGCGCCACGCATGTCATCAACTCTACCGACTTGTCTGGCGACGACATCGTCAAGGCTGTTATGGGGTTCACGGGCGATGTTGGAAGCTCTATTGCTATTGATACTACTGGCTCTGTGGAGCTTATCCGTGCCGGTCTGTCTTTTACAGGAATTCGAGGGCAGTTAATACTCATCGGTGTGACGGCCCCCGATGCTACACTAGATGTGCACGTAATGTCCTTCCTACAGGTATGTCTTATCACAGCACCGAATTTATATCTGTTGAGTTCTCCTTTAACAACGTAGGCCGGTAAAATTCTTCGAGGCTGCATCGAGGGCGATGCAACGCCTTCAGATTATATTCCAAAATTAATCCAGTGGTACCATGATGGGAATCTCCCATTTGATAAGCTGATCAGATTTTACTCGGTACGAATCTATACCTGCTTGTTTGTTTCATACTTATCAATTTGCTAACGGCAGTATTTGTGATATGATGTGAATAGGCTATGGAGTACGGAAAAGCGTTGAAAGATATGAAGTCTGGCGAGACTATAAAACCTGTACTGATATGGTAAAGATGCAGGATGTATTTACGTCTTTTATTATTAATATTAAAATTATTATTATTCATATGTCCATGGTTGCATTAAAACTGTGTACTGCATGGAAACTCAATGGCAAAGCCTCTCAAGAAAAGTAATGTAGTTTTGCTAGTGAAATACAGAAACGCGGTTAGTGAGATGATTATGCTAATCGTGTCACCGTACTGATTGCCAAATGCTGCCGTGAGCTATGGCAGCATGCAATTCTCGAAATGTAGCTGGTACATAAATTAATTGTTCAACCAGTTAGCTTCCTCTACTGAAATTTAAGCCGCGGAACAGGATGATCCTGGAGAAAGCATGGTTCGGCTACGGGACTGTATGTGGGGATCGTATACGAAGTCTACGTTGGCCCTGTTTTCTCTAGTTGAGCTTGCGTGTCTCCACCTAAACCCTGGAGGCTCATACAGTATCATAGATTACTACCTCGTTTGGCAGCTAGTAAATATGCCGAGCATGGTAACCAAGGCATGCTGGTTTAACGGGGCGCATATATCTAAGTGTCAGTTTGGCCACGATATTAAAAGGTACAAAACATTGCCTATCATTTATGTTTACGCTGGTTGTATCTTGTTTCTTTCTTCCGTTTTCTTCTTTTATTTGGCTGTTTCGAATACACCGTATAACTTTTATTTCTTATTCATCAATTATTTGCAATCTTTCGTTTCCACCATGGTTTTCACATCACGATACAACATTGACATTCCTTCCCTAGATGTACTATCTTATTTGTTCGGTGTGTGTTATTTTGAATCTCCCTCGACGATAGATAATGCTGATGCTATAAGACACACCAAACCAATCGGGAAACGATTCACTCTATGTCAGTGCTGAGAGGCCGGAGCTGAGATTCAGCCGGACCCTTCTAGAGGATGTTGTGACTAGGATTGCAGGAGGGCTTCGACAACTTGACTACGTCACAGATGATAGCGTTGTCTTGTTGTTAGCAGAGAACTCTGTAAGCGAAATCGCCTAGACGTTGGTTAACTCTCGAGAGCACATATTCAACAGCCTGTTGACATCTGTTTCTATTATAGATATGGTATCCGGCTATTGTTCTCGGTACAATCTGTGCAGGTGGTGTCTTCACTGGGGCCAATCCTGGATACACAGTCACAGGTACGAGTAGCGCTGCAGTTCTAAAAAAGAATTTAGACAACGTCGAAGTATGCTAATTGGAAATATCAGAGGTTGCACACCAAATAAAGACGTCATGCACTCGATGCATTTTCACCGATGAAGCATGCCTTGCGACAGCTCTCGAGGCAGCAGAACATGCCGGACTGCCCAGAAGCTCCATAATTGTCATTGACGACACCCAGGGGACAAGCTCACGTAATGACTTCACGCGTCTTGAGGCCCTTCTTTCGCATGGAAACTACCGGTGGCAGCGAATTACTGATATTGATGTGCTCACACAGAGGTATGTCTGCTTCCTATCTTGTCTTGGCTGTGCCGTTTTGCTAATGTCTCATAGGACCGCCGTTCTGAACTTTAGCAGTGGTACTACTGGATTGCCTAAGGCATGCATGATAACGCACAGAAACCTAGTAGCCAGCGTGGAACAACAACTGTATCTCGACAAACAATGTGGTCTTCGTCGCGGCGATCCTACCTACGTCCGGAAGGACGTGCAATGTGCCTACCTTCCTTTGTACCATGCACGTAAGCAATATAACCCGCTTTCTAATACGCCCTTTCGTGATCTATAGTCTATTCTGTTTAACAAGTTCGTTTTTTGCTAGTTGGCCTTCTCACCTTTTGCATATTGAATGTGAAGCGTGATTGTTCGACTGTTGTTATGAGAAAGTTCAGCCTACCGGGGCTCCTTGGCAATATCCAGAGATTCCGCGTCAACAACTTGGTGTTAGTACCTCCCGTGGCGGTGGCATTGATCAAATCACCGCTTGTGGCAGCACACGATATTTCTAGCGTGCAGTGGGTCATATGCGGTGCCGCGCCCTTGGGTGCCGACACGTCAGCCCAGGTCGAGGCGCTCTTTGGTCCTAGCAACGTACACGTACGCCAAGGATGGGGTATGACTGAAGCAACAGTTGCAGTGACTGTGTTTGCGCCTGACGAGTTCGACCCGACACACCGTACTGTTGGCTATTTGGTACCTAACGTTGAAATGAAGGTAGTCGACAAAAACGGTCACGAAGTCGGCTATAATGAAGAGGGTGAGGCCCTCATACGGGGGCCTAATGTCTTTAAAGGGTACTTTGGCAATACAAAAGCAACACAGGAAGCTTGGACTGCGGACGGGTGGCTAAAGACGGGAGACAGTATCATGGTTGAGAGCAGTGGCTTGGTCCGCGTGGTTGATCGCATGAAGGAACTGATCAAGGTCAAAGGATTCCAGGTAGCTCCCTCGGAGCTGGAGGCCCACTTGTTAGAGCACGACGGCGTCCTGGACTGTGCGGTCATCCGTGTGATCAGGTAAGTGGAGCTCAGTTACATACAAAGACTGCGAGACACCACATATTGACCGCAGCGCAGGAATGGTTCTGAGCGCCCTCAGGCACATGTTGTGCGAAAGGGCGAGCACGTTACGGCGGAGTCTATTGCCCAGTTCATCAGAATTCGACTTTCAGCGTACAAACAATTGACGGGTGGTGTCGTGTTCACGGATACAATTCCCAAGTCACCATCGGGCAAGATCTTGCGTCGGATGCTGCGGGACCCAGATGACGAGTCTAGCAAAGCGAAGTTGTAGAAATTGCATTGGGGTGTAAAGTAGAGCTGAAAATTTATGCCGCGGTAGAAATTTTCTACCGACAATTGTCAGAGTAAGATGCACCGCCCGCGAGGGAGTTAGTTAGTTTCCGGCGCAAATGCATGTATCTTACATATGTGCAATACTTGTTCTCATATCTCCACTTCAAGCCTAGATATCTCGCTAGCATCGTAATCCAGATGGCACAGCTAGCCTCTTTCACGATAGCTTGTAGTAGCCCCGCACTTCTCCACACTCCCCCAGTGTCTCAGGTTTGGACGGAGGCATTTTCATCTCCGTTGTTCTCCAGCCCACCCCTTGTCCATTGCGATGCTCTTATATCTCCATTCTGGTCTTTGACTCGCTTTAGTTATATTTATTCTTCTGTAATTCTGATTGCATATATCGTGCAGCTATAACGTTCCATATCTCACCAGTTATGCCAAGCAACGACAGTCATAGATCCGACAATGATAGTGTTGGTTCATCTAAGCCGAGGCGTCGGGCTACGAGAGCTGCGCGAGCTGCGCGAGCTTGCCTCGCCTGCCGTGCCCGCAAAGTGCGATGCGACGTCGTTTACCGTGAAGGACGCTGCACAAATTGTACCCTGGATAACTGCGAGTGTGTCGTGAAAGCTAGACCAAGCCATTAGTAAGAAGCGACCGCGGACATGATACTAGTAATGAGAAACGAGCCAAACAGTTTGCTAATCGTAGTCATGTTCAGTCAGGCCAGCAAGAAGAATATAACAGCAGTCACTACCAGCACGCATCCAGAATCGCAACAGATTCCACAACTACAAACGCAAGTGGAGATGCAGATACCAGAGCAGCAGGAGAGACAGCCATCAGCATCACAGCTGCCATCTCCTGCATCACCTGTACAGGATGTCCCGGATAGCCCTTCACCAACTGTCTTACCAGAAGCTGCTCCTGACGCGGCAAAGTTATTATCCCTGGACATAGATACCAACAATGACTCCACTCCATCCACAGTAATGAGTCCAGAAGAGGACATTTCTTCTTGTTTAAAGCCACTAAGCGTGCCTCCAACAACGGGCAGCAACCAAATACCCTTCCTTGATGAGGTCCATGGTATGGATCTCTCTGTGCCATACTCAGCTGGAGTTCCGCTGTTAAGTGCAGATGCGATCGGTAGTGGAAGTAATAGCAAATTCAACCACAATACTAGCGACGCCGCATCCACCGATCCTTTAGTACACGTCGTTTATCAGCGTTTTCCGTTTGTTCAGGCAGACCTTTCACTCATGTCTGACCAAGATATCTACTACCTGGACGGCCAAGGGTGCTTCAAGGTACCTGAGCGCCAAGCCTTGGATGAATTTGTGCGAGAGTACTTTATGCACGTCCATCCCGGTCTTGCAATGCTAGATGAAGCCGAATTCTGGGATATGTACAATACACAAATTGGAGGGCTACGCAACTACGCACATGGTATTCGTTCCTACCTCCCTCTTCTTGTTCTTCAGGCCATACTTTTTGCTTCCTGCAGCGTAGGTTTATACCTCTTTTTGCCTTCTTAGTAGAAGGCTCGGACGCCCAAGACTTACATACCATGACAGTATGTGTCGACCGCTACTATCCAACGGCTTGGATTCGCTTCTGTACTCGCTGCTCGGGACACATACTATCACCGCGCAAAGGTAGGTTCCTATTGCTCTTCTCGACGGAGTGAATTAAGAATTTAGCAATCTAACATGATCACACGTTTCCGAAGCTTCTCTATGATTTCAACAGCGAAATGAACCCTATCGAAAATTCCCGCGCTGCGCTCCTCTTAACGTTCAACGCGTCTATGCGGGAACGCAAGCGTGCTAACACTCTCTGGCTAGCACAAGCTGTCGAGCTTGCCCGTGCAGCCGGCGCACATCTGTGCCATGCAACTGCTTCTCTCGAGCTAGCGGATCAGACTTCCGTCAAGAACCAGAGAGCTCTAAAGCGCCTTTGGTGGTGCTGCATCATCCGTGATCGCATTCTGCCTCTTGGAATGCGTCGCCAGCTGCTCATCACTTGGCCCGACGGCTTTGACCCTAAGAAAAACGGTCTTGTTGAGGAAGACTTCGCTGCAGAAATTTCAGCTTCGCAAGTTTATGACGCTACAACAAAGCGCTCTCTAACCCAGCTTTTTATCATGCTCTGCGACTTGGCTGTTACTTTGACAAGCGTTCTCACGACCATATACCCATCTAACAACTCTGTCGACGCTTGTCTATCAACCGAAAAGCTGACTTATTTGCCCAAGCATCTTGATCACATCGCCGTATGCAAGCAACAGCTCACAGCCTGGGGAGAGATGGTCGCTATTCACTTTCCCACACCAGCGGACATAAGCGGCAGACATGAATCGGTCGTCCTGTATACAAATCTTATGTACATTTATTATCAGTACGTTGTGGAGAAGACTCTGGATCTCACTACCTTTCTAATTGTTCGTGCTCCTTATAATTGTAGCTCTAGCATTATTAACGAATATTCTTTTGCAGCGCCGCTTGCCTCTCCATCTCCCAGCATGAATCTCTGCTTTTAGCCGCCCGACCATTGGAGGCTGCTCAAAACCATGGCGGTCTGCGCCAGTGTCGGCTGGAATTAGAGGATGCATCTGCTAAAGTGACCGACAACTTGAAAGAACTGCTGCAACTCAAGCTCGGCAGATATCTTCCGATTAGCATGTACGTATCAATGCTCTTTCATATCAATTATGGCACTCTGTAGTCCAAACAACAGATAGCTGACTTCTACAGTGGTGCATATGTTGCACTACCGCTGTCATTCCATATAATGGACGTCAATATGTCAACATGCCCGTCGCAAACTGCACAAAAGCTGAGTAAATTGAGTATTTATACTGAGGCTATGAAGATCTTGCAGTGTCTTTATGATGGCACGAGCGATCTGTGTGATTATGTGCAATATGCCGCCCTTAATGTGGCCAAGAACTCGCTGCCCAATCCGCAACTAGACCCGGCGAAGTCAATTCAATGTCATAGCTGCGATACAGGTCTCAGCTGCACAGCTCACTGGCTCAAGTCTAAGCCATTTCTACAGTTTAACAGCTACTGGGGCCGCTTACTGCTGCAGCAGCCGAAGCTGTATTTCAAGGCTACCTATAACATAGATTTGTTTCTTTCTTTGGGTCGGCATCCAGAAGACTACGATTTCCCGGTTACTCTCAAGGCAATACGCTTGCCACCATACATACGTCTTGAAATCGAGGAGTTTGGCAATGGGCCTTCCGGTGGCAACCTCCTAATGAATGCCAGCACCGATGGTGAGACGTTGAATATGGCCACGCAGACGGTCGAGGGTAGCGAAGGTCAGAAAGACAAGAAAGAATGCACTAGGATTGGCAATTCAAGAGAAAATAGCGAGGATGACGGAAATTGCATCCAAGACTGGACATTAAACGCGTCTATGACTTGGCCTAATATTATGGATATTGCGGTGAACGATATGGATTTTGGCGACCCTCTTCTAAACTTTCCTCCCCTCTTGGAGGAATTTGACTTAGATGTTTTAAAATAACTCCTCTTGAAAGTTAAAATGACCTAGATAAAATAATAATAATAATAAATCCCAATACAGGGGTGGAACTTTGTTGCAAGCGCCCAAACACATCTCTACACCACAACGAGCAATGCCTACAATAGGAAGTCACGATCTCAATATGTCTTTCTATCCCTGTGCGTATGCGTCACTCGCTGCTTAGCTACCAACAAAGTGACGGATTTCTGATTTGCTGTCCTGATAATACCTAATTATAAGGATACTCCTAGGCCGTGAGAACTTGTGAAATCCTGTAAGGGGCAGCCTTAATATATACCTGAACCTGTGCTGACTTGCTAGCATTTGGATAGCTCACCCATCGACCTTCTCTCCATCCTCCAAGAGTTTCAGTAGGCGATTAAGATAAGTATTCTTCCTTGAGATCGGCGTAGAGACTTTCCAGTGCCCCGACAGGGATCTCCTCTTCCCCTAGTTTCCAGCCTGGCCCCATTTCAAAAATCTCTTTGGTAACCTTCGCAGGAAACGGGTACCTCCGATCCGACATTAAACTGTCCAGCAACTGCTCCATCCTATGAAATCTAATCTTCATTTCTCGATTCATTTCGCGGAGCTGCTTCTTAAAGCACCTGCCACTCTCATTATACCTAGTAAGCCGGCGGTAGTGCGTCTCGTTTCTTTTTCTATTAAAATGGCAGGATATTTTATCAGCGGAGGCGTTTCTTTCCTGATAGGCACGTTGAACAACCCAGCGAGACTCGCAGCACGCTGTCCAAAGTCCCCGGTCGTCCATAAATTGGGCTGCAGGCTCTCGACCACCGAGTGTGAGCTCGAAACTAGTGAAGTAATGCATGCAAGGTGGCGGCTGGGCGGCAGCCGTCCAAATCATAATTCTCAGTTCGGCAGGCAGATATGGAAAGAAATGAAAGATTTTTTGTGCAGGTGGTGAAACAAGAGCGTTCTTCGAAGCAACCTTTGAGATCAGCAAAGCCGTTTTAGAGATTTTCCATGCGACCACGGAAAGTTTCGCAGAGCTGAGAGAAAGGGGCCTGAGAAAATCATTGACGGAGTGGACATTGCGATATGCGCGCTCGTGAAAGAGAAGCTTTCCGGCGATCATTCCAATTCTATTTCTGACTTCTTCTAGGTTTGAGCTGACTAGATAGAGCTCTCTATCCGCTTGTTCGAGCTTTGCGACCGTGGAAAGTGAGGCTGTGAGAGGTGAGGCCATCGTGTAAAGGCAGCGGCTGCTTAAAGATGTGAGATCATAGCGTGTTGTTGCGCTATCCTAGCAAGCGTTTTGCGGACGAAGTTAAAGCATCCATGAACGTCCCCAACAAGAAAATTTCGCTGAAGCGACGGTCAAGGTGATGAAAGAGAATTTTTATACAGTGCGTTTTCAATGCTTTGCTGGTGTTAAATTAACCAGACAAGATTCTCTTCACCATAGAGAGTGCTTTGTAAAACAGACTCGGCATCATCTTCACAATTATTACAAGCTTAGTTCTAGTTTTCTTCTTTTTTATCGGAAATTCCAGTCGAGGCGTCTAAACGAAACACGGTGGCAGTGGTACAGGGGCATACCTAATAAGCAGGTTAGAGCAGGAAGTGCACAGGTGCAGTTTCAAAGGGGGAAATTCTCAAGAAGGATTATCGTATGGTATATTACGCTGTTGAAAGCGAAATTTAGGTTAGTAAAGGTGTTGTGTGACATGCCATTACCGCTGTCCTGGTACTTGGAACCCAGCTATGAATCGGGCACCACTTTTGCCCAAGGTTGGCTCAAAGGACTGTTCGGCCTTGCTCATGTACCGCTCAGTCTTGGTGGCGTCGCCAATTGCGTGGCTTGGAAATGAGGGGTTTTCTGTTCGAGACATCTATTTTTAAACTCTCCTGCTGAAGAAAACGATTTTCAAGTCCAAGTATCACGTCGATTCGCGTAAATAGAACACGGAGGCGCAGTATTCACCAAGAGATATGGATACAATTATCTGCTCGAAGTGTCGAGCACTCTGCAATGCGATCCGCCCTCAGAAAGACAATATTCTGGTACATCATCAGACGATTGAGATCTTGCGGATGTCTGCATCAAGTCGATGCCGCCTTTGCAAACTGATTGTTTATAGCATTGATGAAAAAAAAGAGAATATCAACGCAGCTTCCAAAGTAGCACTGAAGACAATATCGAACCAGGGTATCGAAGTTACTACAGAGAAAATTTCCGCGGTCATATCTGGAGACAGTACTAAGCAACAGAAGCCGCTGGTGTCGTATGTTGTCTTTTCTAATTTCGCTCTGCCATGTGAGTTGATCTCAATGCACACACTCTTATGTTTCGACAGACGGCTTATTCTGCATCTCGACAGCCAAAATTGACCCGCCATTGCGGTCTTTGGAATCCTCGAGCAATATATCAACGGGCTCTATTGAGACGTTTGGGCTTGTGAGAGCGTGGCTAGAAGAATGCCTGAGTGGCCATTCAAGTTGCACAAAAGCTCAGACCGGCGATCCTTTCTTGCCACGGAGAATATTAGATGTTGGTCTCGGCCCAGATTCGCATGAGATTTTTCTGCGGGAGACGATGCGCTCTCTCAAGGGACAGTATCTGATCCTGAGCCACTGTTGGGGAGGGCAATGCAGCATTCAAACCACCACGCTTAATATTGACCAGCACCGGCATCAAATCCTACTCACGAACATGCCAAAAACTTTTCAAGACGCTGTTCAAATTACACGCAGACTAGGGTGCCGTTACTTGTGGATAGATTCGCTATGCATCATCCAGGACAATAAGCAGGATTGGCGATCAGAAGCAAGCTCAATGCACGAATACTATCGGCAAGCTCTGGTAACAATCGCCGCTGCTAGTGGTGATGACAGCAATTCCGGCATATTTCGAGACAGGGACAGCTCGGAAAATCGTCCATGCCGTTTTGCAGCAAGTATAGAAGGGTCTCAATACGATTTTCATGCATACACGAATAGCATGTCAGCAGAAACACAAAGATCAAGCGTTGTTTCGGCTTTCTACACTCCTGGGAAATTATATAGTAGAGCTTGGGTCTTTCAAGAACAAGCACTGTCGGTAAGGACCTTGTCATACAATAAAAGGCGCGTATCATGGAGATGCCAGACGATAGTATTTGATGAGAGTCCTCCATTCTCGCAAAAAATAGAGGATTTTATTAGACACAGCATTGGCAATAGTCAAGTACGAATGAAAGATGATCCTCGGACTACGGACGCTACTTTGGCCGAACTGCAGCAAAATTGGATCTTTCCCAGCATACCTGCACCGCCGGGTAGCAGCATCTCTGGTGGTCATCACAGCAATTCTCGTAAACAACAACAAAGAGAAGCAGACATCTTCTTTATTACTTGGGGGAGCATTGTCACACATTATTCCAGCCGATATCTGACAGACCAGTCAGATAGGCTTATGGCCATCCAGGGAATTGCGAATGTAATTGCTATAAATCTTTCCAAGATTTATTTTGCTGGAATTTGGATAGACTCTGAGAGATCGATTTTTCTAGGACTATTATGGAGCATATATCCAGCAACAAAGAACGAAATATCAGAGACAGCTGATATCGCACCGTCGTGGTCCTGGGCATCAACGGCTGCGGAAATAATGTGGCCTGGGTACTTCTTTTATGGACCAGAATCAAAAATCAGTATCACTGGTCTAAAGGGCTCGAAACCCGGAGAGCAGGTTCCCCCAGAACTACTTCTCACTGGATATGTCCGAATCGGTTTTGCAAAAGACGCCCAAACTTTTGAAATCTCAAGTTGGCCTTTAGCTCTCGCCTTTGGTGAGAACCAGACAGAGATGCATACAGGTAATGAAAGATGGCCAATTGATAGAAAGACAACTGCAATAACTCTCGAGCAGAAGCTTAGCAGCGGTATACCGGTGTGGTTTCTGGAATTGGCCAGCGGAAAATATCGTACACAGGGAGATCGCCGGTTTTTGCATTGCCTGATATTAGCAAGTTATGAAGGAAAACCGAACAAGTTTCGTAGACTAGGCTATGCCGTCTGGGAGGAGCTAAAATGGGTTGACAAGAGCCTGCCAGAAACACGCAAGATAGATTTGTCACTTCTATAGAAATATACAACAAGCTTCGTGTAAATTTTCCAGCAGCTATAAAGACGAAGCTAAGCAAGAAGAAAAGTTTGACACCATACTTCCTTAGTCATTGGCCACGACAGTGCGCCTAGACTTAGGTATTTAGTTCTTAAAGCAGAGAATCTCTGGACTGGTTGCGACAAACCAGCTATCTTCATCCTTACTCCAAGCTTTCCAGGCTGTATGATATTTCTGCAGCTCTTCCTTCGTGGCTAAACCATTCTGAACCACGTTGCTGGCGAACGCTGAAGCTACCGTTCTATCGGCCCACATCTCTCCCCACCACTGCACTTCTTCCGGTGTATAGTAAGTCCACGATGATGTTGAGCATTTAATGTCTCCCTTGGCAAACCCGGCTGCCTTGGCCCATACGTGTATGAAACGGCCCGCTGAGAGGTCTCCACCGTTGGCCTTTGCGGCAGCCATGTAGAGCTTCCGCCAATTGACCAGCTCTTCCGACTCTGGGTACCAGAGAAAGGCTAAGTAGTCGGATTCGCGCGCAGCTACAATCCCGCCTGGTTTGGTAACGCGGCGCATTTCCTTTAGTACTGCTACGGGATCCTTGACGTGCTGTAGAACTTGGTGGCAATGGACCACGTCAAAATGGTTGTCTGGATAGCTCAAGGTATTGGCATCGCCGACCACAAATTCAACGTTTTGGACGCCCCTCTTCGCTGCGGTAGCGCGACCCTGCTCTAAAACATCGCCTACGCGTTCAAGGCCAATCACTTTGCCCTGAGGCACCAATAGGCCAAAGTCGACAGTGATAGTGCCAGGCCCACAACCGACATCGAGGATGGT
This sequence comes from Hawksworthiomyces lignivorus, assembly GCA_002917075.1. NCBI lineage: Eukaryota > Fungi > Ascomycota > Sordariomycetes > Ophiostomatales > Ophiostomataceae > Hawksworthiomyces > Hawksworthiomyces lignivorus. The sequence goes on along the minus strand of NTMA01000001.1, from coordinate 746,343 downwards.
GAAATTTGATTTTATATGTGGAAGCAGGTATGCTGCTGAATTCTCTGCAGTGCGCCAATTGTGCGAGCGTAGGACAGATTCATGGTGACCGTGTGTATAAGTCGCAGCCTCAAATTTTTCTGCCATGGCTTCTATGAGAAGTAAGACTTTAACCTTGGCTTTTATCGTAGAAAAAGCTGCAGTCGAGTGGTCAATCAGTAGCCCCTACAAAACTTAGCGACAGCAGACCGCGAACATACCAGGTCGAAACTAAATGTGCAGCTCAAGAAGCACAGTGGTCGTGATGGATGTATGTTGATGCTCAGATGCGCCTCAACGGTACGATATCGGCATCTCATGTAACAGAAGAATCCATGTCGTCAACACGCGAACAAATACGACGTCGTCACCTCGTCAATGTATTCCGATATCGGACAAGACAAGCTTCTTTTATTTTTCTCTCGTACATATCCGCATAACGCCGCCTGTGGCCAGACTCAGAAATTCGATGAGGTCGCAGGTAGTTAGCAATGCGACAAGTTTTCAATCATTAGGACAACCATCAGCCATGGAATATACGGCAGAAAGCATTACTACATGGTGTTGCGCAGGTTATAATTCACAAATTGAGGCCTGGAATTCTTGTCTGATAAATTTTCGGTTCCTTTGCTCGTACATCTAGAGTTTTTCTACGGCTAGTACACCCTTTGCCTAGGCAGATGCTTGCACTGCCTGAGCAGCAGTGGAGGTCACAATGGCTTCCTCTATGCTGTCGGTAGATGGCAAAATGTTTTTTGTCTCCTGCTCTCTAGTGGCCTTCTCCGCTGCACGTTTTTCTAGAGCCGCGTAGACACCCGGCAGAATATGCCGGCCGTAATCGACAGCATCGTTGATATTGTCGTATCCGCGTATGGAAATTAGTTCGGCGCCAATGTCAACGTAGTCCAAGATCGAGTCGACCACCGTCTGGTACGAGCCTACGAGGGCAGTCGACGCGCCGCGCGCATTGGTGGCCGTCACCGTTGGAAACCATAGTGCACGGTCCTGCACCTCGCCGCGCTGGGCGATGGCTAGTAGGCGCTGCGAGCCGACGTTCTGGGGAGCTGAAAACTTTGCGTCTTTGTCATCAGTCGCGGTGGCCGGAAACCAACGGCCACCGTTGCTGCTGGCTACCGCAGTTGCCTTCTCGACGTCGATCTTATCGTCACCGCGGCTGCCATTGCTGTCCTTTTGCTCGCGGAGCTGCTGCAGCTGCTTCTCGGCAGCCAGCGAAGCGTCCGAGTTAGCGTTAAGGTGGGCGAGGATGCGATGCGCCTTGGCCCACGCGAGCTCTTCGGTCTCCGCGATGATGGGCCGGAAGGTGACCCAGATGCGCGGCCGGTCGCTGCGGCCCGCCTTCGCGGCCTCTGCGTACACGCGGTCGATCTGCTCGCGGGTCTCCTTGAGCGGCTCGCCCCAGAGGCCAAAGATATCAGCCAGCGCGCCGCCGACTCGATACGCGTCGTCGGATGATCCGCCGACAGAGACGGGAATGCGGCCGGCCACGGGGCGCACGCTGGCCCGGAAATCCTTGAACTGATAGTACTTGCCGTCCCAGTCAAACGGCTCCGCAGAGGCCCAGGCGCGTTTGACGATGCGGATGTACTCCTTCTCCCGGGCGTAGCGCTCCGCCTTGGACAGAAAATCGCCCTCGCGCGCCTGCTCTGCGTCGCTGCCGCCGGCGATGAAGTGCACTACTACGCGCCCGCCGCCGCCGAGGCGGTCGAGGGTGGCCAGCTTCTTCGCAGCGACTGTCGGGAAGACGGTGTTGGGCCGCAGCGCGACGATGACGCTGATCTGCCTTGTCGCCGCGAGGATGGTGGCGGCTATGGTGAAGTTGTCGGCGCCAGACGAGTTGTAGCCTACCAAAGTGTACTTGAAGCCGTAGTCATCCAACGTGCGTGCATAGTGAACAAGAAACTCGGGATCCAGTTGCGCCCCCGGGATCGGATTGAGCTCCGACGAAGGCGTGGAGTAGGTGGCGGAGTTGAATTCAACAGGCATGTTTAGGAATCTATACTGGCTATCTTGACAGTTATCCTCTGAATTGCTGCAGCCGAAAGAGTCTCATACATAAATTTTCATATTCTTTCACAGGGATTTTTTCCAATAAAAAGATCGCAGGAGACAGTTACTATATGCGTATCAGTGCGAGGATAGGAGCTAGACTGCGGCTTGTGCCCAAGAGGAAATGGAGGGTTGGCGACAATTCTATCATGATTGCGTCACCGCATATCCTAAGAGCATGTTACATCATATCTGTAGGCCAATACCGCGGATTGGCAATCAGAAGTGCGCGACTTTAATATGGTAAATGATGAAATTGGAATTATCGCTGCCTGTTGCTATCTATCGTATATGATACAGACAAAGTCGGCAACGGCTCTCCACTTAGATATCTGATTCACACAGCTACAGCCACTTTGCACACACCGTGCCTTTTTGCTACCAATGTCCAATTGATGCATAATGCAGATCTATTCCTAGTGAATTCCTTTGCAAAGGTGCTCCTGTGGTGTTCTTTCTCCAGCGAACTTAGCTAATATGCTTCTGTACGACTACGACATAGCTCCATGGTATCCTTGCTAATCACACGATATTTACATCAGTTAGCCTCGTCCTTGGGATGTCGCCTACAGCATTAAAAACTCCTACGCGTCTGAACAAACTCTTGGACTTGTCAAGATCTGTGCTTTCATCCGTCGCGAGTAAAACTAAGCCTGTTGCAGAGCGATGACCACTCCACATCTGCTTTGGCCTGGTCTAAATGTATATGTCAGTAGTTATCCAAATTATAACAAAAAGCTGCGGAATTATAATTAGTTATGCAAGGTGGGTTTACCTGAATGCTGCTGTCTAAGGAAGATTCTAAGTAAGTGGGAGGGCGAGTCGACGATGACTGTGATGAGTCTTGAATCGAGCCGTACTCAACAAGCACCAAGCAGAGTAGCATGGAGTTGCACGAAATTTCGGGTTCGACGTCAAAAGTTGCATATACCTCATAATTTCGCTCATCTGGTGACCACCTGTAGTACTTTTGATTCCCTCCAGACTCCGATAACTCAAATGTCGCTTCAGACAACGGAACGTCGATAGCAAACCCAGAGAGTGTAATTTCAGAGGATGTAGCCTTTTGGACACGTGCCGAGGACGTACTCGTCTCAGTTCTTTGAGGTCGGTCAAATATTACTGCTCCATCATAGGCAGCCCAGGACCAGGTTGGGATCCCGTGAACAAGAGGAGCGGGTGGCCATGTTTGATGGGGCTGCGAATGGCCGAGATTGGGAACCGCATGCCAAATAAGCTCCGTGATAATATCTCTCTTCCAAAGACCAGACAAGTACACGTCATCTTGCTGAATCGACCTGATTGCATCAGCCAACCCAGCAATTGCCCGGAGCTTATCGCCTTTGATGGACAGCTTTCGCATCGTATATTCTTCCACCAAATCTTTCCATTTTGAAAATTTGTAGTCATAGGGCCTACCTTTTCGGTCTTTAACGTCACCATCAAGGAGACGGAATTTTAACCCGACGTCAAACTGCATGCTCTTTGCTTTGGGGACTGGGTCGTCTTCAGTCGCATAGCGCTCCCGGCATTCCCACACAACTCTAGCAGAAGTGAAGTGAACGACGCGGACTGACAGCTCTCGCTCCTGGAGTGTCCATCCGCGGTTGAGCAAATGCCCCTTCATGCTGTGTGTCCAATCTTGGAATGTCGGCAAAACAGTGAAAGCTTGTGGTGAATCCCTCTTGCGTAATTTGCCCTTCAGCTTTCTCCAGCGTCTTTTCGTAGCCTTTATCGATTCCTCCGATCTATCACCACTAGAGCTAGCCGATTCAAAAGAAGTTCGTGAAGGAGAATGTACTATCGCAGGCTGAAGCATGGAGCTTTTTTCAGCTATTCTTGGTGGAGGTAGTGGAGCAAGAACACAAGGTTTCATCACGGCGTTATTGCGTGGCATAAAACAGCCCTCTGTGCCGTCCGCCGCACCGGTTGCCGAAATGGTGCAGAAACTGTTGGAATAAATCTGGCTCATGGACTCGCAGTGCAGCTCGAGGTCCCTAGAGCTATCTTGTACAATGCACAGAGAGTCGATCCAGATGTACGATTTTCCCAGCTTAGAGGTGATGTTGACAGCATCTTGAAATGTTTTAGTCAAGTCTTGCCATGGTATGTTGTTTCTCCTTGAGTCAACATTCGCTGTCGTTGTTCGGGGAACCAGCTCTGGATTATTCCCCCAGCAGTGGCTAAGCGCAACGTATTCTACGTCCTCTGTATTGCTGATATCACTGCTGCTACAGAGTGTCAGCTGTAGCTGTGCCCAGCGTCGTCTGATGCGAATTAATCGAGCTGGCCTGTAGCCAGGATGGCTGTTCAGCCGGAAGAGAGTGCATGAGCTATGCGACTCAGCACACTCGTGTATCCAACCATTGAGCAGTTTGAAGACCCCGTCGTCGTTGGCATTTTCATGTAGCAAAAGACCTAAGCATCATGCTGTAAGCCTCTCTCTCACAACAATTGTATGCTGAAGCTACTGACCTTTCTCATTCACATGATTACCTCTTGCAAAGCGGACAAGGGACCAACGACTATTATCTTGAACAATGAAATGTTCTTTATCAAACGAATGTAGAGTTATTCCGGTTTCCGAGGGCAGCCGAAATGGACGCCCCGGCAGCCCCCTGATCGTGGCCTCCGGCAACGACTGCTTTAAAACTTCAAGCGACGCAATCAAGATGTTGCATAGGGGACAACCTTTTCTAGCCGTCCTACTCAGGGCCAACAAGCCATTTGGGTCGCTGTAGTGCTGATAGCAGTGGTCTGCAGGCACTTTAGGATTCGAGTTTTGAGCAGGTTCTCCCCATTCTAAAGGATCTCCTTGTGCATCATCGAATGTTTTAACAAATTCGTTGTAGTTTTTTGCAGGCGATTTGCTCCAAGGCGCAGACGGCTGTTCAAATATCTCTAACGGTACGGCCAGACACTTTGTGCATAAGCGCTGTGCACCCATTTCTAATATGTGTAGGGGATCTGATGTCCAAGCAAAGTGGCGTTCAGTTTTGTTTAGACGGCTGACTGAACCCGCTTTGCCGGAATTATCTAGAGAAAATTACTTGGTTGTACGAGGTCAGCACTGCAGATTCGCTGCGGGGTAGTTATTGTGAGGTGGGCTGTTTAACATCGCGTTGCAATAGAAAAAAAAAAAGTCAGGCTGTGAGCAGTATGGATATCAAGTCGGTCTACCCAATCAGAATCATAATAGACAATTTCTAAGCAACAGCGGGCTCAGAGTTCCATTGCATATGTTAGCCAATCTTGACAATTTACGTATATACTAGATGGAACCCTCTAAGAAAAACTGCCGCACTCATCACGGTAGGAGAACATTATGCAAATAAAGACTGCATGTAGAGAAGGCTAGTCTAGACAGTTCTGCTGACGAAAACAAAGAAAAATATAAAAAAAGATAGTAGCGGCAAAAAATAAAGACGATTTGATTCTTTTGGTCGCGTCGATCCAGGCAGGGATCGAACCTGCAATCTCTTGGTTCGTAGCCAAGCGCCTTGCCATTTGGCCACTGGACCTGTTTTGACGTTCATCTTTTGTTAATGGAACGCAACACGGCGCAGATTCTTTTAAATAGCCATTTTTCTCCTTGCTTCTTTGTCTCGAGATTACCATCTACGCCGACGCTCACCTTAATACTTAACCAACCACAACCTTTCCTCTCAGATTGGGTTCAAACCCACCCTTCTAAATAGAGGTACCCAAGTCTAGATATCCTTCCCTCTCATAACTAGCGCGTTCTTCATTCGTCACTTCCTACTTTCCCTAGAACGTACATCGTGTACTGGAGGATGAAAATTGTAATGTGTCGTATTTGAAGATATAATTTTTGTATTTATAAGACAACTCTGTCAAAATGCACCCACTTTTCTTATTAGGCCTACCTAATTTACAAGTATCCCTGTATAACAGACCGCGTATTCTCATTACTAACCGGGTCTCCGGGTCCGCGGGTCCGCGCACTCGCGGCCATAAAGTTGAAATCGTCCTCTTTGCAGAAGACGATCATATTGCAAGTTCAGAGTATGCTGGACTTAGTTACAACTTATTATTTTGGCCTAAGACATGTCACTGCTAACTGCATGAGCGCAATCAATAGCTTGCAGCGAACTGCAGACGACAATTATCAAGAGGGCACGTTTGCTACGATTCCATTTTAGGTATTGCAGCGGCTTTGTGCATCTCATTATGGCCGGGCTAGCAGGATTACACAACATTACGACGTTCATGAAACGGTGCGTTAAGTATAGAGTATAACAAATCCACCTGTTCCTCGTACTGAATTACTAAGAAAAGAAATTTGGCTTGATGCAGTGGTACCGCGGCTCGAAGACATCGCCTTCACATTCGAGAATTCAAAGTCTTATTCGCAACACGAGCACGCCAATTTGATACTAACCAACCCCAATGCCGTCTCGGTGGAGCCTTTCGACGAGCTGCCATCGTCTATTGTAGCTTTCGATGCTCTTATCAACACCTCTGTCCAGTCTTACGTCGACCTGAGGTCGCGTGAGCGGTGTGGTAGCGCAGCAGGTCTGTAAACCCAATCCAACGCATATGGTCTTTGGCTGACGATAGATACCAGGCGGCAGAAGTACTTAAGGGATTCAGAGAGGAAAGGGAGTTCCTCCTCATTGCTACGAAAGCCAAAACGCCAGAGGCGGCTCTACTGCAGAGACTGCTCCAGCCAACGACAGACGCTATAACCAAGGTCGTTGAACTTCAAGACTTAAACCGATTCGATCCATCCTTTCCTTACCTCACCTCTATTGCAGATGGCATAAGGATTCTTCTGTGGACCACTGTTTCCATCCGGCCATATAGGATCATCGACGAAGCATTAGGCTCTGCACAATTCTTCGGCAACAAAATCCTCAAGGAACACAAAGAGAGGTATATATATTTCACCATGACATCCGGATAAGGCAAACTAACACGATTTACAGAAAAGATGCCTTGGAAGTGGACTGGGTTCGATCTTTTTACCAGCTGTGTCGCAACTTGATTGAGTACGTTAAAGATTATTACCCATCAGGGGTTACTTGGAATGTTCAAGGAGAGGACGTGAAAGATATCCTTACGCAGTTACGGTAGAGATTCTTTGAAATGTTCTCAGGCATGGAAGACGCGGTGAACCGCTTGCAATATTACTTTTGACTCGGTCGCCGCTGGCTCCTAACACTGCTTTTCCATTTAATCTTGGTGTTCTCCGCACTACAAGATTAAACATCATGCGAGAGTCGAGCTCGCCAATTTGGCGGCAGAGTGATGACATCAGTAGCTCGGGCGATCTCAAGCTATCCTCCCAGAGATAGAAATCGAGACGAAGAGGCAGAATGGGAAGACATATTCATTGAAATGAAGATATAGAGCGTAGCCATCATGGTCGTCCAAATCAAAAGAAAAGCGAAAGAAGTCTGAGATAAGCGAGGAAGAACTGATCGCAGCATCAGAGCAATGTGTCCGCGATTATGGCGGCTCATATTAGCAAATTCATATTAAATCTTTTCATTCTATTTTACAGACGACAAATCGAAGAAATTCGGGCGAGTATTCAAATGAGGTCCTCTCAGTCAACTCCCCAGTAACTTTCCACTTCGTCTTAGTCCTGTCTCCAATCTCATCCCACAGCGCCTGTAGCGTCGCAACGTTATGTACGAACGTCTTCTCGCCATTCTGTCGATGTGCATCCAAAGTAGAAGGCTGGGAGGTACCCCGCTGCCGCCCTAGTAGCATCGGCTTTGCTGTGGGTTTGAAAAATCTTAGAATGCGTTCTCCAATTTTCACCTGGTCATCCCAGTTGAATAAATGGAAGAAACTCGCAACGTGCACAATGTCGAACTGGCCATCTAGTGCCGCAAGAACCGGGTTTGTCGAGTCTAAGATATCGCCTGTCACAAACCGCCCAGCAAACGAGTTTTTGTCGTTGAACAGCTCATAGCCGAGCTCCACAAACTCAGGGCGCAGGTCGATACCTGCGAGATTTGCGGCCGGCGCACCATCGAAGGATAACTGTCGCAGGATCTGACCAAAGCAGCAGCCTACATCGAGCAGTGCCTCGCCGCTCTTCAGGCGTGACACGACATCGGGATACTCAGGCGCAGAAGTAAGGGAGAGGTCTATGAAACGCCACAGGCCTAAGCATGGATACGGGAATATAGCAAATGCTTTCTCGCGCTGAGTTACGAAGTTAACTATGGTGATTCAAAAGTTCTGTAGAATCTGACGTATAAATGGTGTCGAAAACTACGACAGAGGATTTGATAAACTTACAATTGCGACGATATGGGCGCCAACTTTGTCTTCTGGAATTTTGCTGTACGATTCTAGCAACTTGTACGCTTTTGCAAGCTTAGCCTTATCGGCGGGCAGCTCTTTCTCATACCACAGAGAAGTGTCCTTTGAATCAAGTGACGTCAAATCTTCAGTTCCCTTCATTTCCGATTTAGTAAAAAGAATTATATATATAAAAAGGAGAGCTTCTTAATTGTTCGTCTTAGGGAGACTTCGGCGAGAAAGAGGAACTTGGTGACATTTCTTTTACTGAAGTGGTCTACTAGAGATTTTTATGGTGGCCTTGGCTTTACCATCTTTATCAAGAAATACTGCAGTTTTGTTTTTCTTGTTCAAATTTGAGCTTTACGTAACATATTGGTCTTTGGAATTGCCCTGTAGTGAGCTTTGGCTTGTGCCTCAGCAAATTTCCACACAGCAGTTTTCAGTACGGAGTATAACTCTCTATCTCCCATCGAAGCTCTCCCGTGTCCCGTTTGACACGTCACCCTCGCGCGGGGACCTAGGATCCAACCGAAACGATGTAATCCATGTCCTTCCAGTCCCCCATGTTACACTGCTGCAACATCCCAAGTTCTAATTTGTCTGTCCTATCGTAATACCTGCTCAGTAAATGATACGGGTGGGACTTCAGATCGTCGCCGTCCCTTGTCGTTTTCTAGCCAATTCGTAAGACATTAAGAAGCTATCAAGGTTCGCCAAAACCTGCTGCGCCCCCACTGCGGCCCGTGCGGAAGGAACTTTTTGAGAGGAGGCGAATAAGCTGGCAAAATCCTTGCGTACGACGTCGAGTACATCCTTCCGAAATTTCTGCATATGCCGGGCCAAATATTTCAAATCGGCACACGGCACACTGCACACAGCTAGGTAATGCAATCCAGCTCCATATAGAACATATTTAATCTTCTCGTATAGTGTAGAAGAAAAGGTATTGTTGCTCTGACAACAACGGTAGGAACAATACAAGTCTCGGATGTATGCACACGTGATTGCCGGTGGTTACTGATGTTGGGGTCGGCGATACCAGTGCCAAAACCGAGCCGAGGACTCTGCTGCCGATATGACTCGGAGAGGGAATGGCCCGAGGACTGGTCTGCCCACCGATGGTTGGTGACTAAGTAAATGGCAATATATGGTTACTGGCACGTCATTTCGCATATGCGTTGTAAATCTGATGCTAACTAGTTCCACATTTCTTTCCGCGACGGCATTCGTGAGACTCCACAACCGGAACGACCCTTACGGATTAAAATCTATTACTCTCTTAGGGATAGTTAAACCTTGAGGCCAGCCTTGAGGCCAGCCTTGAGGCCAGCCTTAAGGTCAGCCTTGAGAAGAGTGCAAAGGCACAACTGAAGTGCCAAAAGCTAACCAATCAGGAGGCTCGCAAGCCCAAAAATCATCAGCCAAGATTAGCTCCTCAACATAAATAGGTCCACAAGGCGCAGCAAATCTATTAAGCTCTATTGGCCAATTAGAAACGAGGTACACCGAGCACCACATGCTTGAAGTGGAAGGCCTCCAAATCTGCATTCTCACGCTTTTTTTTTGGCCGGTGACTCAACTCGGCTGTCTCTACGAAATAAAGCTTGAAACCGAGAAGCGTGTCTTTCATATAATGCCAGCCCTACCGCTCTCCCGACAAGAAACTCCACGCTATAGCTCTAGATCACTAAGATCGTTCTGCCCACTCTAAGGCTCATCACCCGAATCACCCTACGGAAACCAAAATGAATACTAAGATCCAGCTACCCTACACCATCCAGACAATCGTAGGCATGGTCACAAATTCAGGCCTGCCCAAAACACGAGACTTTCCGCAGGATTGCAACAAGACTTTCCCATTATTAGATTCTCGTGAATCTTTCAACCTTCCACACGTGACCCCATATCTCAGGCGCAGCCAGGAACGCGCACAAGGGGTCTGGAATATCACATCTTTCGAAGCCTATCTCAAAACGGACTGGTTTAGCCCCGAGGTTTCTCTCATCATCGATGTCGCCATCTCCTGCATACGCCAGCGCAGCATTCCAAATCTCGCCCTCGCCCTCCCGCAGGACCTAGATACTAGAGATACAACTCGATACATCTCGAACATCGAAGCGTGTCGCAACCCTTCCGCGAGCATCTACACGCTCACACAGCACATCAGGTCCCGCGCGCGTCTCGACCTTGAGCAGGCCGCCGGTCTCGTCGTGTCAGTCTTGGTGCACGATGGACGACTCGACGACGCCGCCGTCTTGCTGCGCGAGATGGGCGGCGTGCTTGCCTGCGCGGATATGTGGGTGCCTTCCCCCTCTGGGGAGGAAGAGGTCTTGACTCATCGCAATAAATTTACGCACGGCATCACAGATGTGGCATTCACACACCTTGCACAGAAAGCTCATCTCTGGTGCCACATGGCCAAGGGACTCGGAAGGTCCCGGGGCGATGATTCTCATACTGTGGAACCAAATATCGATCTCGGTCCGCTGCCCGGAAATTATCACGACCTCGTAATGCTCCTCTTGAGGGTTCGGCGAGTGCGCCCGGCGAACAAGAGGCGATGCTTATACATCCCTGCATGGATGTTCGAAGCGGCGGGAATTGCGCCCCTTGGCGGTCATGCGAAGTTCTTGGGCGAGTACCAAGCTGCACTGAAGCGAAAGGGCCTATTACGAGAGGGGCTCAACGGTTACGAGTGGCCGGAAGAGGACCCATCTGCAGATAGTATTATCCTATCGAAGCATACGTTCCGGGTTCTGCAGAGACGTATCTTCAGGCTCTTCCAGTTCTGGATACCAGCAGCGAATCTGCGCAAGGGGATTCGTGACCTAGAAGAGAAGGTTTTGTATAGATCCGAGTGGATGCAACGCCAGTTGGGAGAGACACAGGATGTGGCACTGGTTGCATTTTGGTTCTTTGAACTGCAGAGAAGGTTGCAGCTGAAGGTGGTGAGTGATCAGTACTGGTCTCGCTTCATGGAGAAAGGCGAGGGAGCGATGTTATATCAAAATAACCTGCGGTTAAAATCGACGTTTGAGTTAGCGTTAGCAAGGATTGCTGGGCAGGATGGCATGGATGGAAGCATTACTAGAGATGATACGCTTGCTTTGATCGATGAGACTTGCCTCTTGATGAAAGAGTATGTGGATGTTTATGGGAGTGGCAAGAAGGAGAATTTGGTCTTTTCTTACGGCGTCAGAGGTGGAAGTGGGAGGGGTTCAGTGGACGAGTATAACAAGCTCTGTGATATACTTCAAGAGTTGAAACTACGAGCAGCAGACGACAAGATCGAAAATATACCAGGTCCCGTGCATAAGTTCTTGGCCAAGGATATTATGCATTGGAACAATAGTTGGGAAGATGACGCCTTTGCAGGCGGGAAGGTGCATGGTTGGGAAGACTGGGTAAGAGATAGGGGGCTTGTTAACGAGATGATGAAGGATGGATAAGGTCTGCGTCTGCCAAGAGTCGAGAACTCAAGTAAAGAAACCTTTCTCTACTGTTGTCTTTAAATGAAGTTTACATACGGAGTCATATAAGTTCACCTTATATATAAGAGAATGACCCTAAGATAGTTACAATAGAATAAAGTAATAGCTAGTTTTTACTAACTACTGCTGCATATCTATACTATCATTATATATAAATTACCCTTACCGGCAAAGGTCTCACTGAACATAAACTTACCAAGCCTGAACAACTCAACAGAGTTTTCTGCCCTATATAGTGCTTCAAAGAGCAAATATCCCTTTTAAAAGACCGTATAATGGAAAAGATAGAAGGAAAGGTGGCAGAGAGAGAGAGGTTAAAGAGAAGATTCAAATCGATCCAATGAAAACGTTACAAAAATAAGGAATAAATAAAAAATAAGAGAGAGAGACTAATGGCGCAACAGATATACTTTAGAAAGAAGAAACATTTGTACTTATATGCAGTCGTAAGACAGGCAGCGAAAACACGGCTAATCACCCGCCAACGTAGAGCCCTATATTTCTCAGCTAAGAAAGCCCCCAACCTTAGCAGCCACAACAGCATGTTCAAGCTAATATAATTTAATGTTCTTAATTTTTTTTTAACGTTAACTATTTACTCCTTTTGGCTAAAGAGAACATTGAAGTGGACCGCATGCATATCTAGAACAGACGGTCATCAAAACGTCGAACAATGCAATGCTAGGACTTAGATGCCATCCAAGCCATTCACTAGTACATTTCCAATCTAACATTCTCAGAAGATTGAAAAAATGTACTCAGATATTAGTTGACCCAGATATTTGGCCATGGGAGTGGACTGAGACCTGTAAGCTCTAACTTCGCTTTGATCAGTGGGAGATATCCTCCCAGCCCTGCCAACCACGGCCCTTGACGTGTTTTAACTCCTCCTCAGTGTGCTGCTTGCTTGTTGTGAAGTATCCTGCATTGATCTTGGCATCAATCTCAACGTGCGAATCTTCGGGAATCATATCTAAAGAGCGAAATTAGTCACGGCCACACAATGCACATTTCTCTTTTAATTGGGGCTGGCTGCACTTACGGTCTGGGATGGGGATTCGCTCTAGGATAGGAATGCCTTGCTCTACGATGGCATCATGCTTCATGTTGGACATAGACAGCATACGATCGATTTTCTTGATGCCTAGCCAGTGAAGGATGTCGGGCATCAGGGCTTGGAACCGCATCTATATTTCACACCACTTAGCTCCAGAACAAGCACAATGATCAAGATTCTTCGGCGCGAAAACTTACATCTCGTACACCAGCAACGTTTTCTGTCCGCAGGAAGTACTTATCAGCGGTATCACCACCACGTTTGCGAGCGTTATACACAAGGTATTTGACAACTTCGCCCAACGCCCGGCCCTCTTTCCGGAAGTAAATAACGACGCCCGAACCTCCGTTCTGAGCTTCTTTGATGGCCTCCTCGATACCAAACGTGAGGTATGGCCGACACGTGCAGATATCAGACTGGAAAACATCTGAACCATTGCACTCGTCGTGGATGCGTAGTGCCAGCGATACGTTAGGGTCGGAAACTCGCTCAGGGGGACCGAAGATATATACAGTCAGTCCACCGATAGGTGGCAGGAAGGTCTTAATGTCTGGCCGCGTCACCAGCTCTGGGTAGCTGCCACCGGTATGTTCAAATAATGCGCGACGGAGGGTAGTCTCGTCGATGCCGAATCTCGCGGCGACACCAGGTAGGTGCCATACAGGCTCAACAGCACACTTAGTCACGCGCACATCCCCGCTCTCGTTTATCACGATGTTGCCATCTACAGACAGGCTGCCTTGCCTAATAGACTCTGTAATCTCGGAAACACGCATATTTGCTCGTGTAATGGCGATGGTAGGCCGCACGTCCAATCCATCTTCTAAATATTTTTCAAAATGTTTAGCGACATCATGTCCAAATGGATCCATGGACACGATTTTAGTCGGGTCAGACCAAGCTGGCTGCTGGGGAGGGTTGAAAGTTGGCTGCGTGTCCTTGAAACTTGGCCGAAAATCGACAGGAAGATCGCCCGCCGCAATGGCCAGTGCATTGTAGATGCTGTAACTGCCACCATGTGCGCCGATGGCATTTCGTCTTGACAGAGTCTTTCCGTTGCGAGAAACGAGGATCGGACCCCGCTCTTGAGGGTCTGCCGCGCCCCAAGTGAGCTTGATCGGATCAACCACGCTCTGGCCGGGGTATGTCGTCAACTGTAACACAGCAGAGTCTTAGTATTACTTTCGCCTTCAATTACAGTAAATCTTTCGCCAGAGGAAGCTGGAGACGAGATATCACTCACCACGATGCGGCTCGAGTATTTCTTGGTTGAGGGCTGCTCCTTGGTTGCCTCAGTGACGCGTTCGGATCTTTCAGAACTATCTACTGTCATCTTGTCTGTGTCTGTGCAAATGCGCTTGGTTGGCCGGAGAGTAACTGTCTCGGGTGGTTCTAGAGCATATGCAGTGTTCATGTTTGTGAGGCTACTGGAATGCTATTTGGTGACGGTCGAGTGTTTATAAGATGAAAATACTGGCGTATCCGCTTCGTGTCTAGAATTGACCATTATGCCTTTACCCACAGTTTCTCAGGTGCCCCAGGGACCCAGATCTAATCTGGTAGATGATTAATGTGTCTATCAGAGCGTGTACGGTGACTGATACAGTATCGGGGCGAGAAAACAAGCTTACGGATCATTTTCACCAGCTTTGCTTCACCAAATAGATCTGATTCCTAGATAAGTTAAGTGCCTTGAGGCGATAAGGAGATAAAAGTGGCAAAGGAAGCTAATTAATCTGCGGCTCGTTATCTCTATTTTTCTATCTCTGCTTATCTCTCCTTTATCTCTTCTGTCTACTTTTAGTGGATCTCCTTTACTCCAAAGTCCCTATACTATTGTGGGGTTTAATTATTATGTAGTTCTTGTTCCTTATAGAATAGTATTTCTCATGTGTAAAATGGGTTTAAGCCAAAAAGAGTTCAACCACCAAGATACCTCACGAAACTAGCAGTTATGAGCCTTTTGTTTACGCACAGCTGTAGTCTTAGATGGCCATCCTGCCTGGTTCCCTAATTCGTAGCATAGGTAACAGTTGGAATCCTAATTTGAATTGTTTGTGCTACCAACACTAGAGTTAAATCGTATTTGTTAGCCAATTTTGACTATTTACAGCTTCACCAGCAACAAGTACATACCGTAGATGCCAATTTCTTCAGCCTTTTTAGTGCAATACCGATCATTAAGAGCAGCGAGCGCAACAAAAACATAGCAGAATTCTAATTTTATCTTAGTGAAAATTCCCCCGTAATCTCGCTATTAAACTTAACCAAGAAAGTGAATTATCACAGATTCAACAGTCTTAAATTTCACTCATCAGATGTTAGTATCACAAGATTTTTAATTTCCTGTAACACTTCGTTTTAAAATAGAGTCCCATCACCGTCTATGAGAATAGGACTAGACTTAGTTTGCGGGCGATGAAGCGCAGCCAGTTCTCGTCCGCCTTTCCAACTTCCCGCTTCTAGCATCTGAGCCATGGTTATGTCTACACCTTGCTCAGCGAAGCGTGCAGCGACGAGCTTAAACAGCTCATCTAGTAAAGCTACAGTCATAGCCCTCCATTCAACAATCGTATCACTAGATGCAGAGAAAATTGGGAGCTCTTTTCCCGAAGCCTCAAGTCCGAGTTTTATGGCTTCTGGTTTTAGCTTGAGTACGCCGAGGTCCACGAAGAGGCCCCCGTTTCGATACTCTGGCAAGCCAGTTCCTGAACCCATGTTTATAACTTCAAAGCCTAGGATACGGCTAAATGGCACGGAAAGAGAGTAGCCGAGCCATTGAGTGAGTTTATGGAAAGGCTGAATCGTAGCTGAAGGCGACTTAACTCCCTCTCGCTCGGCTTTCTGCGCAAGAGCCTTGAGGGGCCAGGCATCTCCGATAGGATGGCCATCAATAGATGGCCGATTCTTAGGCCATGAAGGAATCAGGACCGTTTGAAGTACCTTCCACAACGTTTGATAGTCAATTATTCCAGACTGTGTCGAGTGCTTCACCAGATAATCTGTTCTCTGATTAGACAACGTCGTGAATTCTGTACTGCTTTAGTACATAGGGAAACAATGCTACTACTCACCCAGCATGTTTCCTGGCCGGCCAGTGGAGCCAAAAATATCTGGGAAAACTAAAAGGGATTTGCCAACGCTTTGCAGAAGTTCTACACGAGAGCTTACGCCTAAGAGAACATTGTCGGAAGAGATCTGAAAGTATTCTTTGAAAGCTGCCTCCGTGAGTCCAGTAAGGCCACTCCCTAAAATAGTAATTGAATTATATTAGCTCAGTCGTGTTCATTGCTATTTTTGTTCGACGGAGGTTTGACGAGAAAATATTTCGCAGATTCTTACCATCAACTATTGGCCTTTTCTCTCCGGTGCCGTCAAAAATTCCCGATTTGAACATATAAAGGGAAGCCACCGCTATACCTTCGCTTCGGTTGCACGATCCGCTTGCTCCTGGTTCCTGGAACTTCCAAGTGTCACCGGCGCCAGCGTCTAATAGGACTGAGACGAAAAACATGTCAAGCACCCGGCGAGTGACCTCCATTTTGTCGCATCCCTGGGAAGTCCAGCTCTCCAGCAGCGGAGTGACGCGGTCTACCTCGCCGACATTGAAGTGCTGCCAACGGCCATGCGGAGGGATCTCCGTAAATTTATCGGGACCAAAATCTCGCTACGCCAGGCACGTTAGCACTTCCCACTCAGACTCTGCTCCCAAGGCAGAAAACACTTGCGTTGATAATATTTAAGACGAAATCAGCAGCAGCTGGCATGCGCTGCTCGTCATAGCTGAAGCTGTTGAGTGATCCTTCTTTAGCGAGCTGCAAAACTTGCCCAGCTCGGTCGCGGACGGCCTGTAAGCTCAAGAGGTAGTCAATGCTGTCGTCGTGGTGAGCTGCCATCTTGGGATCTGATCGTGTAGAGCCGGTAATGTTGTTCTAGTCTCTCTGGCGACAGCTATTCTTTCCCGTGGCCCCCGATCCTTCTTGAATGGATCTTGGTGTCAAGAGCGCAAGACAGCTCAGCGGAGCGCAAGCAAAACCCACCGTGCAAAAGTGTGGAGTTTTCGGGGAGTTAATTACATCATAACATCTGTCAATTATCGCTGCATGGAGCCCCATATAATAGATACGGCCGGCCGTCGGCGTTATCAACCTTAGGGTCCCACTTCTATCGATCTGCGATAGAGACACAGTCATCTTATCAGCCCCAATACCCCCATAGTACAGTACTATCAAGATTAGTGGCCATAATTGGTTGATAAACCGCATCGACTTTCGTAACACAAGGTGGACTGTGAGCTAAAGCAGATTTCCAGACAGCTGCTGACATAGCTCTAGACCGTAGGCGCTCCACAGACATTAGAATATAATCATACGCGTTTTTGATATGTATATCGATAGACTGCTCGTTACTCTTTGTGGCGAAGAACAGCAGCGTAACTTACACGTTGATTCTTTTTTTTTCTTTTTGCTTTCTTTTTTTTTTTTTTTGGCGAAACTGCTTCTGTCTAATAAAATCGCATCATTCTACTTTTCATTTATCGCAAAGTGAAAACCTTTCTTCGGGTGACCTCTATACCTTTCCATAGTTTTCCCTCCAAATTCACAGCATCATAATGGCTCTGAACGTAACCCTGGTTACCAGCCCAGAATTCTCGAGTGCCTTGGCGCACCTTCGAGATACGACTCTCCGGCCATCTGCTGTTCGTGCCACGGTCGCCAAGCTCACTACTCTTCTAGCGCAAGATGCTGCAACCCCAGTGCCAAAACCAGGGGAGAAGATTGCTGTTGTCGTCATTCTCCGGTCTGGAATTGCTATGTTGGAAAGCTTTGTGGACGCTCTTCCGGAGGATACCGACATGGTTATATATCACATAGGCCTCTTCCGAGAGCGGGAAACACTCCAACCAATAGAGTACTACAACAAACTGGCCAAGAAAGGCCCCGAGATCACACACGCATACATTCTTGATCCTTTGATCGCCACCGGCGGTACTGCGGAGGCCGCGATATCAATACTGAAGTAGGTTACTCTGCGTGCCTTCTGCTGTTTATGTTTCACTGTGCCGGAAGCCCCTCATTAATTGCCTTCACCAATGCAATGCTAACACTTTTACTTTTCAGGGACTGGGGTATTAAGCAGATCACATTTGCTTGTTTATTAGCTAGCAGAGTAGGCATTGAGCGTGCTTCTAAAGTCTGCCCAGAAAACACAAAGTTTATCGTTGGTGCCGTTGATGAAGGGTTAGATAGCCGTGGTTATGTAAAACCAGGTGTAGGAGATATTGGTGACCGTTTGTTCGGAACTGGAAGCTCCTGAATAGATCTTTATTTCAGACTAAAAGAAATACAACTATCTATTCCATTTTCATTTAAGACTTTCGTAAGAATCCACACATACGTCTTTTGTTAACAGTTAAACATACCTTCATTTTCGAATATACATTTATAGTGTGAAAACGCGATATGTTGACCTCTTTATCTTTAAATCTTGTTGCAGTCGCTATCTTCCATACGCTGTTCACCTGATCTATCGCCATAAAGTCGTTACTGTTTTTGTCGCTGTGTAGAATTGCCACGGAGACTTGGCGTGGCCATTTTGATCTGAAGAGAGAAAACCACACATTAGGACACATCTACACAGAAAAGAGCTTGTGGTTCACCTACCTCCCAAAAATGAGTCCTTGTTAGCTGTTCGTAATACCGGGCCCGATGGTGCTGGGAATGGTCAGCTCGCCCGCTCTAGTTTATATTAGAAGAAAGGACTATTTACCGAGAACCGGCACGTTGATGCCGATTTGACCGACGTTGACGCCTCGTTGAAATGCCTGAGCACTCACAGGGCTGCTTGTGAAGAGGGTACATCCATTTCCAACTACAGACGTCAGCAAAATGCTCTCAGGGTCGAGTTAGCAGCAGCCAAGGTATCGGAATGCGCACATCTGTTCGTGTTGATGATCTCTGTCGCCTCCTCTAGAGTATCAACCTCCATGCAACATAGCACAGGCCCAAAGATTTCTTCCTGATAACAAGACATATACGGCTTGACGTTTGCCAAAATGGTTGGGCCGACAAAGTTCCCGTTGGGGAAATCAGCAACTGGGTATTCTCTCCCATCCAATAGGACTTTTGCGCCTTCTCTTTCGGCGTCCGCAATGATTTCTTCCACTCTTGTCTTGGCGGCCTGGCTGATGAGTGGACCAACCTCTACCACTGGGTCTAGCCCGCATCCGATGACCAGAGATTTTGCCAGTGTAACAAGATCATCAAGCCATTCTTTAGTCGACCCCACCATGATGATGACACTCAAAGCCATGCAGCGCTGACCGGCAGCACCGAAAGCGCTTCCAGCAATAGCATAAAGCGCCCTCATTTTAATAGCATCATCTAGAACCACACCGTGGTTCTTCCCATTGCATTCGACCTGAACACGCTTGCGCGTGGCTCGGGCATGATCGTAAACGCGCTCGCCGACAACGTCAGATCCAACAAAACTAACGGCCCGGACAGAAGGCTGAGACAATAGTGTATTGACAGTATCGGCCCCTCCATGGATAAGATTAAAGACGCCCGGTGGGAAGCCAGCCTGCAAAAAGGACTCGGCCAATATCTGGGGTGCTGAGGGAGTCTTTTCAGAGGGCTTTAATACGGCTGTATTCCCAGCCAAGATTGCGTAGGGGATAGACCATAGTGGTATCAAGAAGGGAAAGTTGAAGGGACTAATCGTGATACACACGCCCTGAAAATAAGGTCAAGGGTCAACAGCGAAGAAGGAGAGAGTAGAGGGCTAGAAGACGGAACTGCATACGAGAGCTTCAATTAGAGTGTAGGTTTCGGTAGTTGGGTTAACATGATGCACGCCAACCATCTCGTGGACTGTTGAGCATGCCGTCTCGATGGCATCAATAGCGCGCTCAAACTCTGCGTCTGCGTCTGCCAGGGTTTTGCCGACTTCAACACAAAGACAGTGCCGCTATTTGCCATGAGATGTCGTGTTAGTCGTATTGGAGCCAAGTCCTAGATGGTCGTATCGCGTACTTGAAACTACTTACGATCCTCGGGGAATTTTGTCTGATAACGGTGAGCAAGGACAGCATGAGGGCTCTTCTCTTGGGAACCGGCACAGCGGCCCAGTCGGGTTGAGCAGTGGCAGCGGCAGCTACAGCTTCCTGAACCTCGTTGGTGGTCGACTCTGGTACTCTGGTGATCAAGCTTTGCGATGCCTGCGATCCGAGTCTCGTGTCAGTGGAGGGGGAGTTTTCAAACAGGAAAGATGTCACGGCACAGTCTCACAGGATCGTAGACTTTGGTCCATGTCCGAGATTTTGAGAGTTTAAACTCATTGTGGCTGAAGTTGTACGAGACACCTTGCGACAACACGGAGTTTCCCATCCCCGTAATAGAATAACCAGTTGTGAACGACTACATTATTGATTATCAGATTACGTGTCCCGCTATTAAGACGCCGGAGCCGGGAATATATTTGACAAACCTCATGCCTGGAACGCTTTCGTGAAGATCCTACTTGACGCGATATCAGCGGCTCCGTCCATATACTCCGAGTAAATTGATTTCCAAACGTACCAGATTCGGATATTGTTGATGACGGTGTCTGTGTCTGTTCTGTCATGTTCCTAAGCGTATATACAAATACCTGACGAGAGTGATAAATGTGTTGTCTGGGGAGGCCAGAGCCCTCGAACGCCGATGTGGGGAGAAATAGAGCGCTTTAGCCCAGCTAGCGATTTTCTCTCATTACACGGACCTAGGTAATGCCGACAGCGCCGGACTATTACAGTATGACTTACTGTAATGGTTTATCACTCGTTTTTGGACAGGACAGCCCCGCTAACTCAAGGTCTCCACAAGCAGGCGCTTTTGTATGATTTGTGGAAACACAGGACAGTATAGCGAACCACGTCCTTTGAATTGCTCCTCTAATATGTATTCCACCGTACTGGCACTAGCCATCATTCGCCGTTCTATTGCAAAGTAATGTGCCATCAGCTACGGAGAACTCCGTGCACATACGGCTAAGGCTCCACCTGTACCTAGCAGATCTTACCGTGTGCTTTCTCTCTCATATATGTATACGGCAGTTTACGATACTTATTTAATTCGAATATTTATTGGTATTGATAATTATATATATAGCTTTGACCAGTCCCTGATGTTCGGCTTCAGGCCAAATGGGAGATCTCGCGGCCACTTCAAGATGCTTTTTTTGTCTCACATACGAGCCGAACTTATACCGTTCCGTAGAATCTGTCACCAAAATCACCTAGTCCAGGCGCGATGTGACTGTAAATGCACGTTAGATACGGTCCTATTGCAACCATGGGAGTTCTTTCTAACGTACTTGGATGCCGTCAGGTCGTTATCAACTGCGGCCGTCACGATCTTGAGTTCTGGAAAGCGCTTCGTTATGACTTCGACGCCTTTCTTCGAGGCAACGAGGTTAACAAAAATAATATCTTCCTCGCGCACTCCCGCATCTTTCAGGATATCAATCGCTTTCGATGCAGATCCACCAGTGGCTAGCATTGGCTCAAGGATGAAGACGGCTAAGAAAATCATTGTTAGTCCGCGAATTCATTCACGTAATGGCGGTTTCTGCAACCTACTTCTTGACGTAATGTCTTCGGGAAATTTTGAATAGAGATGAGTCGGCAAGCTCGTCTCTTCATCGCGTTGGATCAAGATTTTGCCAAAACATAGAGGGCCACTAAAATCGCAGCATGCATCAGCGCGACTCGGCTCTAGTCACTGGCGAAAGAGGATCTGAAGTCATACTTATATGTCTTCCGCAGTGCGGTTTCCATGCTTGCGCCAGCACGGAGAATGCTGATGCCGCATATAGGCTTC
Source organism: Hawksworthiomyces lignivorus (assembly GCA_002917075.1). Taxonomy (NCBI): domain Eukaryota; kingdom Fungi; phylum Ascomycota; class Sordariomycetes; order Ophiostomatales; family Ophiostomataceae; genus Hawksworthiomyces; species Hawksworthiomyces lignivorus. Next base: position 724,567 of record NTMA01000001.1, on the reverse strand, counting down.
ACCTGTCTGCAGCCATTATATACTGTAGCAGTCGGGGTCACAACATTAACCGGCTCGGGCTGTATGTGATCGAGAGCTGTAAAGAAGGTAGATAACGGCATTAGTCGCACGTTTCAAAGACAAATGAATTATATGAACATTCGAATTAATGTTGGTACATGCAATAAGAGCGTGCATTCTCATACCTGCAACCATAAGCTGGACTGCAACCTTCTCGAAGGCGTCTACAAACTCAGTGCACCCGGTTTCTGCATTTCGAATTTGTGTCATGCAACTTAACAAATGATTTGTCTGGGGCAGAAGAGTTAGATTGTCCGATAGGCCAGAACCATTCACCCCAGTAATTTGTGGCATTGCGTTAGATGAGCTCGTTCCTTTCGCCAGATTTTGGGTTTCCTTTCTAACGCCAATGGGATGACTTGAGGTTAAAACCTGGAGTCGTCGAAACCCTTGTAACTATAGAAGGCCATCTTCGTCGACGAGATTCGCACGCTAGCCGATATTAGAAGATGGTTCCTCATCAACACCTGGGATAATTTTTTTTTTCCAATCTTGATAAGACCAAGATAGTGGCGTTGATATAAAATGCTCAAATCTTTTGACTATTAGTGATACGGGTTTATCTGCTATCTGATTAGAGTCAGGTACTCCGTATTCTTACCTTTGTCGATTGCCTAACTGCGCAATCACTACTTATCAAATATCTGGTGGGGCCTTATCATCACGTGGTCTTGCTACGATAATTGCTTCATCCAGCCTATCGGTTACCGCTCGTTATCCACACTTGCTTCCAAGCGCCGTCGCCCCGGTGCGTTGTTGTGGGGCGGAATTAATCAAGAGATCAAATCTTGGCCTTGCAAATGAAGATAGACTACTCCGCAGACTCGAGTTAGCTTACTATGCAGCTATTGCAATTTATCTTGTTATGACTTGCAGCCTTGCACAACTCGACCGTTTGAGGTCATATCCCCTCACACCAGAATCAACTTGAAGTAGCCATTCTGGCGTATGTTACCGGAACGAAGAGGCTATGGGAAATGGTCTGCGCCTGTTGACTGGTTAGTATTTCAATTTCTAGTAACTTTTATACCAGGTGGCTAAGAGAATTTGTCTCTGAAGGCAGTAGCCATGTCGACTTTGCCCAGCTTGTAGCTGCGAGGTAAATACCGTTAACTTGACTTCTGCAATCGAACAGAATATCTAATAATGTATTGCTATCTAGAATTGGCTACTCTGTTACTTCAGAGGGCCTACGCAGCTCGCGATTCTCCAATGGCGAGACATCTGTATCAATAGGAATCTCCGTTCGAGATGCCGACGTTTTTATTATTCAAACGGCTTCAGAACCCGTGAATGAAAATCTCATGGAGCTGCTCATTACTATCAACGCATGCAAGATTGCTTCTGCTAGAAGAATTATTGCTGTCCTGCCGTGCTATCCATATGCTCGCCAGGACAAGAAGGATCGTAGCAGGGCTCCTATTACTGCAAAATTGGTAGCTACCATGCTAGAAGCTGCCGGGTGTACTCATGTTATCGTAAGTTCCAGCTATGAAATAATAGGGGTTAATTTAGTTCGTATATACGAACGACTTGATCTTTAAGTGTTTTCCGATTAAATTGCTGACCTTTTCAACATAGACAATGGATTTGCATGCTTCACAAATACAGGGCTTTTTCAATATTCCGGTCGACAAGTATGTGTTGTGTTCAATCTATGTTAATTGGGGATAATTTTTTTTACTAATTTGGCATCTCAAATTCCAGTGTAAGTTTGTGCGATGCATACTGCTCGAGTTAGAAGTGATGCTCACGCAACATCCATTAGCTATACGCCGAGAAGACCATGATAGACGTCATCCGACGTAACTATAATATGGAGGATATCGTCATCGTATCGCCGGATGCAGGTGGCGCAAAGCGGTATGTCGTTGACTCGTATTTCCTTTAAATCAGTACAAGACTCTTCCCGCAGAAAGTACAGACTACTGATGGCGTATCTTAAGTGCTGCAATGATTGCTGATCAACTTCGCGTTGGGCTCGCTATCATTCACAAGGAGCGCAAGGTTGCGAATCAGGTCAGCCGCATGATCTTGGTCGGGAACGTGAAAGGGAAAATCGCCGTGCTCGTCGACGACATAGCTGACACTTGCGGTACGCTTGTGCTGGCATCTAAGATTCTCAAAGAACAAGGGGCGAAAGAATGCATCGGCATTGTCACACATGGATTTTTGAGTGGCCCTTCGGTTTCAGCCATCGAGAAGAGCGATATCGATAGGCTAGTGGTGTCGAACACCCTCCCGCTACGAGATCATGCCAAGTCATGTTCTAGAATCTCTCAGATGGATGTCAGTTACACCATAGCAGAGGCAATTCGGAGAACCCACAACGGAGAGTCGTAAGTATGCCCTGAACTTTTGGTGAAATTTATATACATCTACTTACATGAATCTTTCTCTCAGGGTCTCTGCACTTTTTACAACGTCATAATATAATATTACTGCATTAGAAGTCAAACTATCATTGTAAATTATACCAAAAAAAAAAAAGCATTATAAATATCATGAATTGAGCCGTAAAATAATCATCAGAAAGGCGATAGTAATGCCGCAGACATAAGAAATGGAAGAGGCAATCTGTACGACGCTTCGAATGTCTCCTAGCTAAGTCGAATGTCTATGACCGGTTTGCCTGAGCCGGGCAATCTGGGGCCACCTTTTGTTCAACTATGAAGGCTTCCACTTGCTCGATACCTTGATATGGAGTACTAGAGTATTATTTTTTATTTTTATTTTCTTTCCTTTTTTGGATAAAAAAGGGTTTCTTATTATTTTTAATTTCAGGATCTTTCTTCTAAACCGTTGACAAATACTTCGAACTACAAGATCTTTTGTTATAGAGACTACTAAAGCAGCAGCCGAAACAACGCTATATCAACTTGGACTGCACATCACTATAGTATTACAATTTCTTAATATATGTAACCTCAATAAAAGTTTCTTGTTAGAAGAGGAACTATCCGCATTGTAGCCACAGCAAGTCATCACAATGTGCAAATGATGCTTGTCTGTTTGCGCCTTTGCTAACCTTTAACCCAGCATCACGGCAGCAACAGCGATCGCAATGGGTATCTGCAACCCCGCTTGCCTCTTCATAGCCGCATTCTGTGTCGGGGCTGCCGACGAGGTGGTTACCACAGGTGATGCGGTCACTCGAATATCAGCAACCAGCGACGTCGCAGCTGGCGAATACGACGTGCTGGTGAACTTGCATACGGACATAATATTGTCCATATTTGCTCCTATCGCCCTGTCAGCACCGTACATACAATTGAGAATATGAAAAGCGAATATACCGTTCATCATGCCGCCGCCTCCCATCATACCATTCCCCCCTCCCATCATGGTGCCGCTGTCTTCGAAGCAGCTAGCGCAGAGCGGGCCGATCACGCTGACGTTGAATGAGGTATTGTCGCAGATGCATCGCATCATAGCAGGGCCGTACGTCCCCATCATGTCCGTGGAGTTTCGGTAGCCACAGTCCGAAGCGAGCTCAGCCATGGGGTTACATATTGTTGTGCAATCGTCGGTGGTCGCCCTTGGGATTTGGAGGCTGAAGACTGGGCGGCTGAAGGCGACGAGGATAATGACTAGATTGAGTAGACGAGACATGCTGCTCTAAGATGATTGAGAGATTCGGGTAGTCTTGGTTCTTGATGCCATGTCAAAAAGAGTAATAGGTATTGCAATCGCTCGTTGAATTTATATATTCGTTGCTGCTTGATATTAGCAGCAGATGTTCGTGGCGTGACATTGGGGATGGTGCGGTGACTTTGCATTGACAGCAGTGTTTGACCTGGCCAGTCAGGACTGGTCTAAGCTTTAGCCGTTCCCCTGTCACAAAATTTTAGGCGTCTGCTCGCTATGGTCCTAGACACTATAGTGTTCGAACCAGTAATACTACTCGATTTCATGGACGGAGGCAAGCCGCGTGACTCTGTGGCGTTGTCAGCGCAGTAGTGGAGAATGCATTGCTTGATTGATTCTAAGCGTAATATCTGGTCTACGGATAATTGCCTCACTATTTAACTATACGGGAGTTGATGTCTCAGGCTCAACGAATCCTTGAATCTGATTGGCTGAAATCCACAGGCCTATGTATGTTCCAACAGGCGTGTACTTGAATGGTTTTAGATGACAACCAATCAATTAGCTCAAAGACTCTAGATTAGGCGTGGAGAGACGACTGTTGTACCCGTTAGTTCCGCTGAACATAAGGCACTATGGCTAACAAAAAGCTAGAATCTGGCCGAAAAAAAAATAAAAAAAATTAAGTATTAAAGAAATACTGTCGCTAACTGATACAGATGCATACCTTGTTCTACATGTTAGTCATATCTAGGAAAATTTGAGGAATTTTAAGAAAATATCGTTTCTGCCCTTCTTGCCTTTTGCTCTGTACTGTGCGGAAAGCTGTGACAGCTCAGTGACTGAGACAAATTTAGGTATAACAAGAAAGTCACCTAATTTACCCAACTTCTATTTCAGGTGCCAAATTCGTCTGTAGCAGACTGTAGTATCTAGTAAAGAAGTCGTCTATGACTTCATTGCGGAGTCGAGTGTACAAGAGCCACTGGATCCAAAAGCAGAAAATAGCCGGAAGGGTGGCCAGTCTTCTGTAATACACGATAGTTGCATGTAAATCTAGAATTGGACTTCAGCCGTATGCAATCGGGCATTTTTAGTTTCCGCCTAAGTAGTGATCCTGGTAGACACCCAGCCACTTGTGCGATCGCTCCCGCTCGACCTCGTATGCTGTCCACCAGCCGGGGTGCGGTCCCGGCAAGGGTGGCTGTCCGGATGCCGTCAGCTGGCCGTTTGCCCAGTCCAACAGGCGACGGATAACCACATGGTCAAGCAGAAAGATGCTGTTGAGTAATGTCCCTGGCAGCAGGCGCTGCCGTCGCCGCCGCTGCTTGGCGCGCATCGCGGCCTTGGATGGCAGCCGCACGGCGCTGTCGCGTGCCCACACAGCAGCCAGCACTTGCGCCTGCACGTCAAAGAGCGGAAATGTCGATGCAAACTGCACGATGCCCATAAACGCGAGCGTCGGGTCGGGAATATAAAAGATATCTTCGTGAAGGTTGTAGACGGTGCGAGCGTCAGAAGCGACGATAACCTCGTCATCTTCACCGCCATCACCATCATTAAAAGCAGCTTGTGGCGTGTTGCGCTGCTCACGGCGCGGACCCAGAAAGGGAAAACTTGTCAAGTAACCAGTCGCGAGTATGACGTGATGTATTCCCGACAGCACACGCCCGCCGTCGAGAACAGCGGTGCCAGGAATAGGATCATTGTCATTGTCGCCGTCTGGCGTTCCACTGCTATCCTCAGCTGTTAAAAATTCTGTCACCATGGATACCACCTCGGTGATGCCTTTTGTGTCGTTCTTTTCACGCAAATCGAAGGGCGAGTTGCGGCCGCTGGCGTACACGTGTGCAGCGCCATGATCGGCCAGCTCACTGGCAATCTCCATAGCTGAGATGAAGGTGCCAATAATGAGTACGTTGCGTCTTGCGTAGGGAGCCGGCGAGCGGTATTGCTTTGCATGGCGGACGCGCTGCGGCCAGCGCTGGTGCCAAAGAGCGAGCCCAGGAATATCGGGTACCCTTGGTGCTCCATAGCGGCCAGCTGCTATAACGACGGCATCAAAGCGCTGTGATTGTCTCTCCAGCGTCCAGTGATCTTTCTCGGCATCTTCAACAAGCTGGGCTGTACGGACGAGCCACTTACCAGGGCCATCGACCGTATCGTCGACTACCGCCTCCACGCGGGTGCGAAGGCAGATGTAGGGCAAGAGTCCATGCATTCGCGCCAGCTCGCGTAGATACTCCAAGACAACACTGTGGTGCATTCCATCGGGGGTACCCGGTGGCCATGCCAGCAACGATGTCTGCATGACAGCGGCGATGCCGCGGCCCCGCATGTTGGTGTAGACTGGGCCTGGCGGAGCAAACCGCAAAGCGGCTTCGGCTGCCGAGAGATCCTTGCCGCCTAGGTCCATCGAGTCGGGAGGTGCTGGGCTTGTGTTTGGATACGGTGGGTCGCTATCAGTCTGTGAGCAGTACACCCACGCTCCCCCGACTGTGTCGGCGCGCTCGAATATAACTACTTCACAGCCGACCCGGCGCAAGTGCACGGCCGCGACGAGGCCTGCAAGGCCGGCACCGACAATAGCAACGTTACGAACGGGATAAGAAAACTCAAATGAGTCGATTGATGAAACCATTTTCATGGATCGATGTATGGGTGGGTAAATCAGATAGAGAAGGCACAGAACACGAGGCTTGCGGTAACAGGTGACACATATTTGATGGACTACAATTTGCTATGCGAAATGCATCTTCACTGTCCAATAACGACGTGGACCACCAAGACAGCACATACAACGTAGACATGACTCTACGAGGGGCTGTTCAACTATGACATATAGATTTTACTGCACATTTTTTGCCGACAACCTGGCGTATTTTTGAAGACGAACAGACAAAAATTATAAAAAAGTCAGCTGAAGTCGATGATGGCAAAAATTTCCTACCAAGAAGCTGGCCCAAAAAATTACCGCCAATGCAAAATGCATCAAGCTGATATATGATTAACATAGTTTTTATAAGGAGTTTCATTGACTAGCAATCATGACAGTGGGTTCGGTGTGAGGCCTGTTTTCCTCCGGAACTGGCGTCTATGAAGCCCGGTCCCTCTAATTGACATTGGACAATGCGGTGAGGGAGCACCAAATTATAATAGAACTGTGACACGACCACTGTATTTTGCGAACAACGTCGAGAGAGTAGTTAATGTACTAGTATGGGACATAGTTAGGAGCTGTGCGTGAGCTTCCGTTACCTCCCGTGGCCATGGAGTGTGGAAAATTGCTAGCATAATACAAAATAAGTTCTGCTACAAAGTAATGGAGAAGATAGGAAGCGTATTTCACGAAATCCCTAAAGTGTATTCAATGGTGGTCCTGTGATTGTGTGCGAATCAATTATCCCTCGCAGCAAGCTTGTTGCCGTGCCGCTAGGCTGTAGTGATGGCTTAGGGAAAATGGCATTTAACTGGGGGTTTGGAGCAGTTCGCTGTTTTCTCGGAAAATCGGCTAAATCTCCAAACCTCCGCATTTTACAAGCCATACATTTACCACTAGAGTTGCACAGTAGGCAAAGCTTCGGAATCTACTGCCACATAGAATACGATTTTGACAATGCAGCACGGCATGATATGTCCGTTACCTTGAAATTGCTTGTGTTAGTGCCTGATATTTCACATGGCCCATTGGTAGTAGGCTCGGTGAATACTAGGAAATTGATTTAACCACTGGCCGCATTCTCCGATTCTAATTCATTTCCGACTTGTAGGCACCAAAGATCGATTCTTGTTGTCCGGTTTTACAGCAACTCCGTTAATGTTGATACATATGACAAAAATCCTTACACTTATGAGATGGCAATATCTTAGTGAAATAGAAAAGGAGACTATCAGCGCCATCTGAGAGCGCTGTAGCTACATTTGCTGCCTATCAAGAAATTTGCTACTCATCTAGAACACACAATGACGTATCCCGAAGAAAATAGAACTTGGCAGATAATTGATGCAGCCAGAAAGGGTGGCTATGCTGTTGGCGGGTTCTGTGTGTAAGTTTTCTGACCTGCTCCCTTTTTTGGGACACTTCACATCTCATTGACTTGATTCAGATATAATGTCGAGGGAGTGCTGGCTGTGATACGCGCCGCCGAGCGATGCCGCTCTCCGGCCATTATCCAACTGTTCCCATGGTCCATGCATTTCCAAGGGCCTGCTTTTGTAAAATACGTCTCAGATGTAGCCCGTGCTGCCTCTGTTCCCGTAGCGGTTCACCTGGACCACTGCCTGAAGCCAAGCGACGCTGATCTGGCACTAGAGTGTGCATTCGACTCCATTATGGTAGACGGCTCCATGTTTGAAGAAGAGGAAAATATAAAATATGTCCGTTCTATTGTCGACCGTGCAAAAGCTAAGAATATCACCATCGAGGCTGAGCTTGGGCGTATGGAAGGCGGCGAAGACGGCATTCCCTTCCTGGAGCTCGAAAAAGTATTGACAAAGCCGGAAGATGCTGCACGATTTGTCCAGGAGACAGGGACGCATTTTCTGGCACCTAGCTATGGCAACGTTCATGGCCCTTATGGACCAGGAGGGGCAGAGAAATACTGGCAGCTTGATAGGTACGCTTTTTTTTTTCGCAGTTTCACGCACTTGCGATAATAACTGAGGTGCAGCTATCCTAACTAATCAAACTAGACTGGAGAAAATTAACCACGCTGTCGGAATCGATATCCCTCTTGTGCTCCATGGAACACATCCAGTCTCAGATGAGTTGCTTCATAAAGCTATGCGCCGCGGAGTCGTGAAGATCAATCAGAACCGCAATGTCAGACTTGACTACCACAAGTACATTGCAGAAAACTGCACAAAAGTAGAGCTCACTACATTGCAAACTCAAGCAGTGGAAGTCTATTCTCAAGAGATCGAGCATATGATGAATGTCTTTCATTCTTCACACAAAGCATAGATAGCCATACTACTTCATAGTTCAAGCAAACGATATGAATTTGAATGTACGTATGCACATTGATATCAATTAAAATCTGAAATATGGCCTTCTAAAAATTCCGCACCAAGATTTGTCATTTACCTGATGTATCTTCGCATAGATTTATCTTATGCTTTACCTTTGTTACTTTCGAGAAATTAAAAGTTCCCAGCTACCTTACAAATAATTACAGCACTCTCATAGAAATTGATGAGTATAAGTCTTAAAATTCAACATTTTCCGTCTAATACGAGCATCTATTTACCCAGTGGACGAGGTGACGCCACCGTCTACAACAATCTTCTGCCCTGTGATATAACGAGCTTGTTGAGAAGCTAGGAAGGCTGCCACCATTGCCACGTCTAACGACTCGCCCATCTTTCCCATGGGTACGGCCTTGTTCCGCTTGGCTTTAAAGCCCTCAAGATCTCCTCCAGCGTATTTATCTGCCAGCATTCCGACAAGTGGCGTGTTCATCAGCCCTGGCACAACCACATTCATGCGAATGCCCTTTGGTGCGTAAATAACCGCCGTAGCCTTTGTAAATTGGATCACAGCTGCTTTGGTCGCGGAGTAAGCGACTTGTGGCTTGCCGATATAGCGTAGACCAGCAATGGAAGCCACATTAACTACAACACCGCCGCCTTGCTTCTCCATCAGAGGCAGGATGTGGTGGCAGCAGAGGTACACAGTCTTCAGGTTGATATCAGTCTGTGCATCCCACGTCTTCTCCGACATTTCTGCGGGGCCCCCGGGCTCTGATCGGCCTACATTGCTATTGGAGAAAGAGTCAGCACTGTTGGATCTCCTACTGCTGCATTGGTTATGACGTGTTCTAACTTGACCAGGATGTCAATGCGGCCATATTTTGCGATGCAAGCATCTATGGCAGCTTTAACAGATTCATTCTTGGTGACATCTGCGCTGGTCACGGTGATTTCTCCCCCCTCAGATTTGATGCGCTTCTCTGTGTGCTGCGCTGCCTCAAGATACAGATCGCATCCAAAGATTTTGGCCCCATTACGTGCAAGAATCCGAGCGGTGGCGGCACCATTGCCCCACATGTTCTGGTCGCCCGTTTGTCCAATACCAGTCACTTTTTTTGTCAGCTGGCCTGTTCATATATTCTGAATTTGCATACGTTCTGTGACCTTACAGAAAACGACCTTGCCCTTAAGGTCGGGGTAGGTTGGAAACTGAATGTCATCGTTGTTCGCCATGGTTTAAACTGAGAGGACTTGCTATAAGTCTAGATGAGTTTCCAAGAGCTTGCTTGGAGGAATAAGAGAGAACTAATGGCCTTATGAAGTCCACACAGCCGAAGCGTTTCGAAATCCAAACTCAAAGTCCCAAGGCTACCTAATAATACGGAGCCGAACCATTGGCCGGCCAGTTGGTAGTTCAATGTCCGACAGCAGAGAGATGCGGAGATGGACACCTGCCGATGACGGCAACGTCTCATAACTAATGGGCCGTCTTTTAATGGAAATTGCCGACAAATATCCTCTTCGGACAATGGTTTCAAGCGCAAATACAATTTCACCGACCTGTATCCGAAGTCTTTCAGCGTCGGATGAGGTGGACCAAAAATCTGACCTTTACATCTAGCAAAGCTATATAACCTGCAAGCGGCTTTTGATCCGTATGTAGTATTTGAACTATCTTCAGCCGCAGGTGAGTCGCTCTAGATGGTTCTTTCTAGAGTTACACTTATGTCTTATGACGTAGAGCTACAACGTTTCAAACTCAGTATATGGGAAATATGGCTGTTAATGGCTATCTTGTCGATAATGGCTTTTACTGTCTTGTTATAGCTACAATAATCACTTTAACAGTCTTCACAGTCAGAACCTAGAAAATTCTAGACATAACCTTCTGCACCAAGCTCTTGCTTTGGACAGGAGAGTCGCGCTCGTCTCCAGTCACCCTGCCAGTGTAAATATCAATCTCAGAGATGGGTACCACCTTGCTTTTCTTGACGACCTTCCAGATCACGAAAAGTAGAGCAAAGAGCCTACATGACTTGTTAGCATTGTCCAGTAATACATAAAAAAGAGATATATGACTTACGGGAGGCCAATGTATGCGGAAACAAAGTCTTGTGCGCTCCAGTGGCCATGCGTGAACACGGCAAAACCATTGAACAACAAGACGATACAGAAGAAACAAACGCCAAACCAGGCGGTGTACGGCTGAAACCGTCCCTTGAACGGCAAGTGTTCGCGTTCAACGTCGTGAAATAACAAGGCGCGGCGGAACCTAGTGTAAGCGTAGCAGAGACAAGTCCAAGTCATCAAATATGAAATAGCAACCAGACTTGAAAGCCAGTGGAAGACGTTCGACGCAGTAGATGACACTGTCATGTAAGCCAGGAGGCCTACTGTTGCAGTAATACCAACACCTACACCGAGATTAGCATCTTGCTATGCGGTTGCAATGTGCCATAGCAGGATCAAATAGCTTACAGTAGATAGGAACACCCCGTTTAGTGCACTTGAGGAGAAACGCAGGCGCCTGCTGTTGTTGAGCAAGAGCGAAGAGGTAGCGAGAGCCAGTGTAGAGATTGGCATTCGCCGACGAGGCGGCGGAGGTAATCAGGACCGCATTCAAGAGATGTGGCAGCACGGGAATGCCGGCTTTTTGAATGGCGATGACCCAGGGAGACTGCTTCACGCCGCTTCCGTTGACCAGATTGTCTTCGTTGTAAGGAACCAGCAGGCCGACAAAAAAAGCGCCCAGGACGTAAAACAAAACAATACGCCAGAGCACACGTCGAACAGCCTTGGGAATGCTCCGAGATGGGTTTCTAGTCTCTCCCGCAGCGACAGCCACTTGTTCAGTTCCACCATATGCGTAAGCAGCGCCGATGAGAGTGCTAAAAAGGCCGAGGAAGCGGCCAGTGGAACCACTAGCGATATATTCGCGCATGGCGCCTGGATGGACCCAGTAACGGAAACCAATGCGGTCATGATTCGGTCCGCCTCCCAAGTCTAGGATTAGGCCTAGGATCAGAAGACCAATGATGGTGACGATTTTAATAGAAGCAAAAATAAATTCCGCTTCGCCATAAACGGAAACGGTAGCAAAGTTAAGTACGAATATGATAACTAGGACGATGCTAATCCATGCCGCAGGCTGCAAAATCAGACCGAGTCAGTCAAAGTCAATCATATTGCCAGGGAAATAGTGATGACAAACGTTAATATCCGTCCAGAACTGAATAAGGAGAACAGCTCCAGACGTCTCTCCAGCAATTGCAATAGCGCAGTTATACCACTGGTTCCAGCCCACAGAAAACCCGAGAGCTGGATCCACAAAACGCGAGCAGCTCTGAGCAATCATACCAGGAAGAGGTAATAGCGATGCCATCTCACCCACACATTGCATCTGTAACCAAGGTTAGAAAAATAAAACCGATTCCATAATTTTTCAAGTTTATCTCTTACCATAGCCCAGATAGCCATGCTAGTAAAAATGTAGCCCAAAAACAAGGAAAGAGGGCCTCCAGTGGCTAAGGCGCTGCCAATGTTGAGAAACAGGCCGACACCAATGGTGCCACCAATAGCAATGAACTGCACATGTCGTTCCTTAAGACCGCGGTGCAGATGGCCGTTGGCATCAATAACCTGCGCCTGCGACGGGCTTATGACCTTCTCGACGTCTTGCAGAGAAGGTTCCTTCTGCGCAACTGTCTCTACAGGCTCAGAGGTTTTGGTATCCATTTCGACAAAGTGTTTTAGTATCTTGCTGAAATAACCGAACAATTCAATGTCCACGAAGAAGTCTATACCTCGACCAGTTCGTGGCTAGCCAGATGCCAAAGACGTGTCAGACGCGGTTCGCTCAACGAGTTTATGTTTAAATTTTATATCTAGTGCAGGTCTTTGTGGCAACACGCTATACGATACCAAAGCCTTGGCCTTATTATGGGGCTAGAGATAGGCTTTGTCTGATCGGACAATAGAAGAGGGGGTTGATAGCATTTGTCCGATGGAAATCCACTAATACACTTATATAACAGGACTATCCTCCAATCGCTACGATAACAACGTTTGCTCAGGCTAGCAGTTTTTTTGGTTATACGAACATCCAATTACCATCACCACCCACAGTCACTCTCGTTATCGTTACTATTATCGTCATACCTAATCTTATCTAATTAAAACTCAATAATCTTTCGATACAACATGGCTCTAATTCAGAAGGAGTTCTCACCCCGGCCGCCGCATCCACCTATCGGAGCCGCACCAGTATCCAAATCCGAGGAGAACCAGTGGTACACCATTGGCCCTGGCATCTGGGAACTGGTGCTCAACGGTGAAGCAAACTCCGATCACAAATCAGTTCTTCAGTGGTATGAACCAAATGTCACATCTGTTACCGATCAAATCATCACCCACACCTACATCGAAGAAGTGTGTTTTCTTGAGGGAGGTTTAGCCGATGTAACACTTGGCCAGGGTTGGGGCCCCGGTTCCTATGCCTACCGCTTGCCCGGCATGAAGCATGGACCGTATAAAGCGTCACCCCAGGGTTGCCTGCAGTTTGTTAAACTAGTTCCTACTTCGAACTAAACTAGTCAAATGCGGAGAAGGCAAAATACGGAGAAATGAAGGATGAAAAGAAGTAGATAGCTCTGGACCATTACGCAACTAAAACCTGACGATTACCGCGGGAATATTGCGTGGCATGTTACCTAATTCATTTACACTTTAGTAATCGGTTGTCACACTACTTATTCTTGATACATGAAATTCGCCGAAGGGTGAGACCAGGCTCTCGATGTGCATGTCCGAAGAGATTCACCTGGTCGTCTTGCAGTTTACTAGCTAATAATCCGAAACGATGTCAGCTGTAAGCAATACTTTGCCACATTCCCCGACGCGAATGTAAGCTAGCATGTATGGATGAGCAATAAAGATACAGCAAATCACTGTTGAATCCTTGTCTTTGTAGCCGTCCATACTTCGGAAACTCATATGCTTGACGAGGACACCTAGCCTTGTCCAATCGCGAGATAGATATGGCCCTCAGTGATTCTTCGACCGAGCTGCCACAGGCTCTTATCCTTGGCGACATACATCATGCAAATAATATTTTCCAAGGGCTACGTAACTCATTCCGTATCAAGGTATGTATGAGGCAAGTCCACTTCATTCAAGCTGCCTCTGACAGTAGACTACAGCAAATCACGAGCGGGACCAGGGCGGACTTCATAGCTGACTGCGAATTGGGTCTCTACAGCAATGTCGTCGCAATTGGACGGACGGTCTATTCAATTGAAGTAAGTTTTAATGTGCTGCTCTACTAATCTTCTAAACGTGGTGTCTCAACTCTCTTCTAGTTTACTGGCCTCTTTGACGCCGAGCTTGTCGCAAAATTACCTAGTTCCGTTAAGTTCATCTGCCACAATGGTGCCGGGTACGACCAGGTAGATGTCAAAGCATGTCTCTCAAGAGGTACGTAGGAAACACAACGCTGTTTTGTAGTAGACCTACTAACAACATCTAGGCATATCCGTTTCTAACACACCTTTGGTTGTTAATGATGCCACGGCCGATACGGCGATGCTCCTTCTTCTTGCGGCGCTGCGCCGGGCCTGGATTCCCCAGTGGGCACTTCGCCAGGGTCTGTGGGGCAACACTTCGCCGCTTGGACGTGACCCGGAAGGGCTTACTCTGGGTATATTGGGACTGGGCGGTATCGGCGCAGCCATGGTGCGGCGCGCCGCTGCCTTCGATCTCAAACTGCAGTATCATAATCGTTCGCCGGTCAAAGCACCCTTGCTGAGCAGCCTTGGCGTTGATGTCAAATATGTGACCTTTGAGGAGCTGCTGGCGACGAGTGACATCATCTCGGTACACGTCCCACTGTCGCCCAAGACGCAGCACCTGATTGGCAAGAAAGAGATTGACCAAATGAAAGATGGTGTCATTCTCATAAACACAGCGCGCGGACCTGTGGTGGACGAGAGCGCGTTGGTAGCGGGCTTAGAGTCTGGAAAGATCTGGAGTGCTGGGCTGGACGTGTTTGAGCAAGAGCCACAAGTCCATCCTGGGCTCCTGAAGAACGAAAACGTCGTCATGCTGCCGCACATTGGCACTGCAACAGTCGATACTCGAGTGAGTTTTATTTTTTTTATATGACCTTGTACCTTGTCCATTTACAACGACTAACTATCTAGAAACGCATGGAAGAGGTCATGCTTGGAAATGTTCAGAGTGCCTTAACTCAAAGGCGGCTTGCTACTCCCGTCCCGGAGTGTTCTTAGTGATAATTTTCGTTATATTGGTCTACATAAATTAGAAATCATGCATACACGATAGCACTATTGTTCATCCACTTCCTAGCAGCATCTGACCATCATATTGACCATCAATTGCGTCGATCATGTCCTGCCACGTAACGAGATCAGTCGGTACTGGAAAAGAGAACGTATCGGAGAACGGCTCGCTCGGTCGCAGACGTAAGTCCGAGCCAAGCCATGGCGCATTGGAGTCCCATGTTGAAAGTGGTGCATCTTGTAGCGATGGCTGCCAAGCGCTTTGCGGCATGCTTCCACTAGCCACGGAAGAGAAGTTGTTCAGGACTGGGGCTGTAGTAGTCTGCATGTTGGCTTGGTCGTTGTCTTGTTGCTGCTGCTTCTGCTGTTCACGTGTGCTGTTTGTATTCAAAGATTGTCCAATACTGTCTGCTTCGGTGAGCCTGGATCGGCGTCGCAGGCGTTCGATGCACAACTCGGCCACCTTGACTTCGGAGAGGCGAAAGTCATTAACCCAGATTTCATTCCGCTCCTTGTCGCAGAAAGACTGCAAGTCATTGATAACAGGGTTCAGGTCGCGCGGAAACGGGCGCTGCTCTTGGATGGCTAGCAGCCCCAGCACGATGGCGCTATTGAACAGCTGCGGCATGCCCAGGCACCAGACGTAATGGTCGGCGGGTCGGCAGCTATCATCGTGTGCTAGGCGCGTCTTGAGATCCGCGCATGCGGACGCAAAGCACACCTCACGACTGTAGCGGTGCTGGTCGGTGACCGAGATGCGCCAAGCGTACGGTCTATGCAGGGTGATACAAGAGAAATGGAATGCTGTGTGCAGATAGAGCCGGTGCCACTTGAGAAAGGAGTGCGTGCTGTCGAGCGATAAGTCGGGGTCCTCAATAGCAAAGTACGACGGCAGGCTCTGCTTCCAGGCGATCAGCTGGGCGTCCAGGCGCATCACCTCGCGATAGGACGCGGCCCGCAGGCCAAACGTCTGCTCTTGGATTTTGCCGATGATGCGGGCTAGCCGGCAGGAAAAGATGGCAAGCACACTGATGGTGGGGTTGGTTGCCAGCGGTTCCGGTTCGACGCTGTTGGCCTCTTCGTCGTCCACATCGTCGAGAAACACGTTCTCCGGCTCTTGCGTCAGCGACAGGTTATCGAGGATTCCGTAGGGCCGGCCAAGTGCCAGTGAGATCATGCGGTCCAACAGGTACAAGTGGCACCAGAGCCGACGCCGTGCTTCGGTAACTCTGCGCGGCAGCTTCCAGTGAGTGCCGTCGATGTGCACGCCTTGAGCGACAGCCAGACGTGCGGCAAAGCCAACAGTCAGCCAGCTCTCAGTGATTCGCTGGGAAAAGAGGCAGTACCGCGTCACCAGGATACCCGCCCGCACTAGATCCATGCTTTCGCCGTAGAAGGACGGTGCGATCACAATCGCCCGCCGTGAGGCCCAGAAGAAGCTCATGGACGCCTCTTCATACTCGCGCTGCACCTCTGGCTGGGCGTTGGATGGGCAGTCTAGATACGTGCCGATGGCTAACACGATGAACAGCAGCGCTAGCCAGCGGATATCTACCGTGGTCACGTCGTCGTACCCCGCCCTCCGGCTGTAAAATCGCTCGTATTCACGACGGAATGATGCCGGATGTACCGCATCAGTCGTGAGACTCACGTCTGCTAAGAACCGATTCACTAAACGGTCCACTGTCGTTCGCTGCCGTGGGAGCATGCCCAGCAGATCCCACAGCTGCGAAAAGGGGCCAGCCTCATCGCGAAACGGTCGGGCTGTCGAGCTGCGAATTGACGTGTTGGCTCCGGGCTGCACATATGGTGCTGACGTGTCCAGTAAAGCCGCTGCCGCCTGAGGACCAAAGTACGAGCTGCCAAAGAAGGTCGGGGCGCCGCGGGACTTCCACAACTGCCCGATTGACGCTGCATTACTTTGGCCCCCAGAACCGGCCGAGTTGTTTACTCCGTTTTGGCCAGAAGACTCTTCGTTCCCCCTAGCGTCAGGCCCTTCTGCTGCTGTTTCCTCTACTACTGTTGTCGCTGTCCTCGCTGTCGTGGAGGAATTTGTTGTTGTTCTCGCAGCTGTTGCAGATACTGTCGATGTAGGCGGTGTCAGTGGTCGTGCTGGCGGGCTCAGACTCTGAACTGGCCGTTGGTCCAGGCTAGCTCGACTCTCCTTGAATTTCTGAGCACTTCTTCTTCCACTCGCTTTCAATCGTGGGCGGCCAGCTAGCTCGTCTTTCTGCACACGGAGCCGACACAAGTGCGGCACCTGTCGGACTGTGCAATTGTGGCACGGAACTGAGCCATCGCACTAGATCGGATATGTCAATATAATGAAGCACGGAAAGAAAATAAATCTACAAGGAACACCTTTTGCTTCCGAGTATGGCACTGAGAGCAAGCTTTGGCAATCCGACCTCGTCGACGAGGAGGGCACTGCACAGAGGACTCGGACTCGGACATTGGCTCTGCGTATCCTGCCGCGAATGCTTCGTTCGGATATGTCTGGCGTCTTTCCGACTGTTGCAGAAGCTGCATTATTGTATCATCTTCTTGACCCATCGGGCTGATATGACGAGATCGGTATCTCGGCAGAATATACGTTTATGTCTATGGGTTTTCGAAAGATGCCTCTCAGTCTTTGATGCGATTATTTCCCGATGGCTCCTCATGTCCGATGGAGAAAAACCCGACAGCAGCTAAATCAGGCCAAAGTCTAGCCCGTAAAATGTAAGCTTACTCAAGGACTGTCTTAGACTAAGCTCTCTTTGGCTAGGTAACATTTTAGTTAGTTACGTTATGAAAAAGGAGATTTTTTGTAACACAGCTCCAGGTCTTCCCCACATCGGACAAATGCCTTTACGGAAATCGTAATACGGTACTACATCGTATCGGTTCGTCCGTCCGGTCTGGAAGCTTGCAAAGATGTGTGCGAACACGGGGGGAAATGGCATGGGATAAAAGCATCTGCGCCTCAGTGCTGTTGCATTATGCTCTCTGTACACCGTAATGTCTATTTTGACAAGAAAGAATTACCAACCTGAATAAGCCGAATTCCTTGTCTTAACAAGTCCTGAATCATGTCGCTCGCTTCCATATCTGAAGCTACGCTGTACGCATACCACATAGTAGTCCACTGGGCGATCGCAAGGCACATTCTCTTCTAACCCTGTTTTACGTAGACAGCATCCCATAGTCACACGCAAAAAACTGTTGGAGGTTGCGCAGCGAAATGGCTTTCAAATTTCACCACGCCATGAGGCTGCCTATTTGCTAGGGCTGCGGTCCTCGTACGCTATCGCCACGCAGATTGATTCCCTACCAGACTACATCGATCCTCGTATCGATGTGTTGCCCACGTTAGGCGGTTCCCCGCGCAAGTACAGTCGGCCAGACCCCGCGAAAAACCCTCTCAATGCATGGTGCCACGTCTTTGATCTAAAAGCTAGTGCTCCTGAGACAAGCCTACTACAGGGCCGCTCCATGGTGGTGAAAGACACTTTAGCAGTTGGACAAATTCCACAGGCACTGGGTACACTTCCACAGTTCCTCACACCCAAGGGCGAGACCGAAGGTTACCCGATTTCGCCTATCGACGCAACCGTGGTACGCCGGCTGCTGGAGGCTGGCGCTACGCTGAAGGGCACGTCGACGTGCGAGAACTTTTCGCTATCACCCATGTCATTCACGTCTGTCTTTGGCCACGTGCAGAACCCGTGGAATCGTGGGTACAACAGCGGCGGTAGCAGCAGTGGTTCCGCGACGCTTGTCGGGCTGCATGTGGCACGCAAAGCAGGGACACCAGGATTGGAAAACCTGGGTCCGGATGTTGATCTAGCCATTGGCGGAGACCAAGCCGGATCCATCCGGGTGCCGGCAGCCTACTGCGGCATCTATGGCTTAAAGCCGACTTTCGGTCTCGTGCCGTACACGGGCATCGCCGGTCTTCTTCCCATGACGGACTACGTAGGACCCATTGCCTCGAACCTGGAAGACGTTGCGCTGTGTCTGACCGTGATTGCCGGGTACGACGGATTGGACCCGCGGATGAGCCCCGAGAGCCCGTTAAGAGAGAATGTCCCGAACTACCATGAAGAACTGGCCTCTTTTACAGAGACAGCAAAGTCCAACAACGCCAAGCCGCTGCGAGTCGGACTGATCACCGAGTCGTTCCAAATTCCTGGCACGAGCGACGAGGCAGCTGAGCGTGTGCGGTCAGCAGCCAAGAAGCACTTTGCCGCCATGGGAGCCGAGGTTGCAGAAGTCTCTATTCCCATGCACTCGCTCGGAGCGGCCATCTGGACGGCTGCAGTGCGCAACCAGATGGCGTCTCACGCATTTGGTGGCCGAGCCACCGATGTGCTGGGTCATGATCTGCCGCACATCTCGCCGCCTTGGCCGCCGGCAAGTCAAGAATTCTATGATGTCTTGTCTCAGCACAACCCGTCTGTGGTGCTGGTCACACTTGGCGAGACTCTGTTAGGCGACACAATTCCACTGTCAGCACAGAAAAAGGCTCAGCGACACGTCCTACAGCTTCGTGCCGCCTACGATGAGGCCCTCAAGCAGTTTGACATCCTCATCACACCCACAGCACCCGCTGTCGCACCTCCTCTGCCAGACATGACCGATGACCAGGACCCAGAAAAGCCCAGCTCTGTGGAACGCCTGCTGCGCATTGCAGCCGGCTCCATCAACAACACAGCTCCTTTTAATGCATCAGGTCACCCAGCTATCAGTGTTCCATGCGGTTGGGCTACCTCGGCGCTTGGTGACTGCAAACTGCCGGTTGGCATGCAGATTATCGGCAAGCGGTTTGATGATATCGGTGTTCTGAAAGCTGCCAAGGTGTTTGAACTAGGAGGAGGCGGGCTAGGACCAAGGCCAGAGTAAACAACCAAAAAATTTAGCCTTACATAGTAAATTAATGAATAGATTGCACGCACAACTGTTTATGTTAGACGGGAGTTTTTGAGGAAATTCTGATAAATTTGTTCTCTAAAATAAAAGTGTCAACACTTTCCCTCTAGCTTTCTACAATGCTTTTAGAGTTTATGAAAATTGAAGCTCGTCTTGATTTTTTCTCAGGTTATTTATGATTCTACAATCTCCTCTCCTGCAATAGCGGCAAAGAAGGCGTCGCTCAGATATCCTCCGCACCAGCTCATCTTCTCATAGCCGTCCACCTTGAACGGCTTACGTGTCACGGCCGCCGACTGGATTTTCTCATAGTAGCCGCCGATTCCTTCATTTGTCCACATCTCTGCCGATCGTTCGATTTCCATATTGACACCCTGGATCATGTACATGGGCTGTACCTGCCAGACCACGCCGAACTCCTTGGCCAAGATGGCCGACGCGTTCTTGCGTCGCTCTTCGGTCCACCCGGCCGACTCGGGGAACGGCCACTCGCCGCCCCAGGCAAAGGCAAACATGCGGTCGGGGAGCTTTGCAAGCATCGCCTCGTGATACGCCTTTATGTCGTGGTAGTTGGGGAGGTCCATGCGCGCCCACGACAGATCGCTCAGCGGTGCTACCACCAGCGCCCGCTCTACGATCGTCTGCACCGTCTGGCGGAACATGTACTGTCCGTTCTGCGAGCGCGGAAGCTCCCAGTCGAATGGAACATCCACGCCCAGAGCCGCCTTGGCGGCTGCTCGTCGCTGCTGCAGCGACGAGCCGTAGCCCACTCGCGACTTGTAGTCAGCAAGCTTTTCCGGCTGCGCCGCCGCGGCAGCCTCTACAGCCTCGTCAAACGTCTTTAGATCAGCCGCTGCGATCCACCGATCACGCGCCTCCCTCACCGGTGCGCCGGCCTGCACGGCTTCTTCGATCACCTGCTGCAGTGACTGCAGCTTCTGTAGAATGTCCGGGTTGGTTGCTCCCAGCACGTACGCGTGGTCGCGCGGGTCAGCAACGGATGTGATGAAGTCGGCGTGGTCGGTATCGCAGCGCGCCATGATGAGAGTCTCTGCGCCCATAATGTCCAGCTGTAGGCGGATGGCCTTGACGCGATCGGCATACTCTGAGGTCGGCACCACTGTGCGGCCCTGACCGATAGTGAACTTCTTGAGGCCCAGTGCCAGGTCGTCGATATGGATGGCCGCCGCGCCGAACTCGGCTAGTGCCTTGGTTGCCTTGAGTGCCGTCGTCAGCGAGCCGAAGCCCATGTCGCCGTCCGCCACGATCGGCATAAGATAGTCCCAGTGCTCCATGGTAGACCGCTCTTCTATCTTGTGGGCCATACGGAGCTGCCGCTGCCGCTGGTCGTGCCACACCTGCGCCCGAAAGATCTTGTCCACAACTTTGGGAACGGTATCCCAGGGCTGCCATGAGAAAGTAGTAAGTATAAGATCATATAAACCTTTGTTCTCTTTTCAAAACAAACTCACGTAGTCGGCATGGTCCATTCCCGGGTAGTTGTTCTCGCTAAAGCCGGAGAGACCGCCAGAAATATAGACAGTGCGCATGTACTTGGCCATCTGGCTGACTGCTATAGGATCCGTCGCGCCGAAAGTCAGCTCCGCCGTGCCATTCTTGCGGTGCTCAAGAAGCATATCCCATAGTTTGAGAGCTGCTGGGGAAGAGGCCACCGGCAGTGTCTCAGAACCGCGAAGAGCTGCAATTGTCTTGGCAGACCATGGCCGCTTGACATGCTGCTGCCGAGGAGTCTTCCACCATTCTTCAATAACACGAACCGTATCATCAAACGATTTCTGCTCAGCCTCGAGCGTTTCTTTGGATGCCAGTGTCATTTTGATGGCAAAGTTGGGTTGGTATTGGGAAGTAAGCTCTTAGCACTGGCAAGCTACAATTCTACAATAATACCCCAGACAATGAATACCAGGCCCGCTGCATTAAATGCCGTCTTTTAGAGACGGACTCCCCTCAATAATCATGGCGCCGACTCCGGAAGAGATACCGAAAGTCAATTATTCAAAATGTTCCGACGGCATATCAACTTATCACCAATGTAGGTTTGTCTGCCAGGAAAGACCAGACTGAACGTGGTAGCCTATTGTTTTCGGCAAATTATTAGTGGTATTTTTCCGATAATAGAGGAGCTTGTTTTGTCCGATAACTGGACCAGGTTGTCGGAAGTGTCCAGGCTGAGGCTCTTGTAGCTGAAAGTGAACGCTAAAAAGAGATAAGGGTGGGTGGGTCTTTAACGTATTCTCCGACAAGTGAATTCTCCGACAAATTGGGCGGTCCAGACTCGGCTGTCTCATGACTACTGGTAGTCGCATCTCCGCAGTACATGTAGACTAGGTCTAGACGTCATGGGATATTATTGTTGTGATGGGCTTCACATGTCGTCGCCATGGCTTCCTCTCCCAAATGCCGCATCAAAGCTGTCTTTTTTGACTTTATGGGAACATGTCTGGACTGGCATAGCAGTGTTGTCCGCGCATTCCCATCAGCCTTGACTGAAAAAGAGCGGTCCGACTTGGCGTTGGAATGGCGCCAGGCCTTCTTTGACCATATCCGCAGCAGGCCGCTCGGTGAAGCTCCGGAAGACATCGATATCACACATGCTCGCCTGCTGCGGAACGTGCTCGCCCTGCCAGCTAACGCTGACATAGCCCGCAGGTTTTATGAAAGCGGGGACAGAGATGCAGTCGAAGCGGCTGCCGTGAACGCCTGGCATTCTATGGATGCCTGGCCCGATGTGCGACCTGGCTTGGAGCGCATCCGGACGGAGTGCGGCTGTGAGCTCTTCGTGCTAGCCAACGGCACCTCGCGACTGCAACTCGACTTAGTTCGCTCTTCCCGGCTCACCTTTGACCTGCTCTTCTCCAGTCAGCTACTAGGTGTGTCGAAACCAGCACCTGAAATCTACCGCAAAGCCATGGACTTGGTTGCCACCGGCAACGACCCTAGCGAGGTCGTCATGGTGGCGGCACATGCATACGACTTGCGGGCAGCCAAGGCCGTGGGGCTCAAGACAATCTACATCCGGAGGTGGACAGACGACCTGGACGAGACCGATCCTGAGAAGCTTGTACGAGAAAATGATGGCAATGTCCTGGACGATTTTGCCGGGCTTGCGGGCATTATCCAGAAGCTTTGAGGGCTCTGCTATGTGGATGCTGTCACTGGATTTAAACTTGGAAATTTTCTTGTTCCGTCTCTGACTGGCAGAGACACATATGCAGTGCTCCTTCTAATTATCTATGCTTAAAAAGCGATGGTTCATTGGAGAAATACGCTGGCTTTCGTTACACAATATAAAAGTTAACAGATGAGAACGTCCGTCTTTGACTTCCCAAGACAGCAGACCCAAAGTAGTCCAAATGGGTTGAGTTAAATATCCATGCGTGGTCCAGTTTCAAGCTATGCGAGAGTCTTGCTACTCTATTGTGATCCTAGATCTTGATTCAAGCAGATCCGCAAATGCGTTCAGCGACCTATGTATTACGTCAACCAGCTCCCACACGCTCTCAAATTTATAGAGTAGCGCCCATAGCCGAACCACCTCTGACGCTAGCATTTTCCTGTTGTGTACGGTATCAACAGACTGGCCTTTGTGAGTTGCCTCTTCGACCAAGTGCATCACAAATCTGAGCGTCCGCTCCTCGGCAGCGTTGAGCGGAGGCGCCGCATTCTCTGCGGTGACCGACTCCAGCCACTTTGCGAGCAAGACGGCGCACTCCAGCGAGCACACGGCGTGCTGATTGGACCAGTACAAAACTTGAGTCTGTGCCACGAAGCTGATACCAATCTTCACCGGAATGCTGAGCGCGTGGGCGCAGTGCAATGCGGCGCGCGTGACCTGGTGGCTGCGGCGGATTGGTGGACCGCAGTCCAAGGACTGCGCGATCAACATCGGATTCCACGTTACAAGAGCACGGATAGGCCCCAGATCCATATTGAGTCGAATATAAGCCAAGCGTAGGAGCGCGGTAGAGGTAAAAGATAGCGGGCCGTGGGGGTTGAGAGGATCCATGGACGACTCGCGATCGCCTTCCCAGCTCATGGACCAAGATTTCAGGGCACGTTCAAACAGCTGAACGCTGTGCAGCGGGATATCTGAGTCATTTGCAGACGGTATGGATGCATTTCGTACCATCCAAATACGCTGTAGAACGGCATGAATCAAAACAAAGCCTCCTAGCGAGGAGAATTCGGAGGTCTTAGATGTTTGCGATGACTCGCCAGTCCGGACAAAGAGATTTTTGAAGGCGCACTGGAAGTTTTGCAGAGGCTTGTGCGGGTCCGTCAGTTCGCGCCAGTCGGCCTCACTCGTAGCTTTCCATTCGTCTTCGCTACAAGGAAGCGGATGATGAAGATCGGCAATCATCATGATGGGGGGAAGCTCAAAGACAATAGTATGAATATTGAAGAAACAAAATACAACAAATTTTGTCCGCTTGTAAGACTCGTATGCGATCCAATCTTTCCACCTACTTGGGGCCGTTTCACAGAGGTACTCTTGATCGCTCTCCCGAATCAGTGCGTCGAGTACGCTGCGTATTTCAAAGGCTTCGTACACGGCGGGATGTGTTCGAAACCAGGTGGCCATGGCTATTAGAAGAACCAGTGATTGAATTATTTCGATCTTCGCATATTGGCCATTAGCCCGACGGTATCTTTCCTGCTCGGCGAAGTCATAATTCCCGGTGCTCTCCAGCCTTCTGCCCCGACTTAATCGTACACTTTCCAAAGCGGCACATCTTGCCAATCTGAAGAGCTCAACTCCGACGTCTGGTTCGCGGGAGTATCGCGCTCCAAGAGCTGCAATTGCCAAGAACAATTCGACGCGAATTACCTCTAGTTGTAGAGTAGGTACATGAATGAAGGGATAGTGCACATGAAATGCATTGAGGTACGCCGTTACGTAGCGCGACATTGTGTGTTTTGATGGAAGATTGATGTTGTCAGGCAAGTCGGGCACATTGGCGGAAATCTTAGACAAGTGCTGGACAACACGCTCACGTGCTTGGGTGGTTACAACTTGATGTCCCATGCCTTTGGAGGGTGTTGGACGGGATGGCCTAGGTTGTGGCATACTCTCTGGCTCCAGTGACGGGAGCCGAGATCCATATGTGGAAAGTGGCGAGCCCGCGGGTTGGTTCTGTTTTCTCAACTCGCCGTTTCTGAGCGATTCGTGATCAGTTTCTGGAGGAGTGAAGACGAAGGCCTGTGGTTGATCGAAGTAAGACCTCGCAACAAGCCCATTGTCATTGCTAACGTCTGGCAGGAATGGGGGCAGCGGCTGGTAGATAGGCGAGAACGTGTGGCTGGGAAGAGGGACACTGTCAAGGAAAGAAGAGAAGTCGTCAGGAAATGCGTCTATGTCGAAATCTTGAGATTCTATTGTGAATTGATTTGGTGGTCTGGCGCTGTCTTGCGCTATGTCTAGCACAGTCTTGCTGAGAGAAGCAACCGATACTGATACTGCCGAAACCTCGCCAGGGGACATGACAGTATCTGTTGATGACACTGTTCTGGGTTGGAAAGCCACAGTGTGCTGCGACCTAGAAGCCTGAACCAACACATCTTGAGGAAGAGGCTCATCTTCGGTGATTTGGCTCTCTAGTTGGCTCTGTGCCTGAGGCTCCGAGAGGATTTGATTATGGTTTTGGTCTTGGTGAGCAAGGCGAAGATGTCGAGTAAGGAGATCTCTATACGACATTAGCCAGCCGCTTTTCGTGGAAACGAAGTTGTCGCTCAGGCTGCAAAGGCTCGGGAAACTGCAGCACTAACTTTCTTGTGAAGGCTTTCGGACATCCCGCACAGCGGAAGGGTTTCTCTTTGGTATGTGACCGCTCGTGTCGCTGTAGATGTTCGAGCCTGGCAAAATCCCGGCAGCAGCGGTGACAGTGATGCATTTTCTCGCCTGCTGGCATTTTAAGAAAAGTATTTCTGGCACTGAATGTTATTCTCAAGTTTGTTAAAACTGAATTTCTATGCCGAGAGCAAAGCGAGGATGACGCGGGGTTGGGGGTTCCGGGGAAGTGGGTCTTTAAAGTGATATTTCAACTTCAATACTTTATACCTAATTCGCTAGTCGCCGTGCCTCCAGCCGACAGGCCCGACTTCAGGGTCACTTAGTACTCAAAAACACGCAGTTTCGGCCAATACCTGGCGGAAGCAACCTAGGTAGGCCTAGATCCTTAAAAAAGCTGACAAAGGATGCACTTGGACAAGTTTCGAGCATAGCACACTGTATTTTCACTAATGCATAGTCCTCTTGGGTCCTTGGTATCCGCTTTTACGTCCGACACTTTTCCACTATGTCCAGCTTGAGATAACTATGTAATATGTAGCAGTAAGTACAGTCTCTTCTATAGAAATGTGGAGAGGGTATGTAGTAAATAAGGGCTTCTTTTGTTACAGAGCGATGACGTAAAATACGGGAGATAAAAACTATCGATAAAACACACACAGATATGATCAAAATATTACGAACTAGGTCTGGTTGATATGCTTTTTACGGCTGGCTGTACGGAGTACAGAACGTAATTTATAATAACTTATAAATGCGGTCATTTGTTCCGAAAAGTAATTGCTTAATATACAGAGAGTCGCACTCTCAAACTTGAGGATCTGAACAAAAGTTTATGTTGCCTTTCATTCCAGTTTTTATTCCCACTTATCTTTGAAGGTTGCTTGGCGGCTGTCACTGGGAACAGCCCCGCAGCGCTAAATATGCATCTGCCCCAGATTTCTTCTCCAATTTGGGGAACATCAATGTTTCCACCGAGATTGCCACGACAGCTTGCAGCTTCAAAAGCATACGAAAGCTGACTCGTCATCTGTATTGGCTCTCCCTTGTCTGATTGCTGTGTTTTCGACTTAGCGTGATAAGTATTTATGGGTGAAATACATCGCCGTTGAGATATCAATTCCGCTATGGAGATCCCCAAACTGGGGAAATCTAAGGGAATAAACAAAACAGAAATACCAAGACAAGCATTCGACTACAACTTCAAAAATGGAGAACCAGAATGGCGTTTCTTTGGAGAACTGCTCAAATGATGTACGAACGCTGCAAGGCCGCATTTAGGATACACGTAGCATAAAGAATAGACGAGATTCTGCGGTCACTTTAAAAGTTGATCTTAGCACGTAGCTATTAATAAAGCTCGCATTATGGTCTCGATATACCTCAGTCAAACTGACAAGTACCCGGATATATCTCTACTACAGTGTCTTAACTTGAGCTACCCAAAACATACTACAAAATGTCTGCGGATCCTAAATTCCACGAGCTGCACAAGGAGTTGTTTGAACTTGGCCTCCAAAATCGCCGAAAAGTGGCCGGCGATGTCTACGTGGATAAGGCCCTCGCGGCAGGCTCCACTGAGTTTGCTTATCCCAACCAACAACTCGTATCTGAGTACGTGACTAGTGATATTTGTACTTCAATCTCGTTCTGAAGCTGGACGAATGTTTTATATTAAGTTACTAATCATAAGCCCTTGGTCTAGATGGTGCTGGGGCAATATTTGGAGCCGCCCGGGTCTGACATTCCAGCAGCGCAGCCTTCTCAGTAAGTGGAGTATCAATGGATTGCAGCATGAATTATTGAGATTTCTTTCGTCTTCTGACGCCGTTATCTTCAACTAGACATAGGAATGCTCATAGCATTGAAGAGCTGGCCTGAGGTGGGGATTCACATTAGAGGAGCCATTAATAATGGATTGACCGAGCTAGAAATTCGAGAAGCTATTTTGCAATCATCTATATATTGCGGAGTTCCAGCAGGAATAGAAGCAACAAAGGTAGCCACTAGAGTGATCGAGGAAATGGTCTCTAACGGAGAACACAAGAGGCAGATGGCCGATATATCACCGGAGCTTCAGAAGTAGATGCAATATGCAACTGAAGTAATTACAGGTGAAAGCGAGAAAGTGCTGTTCTGGCCGCTGCTTTTGGCTGGCGCATGGCGCCGTTTTTGGCGGCCTTTGCAGTGAGTGTTGTCCCTTCGAAGTACTTTGTACCTAGAGTTGCAATCCTTTTAACTTTTCTTTATGATAGTGCAGCACGCTGATGCTTAATTGCTGTTTTTGAAAAGTAGGAATTGCTGAAAGCAATTACGAATACTTTATTTATGTGTTACAAAGTACCATTCTAGTACAGTAGGGAACTTTGTACGAGTGATCAGTCTAGCATGGCTTATGTTTTAATAAGGCTTGAGCGTAGTGTATCAACAACAGAGCGCGCAGTGCACGCAAGGAGGGCACGAACAATAGTTTCATATAGGTTATTGTTTTAGACAAGCGGTAACGACTGGCCGTTATTTTCGAGCTAAGTTCTATCTGTGTATATGCCTTGCTTGGGCTTATTCCTATTGCGCAGTAGGCGCAGAAGCCTCCATCACTATCTGTTATCGCTGTTTTCGTCATCTTCTTCATTATTTTATTACTTGCTATTAGTACTTAGACTGGCCTTACATGTAAAATAATCTCCTAGTTACTCAACGCGGTTGGTTTTTACCCTAGTACCACCTAGTATAAACAGATAACCAGGGTTAGCTCAATAGTACGGTTAAACACTGACGTTGGTAGAGTAAGCATAAATACTACCGGACTATATGCCATCGGATCACTGTATCCAACTGGCGGAGTTCTCTAGCAGACCCTTGTACCACACACGACGTCATACTAGCCCACTGGGATCAAAAATACACCACGGAGCAATGGAAGGCACGTTGGCACCGTACGGCCGGAGACCGGCGCCGTCAGCCTGCTAGCCGCAACCCCCGGTGGACAACGAAAGAGGTAGCGAAGGCCCACAAGCATCTCACAAAGGCCGAAAGCAGTCTCCTCACACAGATACGTACAGGGCACATCGGCCTAGCCAACTATCTCTTTACCAGACACTGTATAGAGTCCCCCATGTGCGCCTGCGGTGCAGGGGAGGAGACCCGGAGCACATACTACTCTACTGCGACAGAGGCACCGGAAGGCCCCCGGACTAGCCCCGGACCCCGGAGGAGCTATTCAGCCGGCTGAATACCGGAGGCCCCACAGCCAGACCGATACTACGATGGATGAAACGAAGTGGCCGTATCCCAGACTATCGCTTAGCAGCAAGACTGGAAGAGGCAGAGGAAACGGAGGATTAATCACTACGTACTCATTTCAACCACGGACTATTTACTTTGTATCACCAGATTATAATTAATCTACACTAGATCTAGCGGTGGTTTTTGCCCCAGAGGGTTCCACCTAGTATAGACGTGAATAGTCAGGATTGGCTAATAAACACGATTAAACTCAAGCATAAATACTAATCCAATGTGTCGGGGACAGACGGAGAGTCCCACTTATTTGGCTAGATTGACCAATAGGGTTAAAGGGCGTGAAAAGTTATGTGATATAAATAGGAGGGTTTTTTGATTTCCCCCTACGAAATAGCTGTTTCATGCATATACGAATCTATGGGCCTTATGACACAATGACGTCGATAAAGCTAATAAAGGAAAAGCCAAGAAAAAGAAACGAAAAAGAAACAGAAAAAAGCAGCCACTGTTCTTATTGCTTCAGGTAGTTCTAAATATTACTTCAGCATATGGAAGTGTTATGACACACGAACCTTGGCGCAGCAGAGGATAATCTTATGTGCAAGTAATGGAAATGTCAAGGGAAAACGGTCCGAGATTATATACCTTGGACGCAGAAGGAATAGCACATTCTGGCATTATTGTACAAACGACTACTCAGAAATACTGATCGGAGTCCTGATTGAGTGTAAATTTTAGACTACTCTACCTCTGTTTCATCTAGACCATCGCTGGAATAAGCGTCATATTCATCTGTCATTCGTCGTCGTCCGTTTCGCTCTCCTCGTCTTCTCCAAGCTCGCCAAAGTCTCGTCGATTGCTGCCATTTTTGAGATACCTTGCTTTGTTCTGCACCATTATTTCCATGATTTTCTGATCGTTTTCGAGCCAACCTCCAAGTCCGCCTTTCAGCACGCCGGCAACCGCATAGTGGCCTTCCGCTATCGCATACGCAACAGAGCGGATATACTGTATGCGCTTTCGACCGCTTATATCAACCCCTTCTTTTAGTAGCAGCCGCACCATATCAAGCTTGCCGTGCTCTGCTGCCCCTTCGAGAGCAGTACGGCCGTCGCGATCAGCCCCTGGCGCGTTGACGTTAGCCTGTTTAGATATGAGCAGTTCGGCAAACTTCAAGTCTCCTCGAATGGCAGCATATTGCAAAGCAGTTGCTCCTCCGTGCCACACTGTACCCTGATTCTGGGACGGCCCTGCATTCACGTCGGCCCCTGCATCTAGTAAAAGGCGAGCAGTTTCGTCGTTACCATACTTCATAGCCCATTGCAGCAATGTCATATTTTCATCCCCGAAAATTGATTCAACCTCAAGGTCAATGCAAATCCCTTCACCAAGGCATTTCCGAACCAGCTCACAATCGTTATATTCAATCGCTGTTTTCATAATGTATCCAACGCAGCACTCGCGAAGGGTCGACAGTGGGAATTTTGACCAGATCTTTTTATGACACCGAATGACCGACTCAGGGCGTTTCTCGTATTTGCCAGGAGGTTTGACAATAGCTTCCCAATCGCGGTGACTGGGCGTGTACCCTCGAGCAAGTAATGCATCTAGAACCCAAGGTGCCGAACGAAACGTGTCGCGTAACGGAGAGCAGTAGTTTGATTCGTGTATATCGGGCGGACTGAAATTTTGGCCTAGCAGAATCCGAATCATCGAGTCATTCTTAAATATTATAAACTTGTTCAGAGCGTTAACCTCAAAGGCATCAACAGGTCCCCGAGGACGATACTGAACCAGAAGCTGTGCGGTAGAGTACTCATTTTCTTCATCGGCATATTCCACCGCATCAAGAAAAGCCCTAGAATGGTATCTTCCGCCGGCGGCAAAATACTGGCAGACTATAGCTTGATTGCCTGCTCCCGCCGCGGCCGAAAGAACATCGTTCCTTTTGTATAACTCGGACCCATCGCAGAATCGCGGCGCGAGGATGTCGTCACCCATGGCAAGAAGCTTGGCAACCAGTTCACCATCATCGTTTGAAATAGCATCTACCAGCTCCCCACCCATAATTGTCGCCCCTCTATCAACCAAGAGCTGGAATACTTCGTGGTGCTGTCCTTCAATGGCGAATTGCAAAGGGGTTCTCCATACGTTGCAGAATGGTCCATCCTGTTGCTTATTGACGTCTGCGCCCTTTTGTATGAGGAGTTCCACAAACTTTACGTTGCCACGACCAGCTGCTAGATGAAGGGCCTCGGTTTTATTTGTGAAACGACGTTCGATGGACGCACCAGCATCCAAGAACATTTGCGCAAATCGACATGTCTTATCCCACGCTGACGCCGCGAGAGGTGTTATGCCCATCTTAGACGGAGAATTAGCATTAGCACCGCGACATATAAGCTCCCGGGCCATTTCAAATTGGTCAACGAGGCATGCAGTAACCAGGGCATCAGAGCTGCGATAACGTCGTTCAGCTTTAACTAGACGGTCAAACATTTCTCGCTTCCCTATTACAATAGCAAGTTGTAATGTTGTGCATGGTTGCGATAGACGACAGTCTTCGTCCCAACCAAACAAGTCTAACGACTCGATGCACCAGCCAAACTCGTCCACGCTCGCACCGTGGTCTAATAATAAAGTAGCCAAGTCGTCGTTGTCGGAAGCAAGAGCAATTATAAGCGGAGTGGGCTTACAGGTCGCGTCGATGTCGGCACCCCTGTCCAAAAGGAACTTGGAAAATGCCAACGTAATATTATTCTCCCGATTATAAGCGGCGTACGCCAGAGGTCGAAGCATGTAGTTGGAGTTATTGTCGACGGAGAGCGAATTAATATCCGCCCCGGCGTCTAGGAGAACATCTACGAGTGCCTCGTTTCCATCCAATGCAGCTACTTCAAGAGCAGTGCGAGGCGATGTGTAATGGACGTCTATGCGCGCAACGGCGTGATGTTGACGTATTTCGCATCTGTGACTGAAATTCCAGGATGTTACAGGCAAATCGTGACGTACCCTCGCATTTAGCAGGTCTCGGACAAGAGAAACATCCCCTTCTCCGACTGCAGCGATAAATATAGATTTTTTAGCAGCGTATATATCGGGCTCTTGAGACGATAATAGCTCGGTTGTCCACTTGTTGTCGTAATGCTTGATCGCATTAACTATTTCGACAATCATCCTATAACTGTGGAAAAAGTTTCCGGTATTGTTTGCAAGTTTTAAGAGAATAAGTCTCAAATACTGTTCTGCCATTGTATTATCGTTTCCCGAATACGTTAATGGCCCTCGTATGTCGTCAGGGAACTCTGACAAGACAGGTTTGATGAAATCGATAGTAGGAATAGGGGTAGGGAGAGGCATTTTCATTAGGCGACAACGAAATCCTGATTCCCAATCAAAGTTGGGATGTATTCGGATTTCGTAAGATTTAGGCATAGCACTATGAGGCAGGAACGAGGATATAGTTGCTTCTAATCTAGGAGTATGTGTGTCGATCATCTCCATTGGGTTGCAATACGCAAGCTCCTCGACTGTGGGCTCGAAGCGCCATGTAGGCTGACTTGGCACGATTGTATCATATTGCCATCCCAAAGTGTCACTTGGCGGAAGGGCCGCTTCTAGAGACGACATTAGCGCAGGTAACATTACTCTTGTTAGTTTCACGTGCCTGAACATACCCGAAAAAACCGGTGCCTCCACGGGTACATTCAACGCAGTCTCTAATTCGAAAAGATGAGCCGCCCAAGGTCTACTGTTTATTTCCGTCGCGCACGCAGGCTCGAGGTTTCCTCGCGGCGTCTTAAAGTCCCTCTCGTTGACAGACGTGTCAGAATTCGTGTCGATATTCGGAAACTGTTGTCTTGCAGAGAGGTGCTGGAGTGTAGGGTGGCCTAGTTTCACAATGAAGTCTTAGCCCCTAGTGTGAACTACAACGACGATAGAGACTATGAAGCAATTCCTTGCGCACTTAGCGAACTACATTCTTTTCTCAAGCATATTGATGGCAGTTCTTGGTCATAGACGATGAATTGAAATCCTGGGGGGGTTTGGGGTGGTGAACCTAGTAGACAGGTTATAGTCAGTTGATTTGTGCTATCGGCGCTTCCAATAGGGGTCAGATTCAACATACCCTGGTTGAATTTTGCTTCGTCAAGCTGTGACAGGAAAAATCTTTCTCTGAGGACCCTTTCCGTAAGACGCTTGCCATGGGCAAACACTTCGGTCCTCTTCCCATCTTTTTTCGCCTTCTTGACCTTGTAGCCAACTATTTTACAATCGTGGTCCGTAACACCCTTCAAATACTTTGAACCGCGCCGATCATTGCCATTTTCTAACGCAATCAGCCTATTGCTCAAGCATTGCAACATACCTGCACGTTTGGCTCACTTACTGTTTGATGGGTTCATTGCCAAGGTTAGAGGGGAGAGGATATGTGCTCTTGCAAGTTCCTTAGCCTCAAGGTTTCGGTGTAAGATAAATCGAAGTATAACTCCGAACTTTGACCGTACCTTTGAAGTTGCGTGCTTAAAATTGGGAGATCTTGTACAGAATCAAAAGAAAGTAGCAGCATTGAAATTGAGCAAGCGAAGAGGAGAAGGGACAGAATGAGTCAGAGCGATTTCTCCGAGATATAAGTAGATAAATAGATTCGACCCAAAAATGAGGCGTGAGAGCAGTGTCTATCATTGGTTGAAGCCGAAAGCTTGCGTTGGGTGTGATTTTTGTAATTGGCCAGCGCCGAAAAAGATTGACCGCCTGAAGCTGACATCTGATTACAGGATTCATTCTAGGTTAGGTGTCGATACCTCTACTATTCATTGGCCCTCGCTGAAACTTTCCATTGGCCTTCGTCGAAAATTTCACACATCGGTGTCTTGCAATGTTTAGGTTAGCAAAACGGCGTTCCAGAGTTGTATAATTGGCTAGCTAACTTAACTTTCCCAAAATATTTACCACAGCGTCGATTCTAATGTGTAACCTAGTTCGAGGGATAATGTATGCCTGAAAAAGGCGTCTCAATAAAGACACGAAGACTGAGCCCAGCGCATATTGTAATATTGGCCGTTTCCAAAACCACTGCATCTTTTCTTGTTCTTATTACCAATCTCCGAATTTCGTAACAATCGTGTAAATTGGGAAGACCGCATTTCATAGCATAAAACATAGGTCTCGAAGTTGATCGTAGAAAGTCAACACCCTCATAGAACAGGTGAATAACTATAAATTCATACGTATAGACGTGTTTCGCAATGTTTCTTCTTTCTAGAAACGCCACATCCTCACTTCAATTGCCCAATTTAGTACTTTCGCTACTTCGTGTTGGCCTCGTGTTCCTGCCGTTAGCTGCTCGACATTGTTTCTAGTCATGCAATATGCCCCAATGCAAAACCAGAGTGTCACGGGTCAGACCCGTAGAGGGCCTGGGCCGGTGGCCCAGGCCGCCCCTAGGACAACCGAGACGCGCACAACGCTGTCGATCCGCACCCACCGGGCACGGCCCCCCCTTGTTCTGTAAATAGTCTACGTGCTGCTTCGAAGGTGTACGGAGCTTCCTTTTTCTTTTCTTCCCTAGCTTTAGAATAGGCCGTTTGTGGCCCTATTCAGGTTGGAATCGCAACTGGACCGCAGCCCCTTCACACAGAGAGCCTTCCGGCAGCCCCATGATCACTCTTAAGAGCAGCGATAGTTTCACTGCCTCCAGTATTGTCTAGAATTTACGATTATGGGGTTAAAGAGTCGGTTACTTTATTGACACAGAGTTAGAGATACTAAGCAAGACTGCAACCGGCTCTGCGTGGACTGGAGTACAGCACATTCCCAAACCATATCTTTATGGAAATACCTGCTTTTTAAGCGAAGGCAACAGTATTGATTACTACAAGAAGCGTACCGTGGGATTTCTCGGCGAGGTTGTTCCTGAAATATATGGTTCTATATCACCCACGAAGACCAGATAGGAGGAAATGCTGCGAGTGTTAGTGTCGATGGACTTGGTGGCATCGATTACAGCGAGGCCATCGAATTAAGCCATCCCTTGCTAGGACCTCGCGTTTCCTACGCTTTGTAATGGCCAGCTGAAACATAGTGGCAGTGAGAAGCAATAAAGCAGGACACATCGTCTTTGATTATAGTGTCGGTAATAGCACGTAAGAGAGGCTTGAAGAACGTCAGGAGGAAGAGTTATTTGCTTGACTCTCGCAAATGGGCAGTCGCTTATTGCATCTACGATAAATGGTTGTCGAAACGCCCTCTAGCAGTTTAGTGCTACTTGTAGAGCTTAACCGTATTTATTAGCCATTACCCTTACTATTTACGTTTATACTACAGTGGGTTGACAAAAGTTTTCGTACAAATCAAGAATTACGTAAAACCTTAACAACACGACTCTCGAAGTAGCACTACACACTAAAGGAACAGCAACCAAGGATGCATTGTAATAAATCACTACCGCGGGAGAAGAACAGAAACTAAAAATGAAAAATGAAAAAAAAGTGAAATTGAAATAGTCAAGAGTATATAGAGACAACACAAAGAAGCGTTGTATGTACATGCGGTCGTTAAGGAGGCCAAAGACTTACAGACAATCAGCACAAAACCTACAGCCCCACATTTCCTAATTGGGGTGGCCGCCAGTTCCTGTGGTCGCAACAGCGCCTCCAAACTTACAGTAAAAAAAAAGAAACACATTGAAATTTCCTAGAATTCTCTCAAAATTTAAAATATATGGTTTTCACAATACACGAGCGAGATGCTTCCTCAAGTGTAAGTTTTTAACTTGCAGCTCATTATCACACACCAATCTAGACCGTAATATATTTTTAATGATATATAAAATAAAAGCAATGAGGAATATAATACAGCTACTCTCAAAACAATAACATGTCTGAAAAAAACAATTGACATCTGGCTTTGTACCACTCGCTTTTAGCTTTTTTTTGTAGGCTACAAGGAGGCTGATAAAGTAAAAGTTAATATGGTATACGTATAAAATACAATAAACATTTACGTATATATATATATTATTATCGTTTGGCTGCTTCAGCAAATGTCTACCTACTAAAGGCACTGCAATCTTCAGGGCTTTCGTAAAGTGTGTCTTGAGTTATATGCTATTCTTGGTCATTTAATTGCAACATATGGAGATCCATAATCTAAATCTTTCAAATAGATTCTGTTTAAATACTTTCCCCAATTCGTTCCATGAATACTTTTAGTATTCTGCTATGCCATGCGGGGATTGTAGTGTTAAATTTGGGGTAGTGTTAAGTAAATGTGCTTTCCAACTGTGTTGTGGGTACGGCCCTGTATATTGTAATCAAACTAATAAGACTTATAATTCAGAGCAGAACTATTATAAGACTCGGAACAGCTCAATCTCAAGCCAGGTACTTATTCTGTTTCTTCCTAACTAATCTACTGGAAATCAACTCTATCAAGTAGTATCGCGAGAAGCATTATCTCTTAGCAGAATGGCATCTCTAATTTTCGAAAGGCTTCATAACAAGGATTTGTTCATAACTGCTGGATTGATATCTGGAACACTGAGAGCTCCAGTGGGACAGGATTTCCCTGTCTATGAACCAGCTTCGGGAACCGTTCTAGCATGCTGCTCAAATCTTGGACATCAAGACTTTTTAGATGCAATCGAGAGCGCCCGAAAAGGAACAAAATCATTCTACGAAGAAACCACTGCAAGGGAGCGGGGCAATCTCTTACGGAAGTGGTATGATTTAGTGCTGGAAAATGTGGATGACCGTAAGTCACGGCAGACAAGGCGAATGCAACAAGTGCGAGTATTGTGGAGATTCATTTTTCCTAACACGGCGATGCAGTGGCGATGATCTTGTCGTTAGAAAACGGGAAAACGTATGCTGAAGCTAAGGGAGAAGTAATTTATGCCGCTTCATTCATCTCGTGGTTTGCCGAGGAAGCCACCCGCTCATACGGCGATACGATTCCATCTCAGTTCAAGAACACTGCTGTGTTTACATACAAAGAGCCTGTAGGCGTTTGTGGTATCATCACTCCATGGAATTTTCCAGCAGCTATGATTACCCGCAAAGTTGCACCTGCTCTAGCCGCAGGGTGCTCCGTCGTTATCAAGCCTCCGAGCGAGACACCGTTCAGTGCTCTTGCATTGGCGAAGCTTGCCTTGGCTGCAGGTCTCCCGACTGACTGCATCCATGTGGTGCCAACTAAGGACAGGGACGCCTCCATGCTTCTAGCAACCCATCCGGACGTGAAGAAGTTAAGTTTTACCGGGTCCACAGGTGTCGGCAAAATCCTTACACGCGCAGCTGCAGACACCATGTAACGCGTCAGTATGGAGCTCGGAGGAAATGCGCCGTTTATTGTCTTTGAGGACGCAGACCTGAAACAAGCTGTGGACGCCGCCATGGTATGCAAATTCCGCTGTTCCGGTCAAACTTGCGTGGTATGTTCCAAGCCTTGTGCTCCCGGGCGTATAATTTCCCCCATGATGGGATCATAGTGCTCATCTTCTGTAGTGCGCAAATCGGATTTTAGTTCATAGTAAAGTAAAAGACGACTTTATTCGCCTCCTCGTCGATAGGGTAAAAGCCCTCAAGCTTGGCCGCGGTGTTGACAGCGGAGTCACCCAAGGGCCGCTTGTGAATGCTGCAGCTGTGCGGAAGATTGACTCACATGTACAAGACGCACTTCAAAAGGGAGCTAGCCTGCATACAGGAGGCCAAAAGCCCTCAGACCTTCGTGGATTTTTCTATGAGCCTACTGTGATGAGCGGTGTAACGACGGCGATGGAGGTTGCGAACGATGAGACCTTTGGGCCGCTAGCGGCCATCTTCGAATTTTCGTCGGAAGAGGAAGCTGTTCAACTTGCAAATGCCACCGAGTATGGTCTATCTGGTTATTTCTTTAGCCAAGACGTTTCCCGAGTAATGCGCGTTGCTCGTAAGCTAGAATGCGGTATGGTGGGTGTCAACACTGGCCTTATCAGCGCTGTAGAGAGCCCGTTTTGTGGCATTAAGGAGAGTGGCATGGGGCGTGAAGGAAGCAAATACGGCCTTTCAGAGTATCAGAGCATCAAGAGTGTCACGATTGGTAATCTCCCGCAATAATTAAATTACATCTACATCTCATATATGAATATTGTGAACGAGGGAACTCCTTTCCTGAAAATTTAAGAACTATATCCAATGATGAACAAAGTACTGATTTGCGTTTATGCTAATAGAGTTGACGGATATGGGAGGATGATATACGAAATCAGCTCATCCCTAGTTCTCTTTGACTTACCATCGGTGATTATCTTACCAAGCTATCTTAGCGACTGCGCCATTAGGATAAAGCCGCACCAGAAGCTTACGAATCTCATCCACGCACAAAATACCTAGTCCAAGAGGAATAGGGATAAACCAGAATTCTAGCGGAACAGGGGCTGTGCCAAAGAGCGACTGGATGCCACGTACTTCGGTGACGAAGATAGCGATAGCAAGACTGATAGCCATACTCAGCACGAGCCAAGGATTGCGACGTTTTGACGTGAATGGGTCGGCATGTACGATACTCATGCGCCTATTCCTCACGGCAAGGATATTTCCCCACTGCAGCATAACAAGACAGACGAAATACACACACTGGCCTGTGTTATTGAAACTGACCAGCTCCTCCATCGTGTAGCCGTGGAAGCCGTCTGTATAACCTTCGAACAGGAAGAAGAGGTCGCTGATGGGAATACCGGCATACCGCCACATGTACAAGAAGAACATGGAATGCGCAATGCACGTCTCCATGAATCCCGTCAGCAGGTAGGCCTGGATGTAAATCTTGGCCGTGATTAGATGATCACGCTTGTGGTTGCGCGGCGGCAGTGAGAGTAGATCAAACTCCTCCTTTTCCATGATGAGCGACAGCGACAGAAATAAGTCTGTGAAGACACAGATAATGATCATGAGGAAGGAACTGAGCGGTAGTGGTACGCCGAAGAAGACATTAACAAGCACGGGCCAAATCTCAGACCAGCTGCCGGCGGGGAGCAGGTACGAGATAACCTTCTGCAAGTTCTGAAAGACGAGCCGGCCCAGTCGGATAGCATCGATGATGGAGCTAAACCGATCCAGGAGCACTAAGTCTGCTGCTTCAATTGCCACATCGCTGCCCGTGACGACCGCCACGCCCACGTCGGCCGCCCGTAGCGCTGGTGCATCGTTGACACCATCGCCCGTGACGGCAACGACGTTATCGCGCTGCCGAAACTCGTTTACGATACGCAGCTTCTGTTCAGGCGTCGTGCGGGCGAATACAATCTCTGTATACTCGCACACTAGGTCCCAGTCGCCAGCCGTTAGTTTGTTGACGGCAGTCCCGTCTAGCATCAAACTGCGGATCTCGCCGGTGAGTCTTGCAGTGCGTAGCTGCTCAGGTTGCAATATAACTGAGTCGTGAATTACGTCAAAGTTGTCTGGCTCAGCGGCCCCCGTCAAGATACCGATGTTGCGTGCGATGGCTGCCGCCGTCAGATTGTAGTCGCCTGTGACCATGAAGAAGCGAGCGCCAGCACGGCGACATTCAGCCACCGTATCTGCCGTCTCCGGGCGAGGCGGATCCGTGATACCCAAGATGCCAATGACAGTCAGGTCGTGAATTGCATTCTGGTTTACTTCGTCACTGAAAGCATTGGTGCCGCGCGGGCTCACCGGACTCATCGCCTTCTCGCAGAGTACAATGACGCGCTCGGCATTGGATGATAGCTTATCCTGGTAGGTCTTAAAGGCGGCACGAGCGTCGTTGTCCAGGGGAATAATTGAGTTGGATTTTCCAGACCAGTATCTGGTGCATGCGGGGAGAAGCACATCCGGGGCACCTTTGACAAAGACCTGCAAAGGATCCATTTTCTCTCCATCCTCCTGGAAAGAATGCATGGTGAGCATCCATTTGTTGGTGGAATTGAAGGCTATCTGAAACAACCTAGGATATTTGGCTGTCAGGGAAACTGTGCTTTTCCCAGCTGCCGCCATACGAAGCACAGCCGCATCGGTAGCATTGCCCTGGATTGTTCGGTCACTGACTGGCAACGACAGAGTTGTTGGGTCGAAGGTGGCATCGTTGCAAAGAAGTGCAGCTTGGCGCAGTCGGTTGAGGTTTTCTTCCACCTGGTCACCTTCTACCATTCTATGGAGATCGTCCTGAGTCAGGGCATGGTCTATGAATGCCGCTGAGCTGACACGCATCTGATTCTGTGTCAATGTACCTGTTTTGTCCGAACAGATGACATTGACGCAGCCTAGGGTCTCAACTGTTGTCAGGCCTTTCGGCAGAATGTCGGCGGCCTTCATGCGGCTGGCGACCAACATCAAAGTCAGTGCAACGCCAACAGGCATTCCCTCGGGAATGAATGCAACGACGCAACCCATAACGTCGTCTATGGTAAACACAGTCAGTAAGTTGCGAAGAGGTTTCGAGGGATTCTCTAAATCATGGAT
Source organism: Hawksworthiomyces lignivorus (assembly GCA_002917075.1). NCBI lineage: Eukaryota > Fungi > Ascomycota > Sordariomycetes > Ophiostomatales > Ophiostomataceae > Hawksworthiomyces > Hawksworthiomyces lignivorus. Next base: position 684,227 of record NTMA01000001.1, on the reverse strand, counting down.
TGAAGCACTTACTGAGCATGGCAACCACGTTCATGTATGCATAATGATCCTTTCTCAACCAGCCAGCCCAGGTGAAGAGGATTAACAGGGCTAGAATGACAGTGAGCACCACAATGATGTACACAAACCTCCAAATCTCCTTCTGGACTAGAGGTACTCGTTCTTTCGCATTGGCTGTGGCATTTGCGATGCGGCCCATAACAGAGCGGGAGCCCGTGAGAATGACCACGCCCACGCCACTGCCGTTGACTACCATGGTGCCCATAAGGGCAATGTTTCGGCTCTCTAGGAAATTGCTGTCGGTCATATCTACAACACCTTCAATTTCGTCTGGCTCTCCGGTGAGCATGGAACGATCGAAGCGCATGTCACCAGAGTGGCTAAGGATCCGCAAGTCTGCCGGCACCCGATTGCCGATCCTTAGATGGACGATGTCGCCGCTAACGAGCTCCGACGCAGGCAGTTTAATGAGCTTACCATCGCGCATAACCAGCGTCTCTGATGGCAGGAGGTTAAGAATAGAATTCATTGTCCGCTGCGTCGACCACTGTTGGAAAGTTTAGTTAGTCCAGGATTTTCTGGGGCTGGGAGGAGCCTGAAAACTATAGATAAGCGTTGGTTAGTAGGCTGAGAAGAGTCAACTTACATCCTGGAAGCCCGAGAAACCAGCTTGAAGTAAGATCACGATGATAACCAATATAGCTAAAGCAAGGTTGGTTGGAGAAGGGGGGTTGCTTAAGGGTCTCCAGCAGATGAAGAAGATGATGACGCCGATCCAAAGCACAGAGCAGAATCCACCGAAGAGATACAAGAGAATTTTCTTCGTGTAGTTGGTCTTGGGTTTAGGGAGCGTATTCTTGCCATCTCTCTGCAGTCGCACCGCAGCCGCATGCTCAGACAGGCCAGTATCTTGTGCAACGTTCAGCTGCTGGCAGAGCTGATCGATGTCAAGTTCATGAAAGGCAAGATTGGCAAAATAATCTTGATCGTCTTTCTTCGGGGCCGCCCTCTTGTCGAAATTCGTACCCTCATCGGCCCTGCGGCTCTCAGACACTTGAATGGAGAGCGTGCGGTCTATAGAGAGAATCAGTCAGTCTCACATCTCAATACAGTAACGGCAGTCTTATAATGGATGCTGTTTTTAAGGTCAGGACCGAGAAAATCTTACATTCAATCTGGATACCAGAATTGGGAGACGTAGGGAGGCGGTTTTGAGAGCTGTCACGGCTCAAGGAACGTCTGCGTGATGCTGATCGCATTCGCGACGATGCGCTGCCCTGATTTGGGAGGGCATCATGCGCATCAGGTCCAAAAGTGATACGGCCTCTTAGCACTTCTTTGGGCGTAGAAGCGTCCAGTGGCGGTTTGCTAGCCATTGTTTTCAATTTTTCAAAAGGTAAAGATTGGGAGAAGAGAGAGGGGAAAAGACACAAGAATCTGAGACAAATATTATGGGCACTACAGACAATTTGAAAGAAATAATATGTGTCTTGTAACACAGGTAATTACAGTCGAGAATCGTCTCATTTATATTTGCCAGAGACCGCCCCTTGGATAGCTTCTACGAGCATTAGATGATCTAACAAAGGCAACTTTGAGTCCCTGAATTTACTATCGTCCGCGAGCGTTCCATTGTCTTACATCGTGGTAAGGCAACATGTCCAACGTGGGAATATTGTGTCTACGGCTGTTAACAGTTTTGCCTGCGGCTGTGGCGCCGATCACCAAATTTTGATTGCCAGCCCGTCTGGTACTTTTTCCACATGTCATTATAGAATCACTGTACGTTAGTAGCTATGCGGATCGTCTCAGAATCTGGCTAATAAATGCCTCGCATATCCCAAGCCAAATTTTGTTATCCAGAGACATATTAGTACGTGGAAGCATTGAGCTAGAAAATAAAACTTTCGATTTTAATTCAAAACGTGACCGTTCGTTGTGCCAATGAAATCGACTATCATATCCCTCATAATTTTGGAGCTCACGTCTAGTAATGCGAAGCAACCAGACAAAGAAGTATAAAGTAGGTAATTATTACGTGAAACTAATCCCAAGTTCCAAATGAGACTAAGTGCGGCTAAATCAGGGTTTGGTGTCTGGTATGTCACCATATTCTGTCTAATCTCATTTGAATTATTTTCACCGAGGAACAATCCGCAGCACATGCTCTAGAAACAGAAACCTGATCCTAGACAATAGAGAGCTAACCATTACGCTCGCACCTCTAAGTCTCCGTGCAGCCACTAGCAAAGAAAATTTCCCGGTTGTGTGGATGTTAACGTTAGCTCAACGGCTCCTGGTGACCGGAATGGGTATCCCGGAACATACCCCGAACCGCGATTCTCGTGTTAGCATAAGTATACATATGATTGGAGGAGATATGATATATGGAGCGAGATGACCAAGACAGCCCTCGCTTTTGTTAAAACCAATCTTGTGGTGATATTCTTTTGAGGCCTCCTGCAGTCTGTGTTGTTCACAGCGCTACTGCTTGTGGCGGGTAGATGATCCCATTTGATTTAGTAAATGTTGTCAGACAACCCATGCCAATATCTTGTTCTCTCCGAGCTTATTATTCCGACATATACTACCATATGAATTTTTCCACTGCGTACGTGAGATGAGCCGTAAACAGTACGCGAAATAGCAGTAATATTTTAACCAGTCTAGGGTGCTGAAGCTTCTCAGAAAATATTTAGGACGTTACGTATACTCTACTTTCTTTTCGAAAGTACCTAAGCCAAAGAGAGAAGATGGTCTGCGGAGGACGCGAATGAGATCATACCTGCCCATCATTATGTCACGTATGATTAGGAACGGTTATGTTTGGACGAAGTAGTTATCTTCACGAGCAGCATCGAAAAGTGCATCACTATGCCACGATCTTCTCTACGATCGCATCTGAAGAAGAGTTAGCAAGTGCAGACATTTTGGCAATTAACATCTTGGTGAATAGTTTGAACTTTCAGGATATACTCTTGCCGCGGTTTAAAATAAATATAGAAAAGGGAATCCTAGTTTCAGTTTAGGTTGCTAGATGCGACATAAACCTAGATCAAACACAGGAAACACTTTGTTCTCGTAGTAGGCCATAAATTCTAACTACCACACAAGCCATGCTTACCCTAGTTTTGGCTACCATCAGTCGTTTTATTACACTGCAAGCCCCTCTAATTTCTCATCACATCTAGGTTCATGTACTTATGGTTTGCACATTTGCGACATTTAAGGTCTGACACCTATGCCGTTGATATTAATTTCCTGCTTCCAGGCACAGCACCTATCCGTCAACTGTGACATCCCAGCACCGTGGCCAGTGCCAAGTGGAGAAAAAAAAAAGCCGAAAATTCAGATGACATGACATAAAATAATCACAGGTCAAAATGGTCGCATTTCTCAATACGAGATTTATTATATAGTTGAATCTTCAAAACTACATTTCTGCACCTGCTGGACTGAAAAATTGTAGTTAAGCGCTACTAATCCTCAATTAAATCATAATTAGGATAGCAACGCAACGCGCCTGCTGAAGACACACTAGACCTCGCAAGTCTAATTCATTTACCTATGGCAGCCAATAGTGTAGAGTTATATGGAAGGTATCAGCCTTAATTAAAAAGGTAGTTAAAAAACCTTACACCCAGGAAAGACGTAGTTCCTATATTCATATGCTTGCCAAGACTTTCTGTTTTTAAGTTTTTACAAATGCGGGAGATCGCGCTTAACTTCTCAAAAGATCTACGTGGTATATATAACCTCTTCTACGCACCCCAACACACAACGCCCGTTTCACTTAACTAAACAACGCGGCCTATAATATATCTCTTCAGGACTTGAGAAATTTAATTCGATTCACAGGACTTGGAATTTTGAGTTTGCTACTTGGCATATGCCGAACAGTTGAACTTTATACGACCAAATATCGTTCGCGACGATGCATACGGGGATCCTACGTTATAAAACACCTTTGAAAAGCATTCACTACTCTTATGTCACCATCTACCCTGCGAAGTGGCTAGGCCCTCGATACATATGCAGCAGTCTATTTTATATGATGGACACCAGCGTCCCCAGCACTACTCTTTTCCTTGACCCCTACGATCCCGCTGTATATAATATGCTCGGTATTAACGCGTGGTCCTTTGAACCATTTTTGAGCCCAGACGGCGTAATACACGAGTGCAATTGCCATAGTTCCTCCGTAGAGGACAATCGTGTAATTCATTGTCAAAGCAGTCAAGTCGGCACCTTTCACAGATGGGAAGCAGAGGGCCGGCACAATGACGAGCAGCCAGGCTACTGCTACCGCTCCGATCGGCTTCGAAAATCTCCCCAAATTCCAGGGACCAGGTCTGAACTTATCTCCTGCGAAGAACAGCTTTAAGGCGAGGGGGGTGACGAAGGCGACGTATTGTCCGATAGCGCCGATGCTGAATACGGCGCCGATGGCAACGGGACTGGCGAACCCAAGCAGACCCAAATGCGCCGCAATTATCAACACAAACCAGACACAGTTGACTGGCGTCTTTGTTCGCGAATTTACCTTGGACCACCACCTGCTTCCTGGAATGGCACGGTCCCGAGAGTAAGCGAAGATGACGCGCGATGCTCCGATTGTACCGGCTAGTTACATTGTAAGCAAAATAATAAAAAAGGATTGCAGCACGACTTGTGGAACTGAATATGTACCTTGACCCACAAAAAATTGGGCAACAATGTTCAGCGAGAACATGATGAGTCCCGATTTCTCCCCTAGTACCTGGACGCAGAGGTTTGCCATGGGCTGCCCGTACGGCCCGGAAAGGACATCTACTAGATCCTTTGTGCAATACGCAATGACGAGAATTATCGCAAATCCAAAGTACAATCCCAGCTGTCCAGTCATTACAATTGCTCGAGGCCCGGCGATGTTTGCGTTCGAGCACTCTTCGCTGATATGGAATGGCGTATCGTAACCTGAAAAATTCTTTAGCACAAAGACGTTTATAGAGAATGCAATGCTCAATTTTTACCTGACATGGTCCAAATAACAGTTAAGAAGCCCATGATGAAAGCCCATCCTGTGGGCCAGTCCGTCCCGTTTTGCAAATCGACCCAGACCGTGTGGTTGTCGTTGAACTTGGGGTTCTGAACAGAACCCACAGGTAGCCAGATGATGAATATGACCAAGACGATGAAATTGACTACCGTACCAACAATGTTCAGCCGGCCCAAAAACCGTGTGGCTTGCATAGCCATCACTCCCTGGATGGCAAGCAAGAGGAGAAAAAGCAAGTACAAATGCCATTGCTGTGGCACGTAATCCTGATGGCGCATCTGGGCCGCAGCAAGTATCATCTGAGACAGGGCATAGTTGAGCGAGCAGGGACCAGTGACATATCCTAAAAAGTTGCTCCAGCCAACAATCCAGCTGATCAGCGGACCCCATCCTTCTGGTGCCAACACGGCCGACGCGTAGTACAGACCTCCCGCGGTTGGCATAGACGAACAGAGCTCTGCCATCCCAAGAACCACCGACTGGATGCAAACGCCCGCGACGATCCATCCCCAGACAGCTCCTGCTTGGCCCGAGTAGCCCAAGTCGTAGCTAAGCAACGAGGCAATGGACGGGAGAAGACCGAGCAGAGAGAAGGAAATTGAGAACGACTCAATCCACGTTAGATTACTGCCCGGCAAACGATTAGTTAAATCCCCCATAGCTTCAAGAGAAAGGCGATTCCGACCGTTTAAACTCTTGCTTATAACCGAGACCAGCCAGTATCTCCTCATCATGGTCGGGGGCATGGTCAGTCACAGCATGCTCGTGTGATGCAGCAAATACCGATGTAATAGGCAGCTGGCTGTCATCGACAGCATGCTGGAAGCTGCTAGGAAGCTTAACAGCCGAGTCGTTGTGATCCCCCATCAAGTCAGATTGGCAGTGTGAGACAAGAATGCCCGATGAGTGAAAGCGAATAGAAGCTGCGAGAACGTAACTTTCACCTCAGGCACATATTTGTTTTCTCACTGAAGATATATTCCTCAAGAAGTATACGTTTCAAAAGCTGGACAGAAGACCGACAGAGAAAAATCTGCCCGTGCTACTGGATCTTCTTATCTAAAAGATGTCCAATTGTGTCTCGGATAAATTAGGTTCTTGCGTCAGACTGAGCTTACTCTCTGTGACATGCGAGAGCAATTGAATATAACAACGGAGATCCTTCAGATACTCTGACCAGATTTTTTTTCCTTTTTTTTTTGCTAATCCATCTGATTCGTAACCTGATCTTGCAGGCGTCTTCTGCGAACGTGATGAGCGTAGTTAGCTATCTCCAGCTCTTGATCTTAGGCTATGGCGGCTGATTTGCAATTCGGTTCCTGCGCTGCTCGGCTCGTAGCCCCCCTAGCCCCAGAGTTCTTCGGCTCTATAGCACATAGGTCGTTTCCAAAAGGGGATAAAGACGAGGGCTGCGTGGCACCACAACAAAATGAGGGCGAGGAAGCAGATTCGGTAGTTTAATGCAATAGTTAAAGCACTGCCGCCCAAAAAGTGCGAAAATTAAAATTGAGGGAAAAGCGGAAACGGGGGAATATTACAAGCAAAGAGTATAGGAGCGAGACAAAGATGAGGAGCGCCATATTTATATACTGTCATTAACGCAGCTGCGAAAGCAGTGCCAATCGACAACCAACCTGCAGCCCTTTACTGCTCGATGAAGAAGGCTTCCAACGCTGGCAGGTACAACAGTGACTCTAAACTTACAAGAGAAACGGTACATAACTACAAGCAATTGTGATGGGATTCATTTGCTATAATATCACTAAAGTGAATCTTGGTTTCTTGGTCTGCAGACAAGACATCATCCAATTAGAGTACAGACGCCAAAGTCACGCATCATGAGTCCTACTGTAACCAAGCCTCCTATGGACGCCACTCCGAGTATCAAATAAGAAATAATGCCCAGATAACCCCCATCATCCTCGTCACCTTTACCTGTGAATAGCACATTGAAGGGACCCAAACACATGCTTAGAACTAGCCATGACATAGTGAATCCTCGCTGCAGAGACGTGCTATTTGTTCCTGAGCGAAAGTGCGTGAGTACACCGACGATGATGAGTGGGACTGAGCTCAAGATAAACCCCCAAAAAGGGATCCTCATGTCCATACCCCCGTCGTCTCTTATCAGCTTACTGCCGGGGTCGAGCTCGACCTCCATTACCCCATTGAAAATGGCGCCCTCGGCCTCGGCCTCTGTCATTGCCGGAGTTCGAACAAGGAACACCGCCGGGTAGTCTGGCGAGAGGAGATTGGCGAGTGTATTGACGATAGACACCCATGCGTACTGGACGACTGTCAAACCAAACGCAGCATATCCATATTCCGCTAACTGATCTCCCCTCGTCTGGTAGATAGTGACGATAGCCCATATGATCTGGACAAGACTGACCATAAGCTTTGGGAGGTTGTACGTGCTTGCGAGAGCAGGTCGTTTCTGTGTGACGGAGTAGCCTACTTTCGACGGCGGCCCCTGCCTCGCAAATCTGAGCGATGCTTTGTAGGGGACCATAAGCAGTTGATAATTGGAATTGGGAGGAAACCAGACTTCCCCGTGAATTATAGTACTGTAGTTGGGACGACGCCAAAGTGAATTGGTGCACTTCCACCAATGGTGCCTATGGCCGAGTTGCGGCAATTAGTACGTGTATAGCACAGACCTTTCCGGCGTTCTCTAGATTTCTCACGAACCTCCAAGGGTTTTCGCTGGTCCCGGTAGCTTGCAGAGTTTCATTTCGAGGCAGAAGATTGTCTTCGTCATTATCGGTTGTCTCACGTCCAGACGCTCCTTGCTCTACCTCAGATTGTGCTGTCTGAAAAAATATTTGTCCAGGTACCAGCTTAGCAGAAATAAATACGTGAAGAGACAATTTTGGTGGACCATACCGAAAAACGGGGCTTCTTCTTGACCACCATACATAGAGCCCCAGCCCGAGCCGCCGTCTGAAAGGCATTCCGTCCCGCTAAAGCCGGGCGGCGAAAAATCACATGCATCGCGCGCATCACTCCGCTTACGGGCAGGAGGAGCGCAAGAGCAGTCACGTAGAGAGTCTGGCGCGGACTTTGGCCCGGCAGGGTAACGACGGTGGCGGCATGAGCGAAGTAGTTGGCAAAGTAGAATATCAGGTAATCGTGCCATTGTGGGGGAGTGCAGAGCAAGTTGGCCTTGCCATGGTTTGTAGTGCCGTCGGGTACAACAATGGTGAAGTTCATTGTTTTCGATGGCAGGCAGAGCCAAGGAAGAAACACTTGAGAAATTAAAGATGACTTGCCCCGCGGCGACCTTTCAGGGTGGGCTAGTCGAGCTTTGAGGCTCTTTAATACTTGGGCTACTCCTCGAATGAGAGGTAGGCGCCTTTGCCAAGATCGTGAACTTCTCGCGCGCCCTCCCATTGGTCCACGATCATCAGGGGCTGTGTCGAGCACGATTATTGCATCTCGTTTGAGACTAGTGCAGCCAATATTTTATTCAAGGCGTTTTCTAGAGTGCCCAGAGCATCTGTGGCCAGGCCCACGAGCGGCCTTTCCCGCCTCCCATTCTTCAGCTTTCCTCCCTTCTCGGTTCCCATCCCCACCTGGCACTCTTCAGCTCGTCACTCCCTTTGTGATTTGAGGGTTCCTGTACAATCATAGACAACATTTGAAGGTGGTTGAACCAGGATCAGGTGTTGGTCTCTTCCAGTTAGATTACAGGTTAAAGCAAGACGGCGCTCTGCTGGTCACGGTTTTTAGTACGCGTATGCCACTATTTTTAAGGGTCCTCTGAAGTAAGAGATTTTGTTTCATAAGTTCTTCGGACTTCTGTGGTTTACCAGTATTTTTTTGTTGGCTAATCCCAACATTTGCTCTATACCAAGTGGAGCCCCTTGAGGCCTAGAACTTGGGCGGTGACAGTAGACAAAGTACGGAGTACGGTAGAGGAGAACGAGATATGACTAAGGAAAAAGGGACCTTTCAGAGCAACGAATAACGATAGCAGAGGGAGAAAGCGTCGTAGTTAGCTAGCGAAAACAAATACAGGATTTTCCGGTACAAGTTTTATGGCCTCAGTCGAGAAAGAGATATTACGTAGCGATCTGAGTGGAATTGAGCTTGCCAGAACGTAGGAGCTAACCGTCATATTATTGTAACTCGTTATAGAATCGTTATAGAATTCTAATTAGAGAGTGCGTGTATTTGAATGCTTGTTTCTGAACTTTAATTGATTGAGGCAGCGACTCGATGGATATTCCTGAAGACAGTGTCGCACACCAGTTCCTGTCTAAAATTTCGCCATGTTTATGGACTTGTATTCGTAGATTTTTTTTTTTTTGGTGTGTCGCAGCTTTTACGTTTGAACTTGAAAAGTGGGATCTAATGCATATTTTTGTTTTCTTATTGATGTCCCTCTGAGAAAATGACGGTGAGGCAGATCAGGATTAGAATTCCGTGCAGATCACCGCGGCGTATTCGCGGCTGAGAAAGGACTGAAAATTTTATTTGGTCATGTCTACAACGAGTTTTCCGTTTGCACCTTTGTGGTAGTCATCCACCAGTTCGTTTAGCTGCTCAAGTTTATACGTTGTCGTGATGGCCCGGACATCTTCTTGAGCGGCGAACTGAAGCATGGCTCGGAGCTGCCGGTTTCTGCCTACCAACACCCCTTTGAGCTGGATGTGGCGAAAGACGATATCACGGGGGTTGATCAAGAAGCCATCTTTCGGAAAGCTGACAATCACACCAATTCCATGGTCTTTGATCAGCTTCATGCCGTATTCTAAGGCTTTCTGAGATTCAGGCAGCACGAGAAGCGCGTCGACGCCTTTCTCGCCCTCTAGACTAGGCTCCGGCTCTCCACAGGCGGCCACGCGGACATCCTCAGCGTTTTGTTTCATTGCATCCACGATTGTCACCTTGCTTCCAAGTGGACCGAGACCCTTGACAACCTGCTTGATGACGCCAACGGCAGTGTCGCCAATGTCAATGGCAACAACGCTGCAGCCGAGCTTGACAGCAAATTGGATGCCGAGATGACCCAGGCCGCCACCAGCGCCGGAGATGGCAACAGTGAGTCCGTCTCCACCGTTCTTGTGCATGCCGACGCGGGCTGTATCGAGGGCGTTCCAGATGGTCAGGCCAGCGCACATCAGTGGCGCAGTGTCAACGGCGCTCATCCCGCTGGGAATCGGCGCGACTTGCCGTGAATCCGCGATGCAGAACTCTTGGAAGCCTCCATCTCTAGAGAGACCGAGGTTACCGGCCTTGCGACACCAGACGCCGTACTTGGTTGGGTCACCGTCGTTGTTGGTGCACTCGTAGCAGGAGCCGCAAGGATGGAATGCGCGACCGGGGACGCCGACTTTTGTGCCGACGGAGAGCCCCAGCTCTTTGGGAACGTCGGGCCCCAGAGCAAGGATAACGCCAGCAAATTCATGAGAGCCAACACGAGGAAGATCCTGCCACATAGCGCCAGACGCAAACACTGCATCCGTATGGCAGTATGAAGCGGCCTGAACTTGAACTAAGATGTCCAAGCCCGTAGGCTCCTGGGGTTTTGGGATGTCTTTCAAGACATATCTGGTATTGAATGCCTCAAGTACCTGAGCGCGCATCGTGCTTTAGTTGTCGAAAACTTGAACGTTCGAAATTGATCGAGATGACGCAGACCTCGTGCAAGCTCGGCAATATAGTTGACTGAGAAGTCAGACACTAACAATTACCAGTCAAAGCGGTATCAATAAAGCTATATGACGATTTGGATTTTCCACTCTTAAAAGAAACAGCAGTTATATTGCCTTAAGTTGGATATCGCACAAGGATATGCACTGTCGAGCAATTTGGAGTCTTGGAGAACAGGACACTCAATAGATGAAATTCTGGCTTAGGAGGCTGCAGCGTCATCATCCCTGGAAGGCATTTCTTATTAGGTGTTATGTTGGGGAAGAGGCACCACACTGTGGGGAATAAGACTTGGAGAATTGGAGAGCTAACTGAATGGGCTTGACCTTTATCTAATATATGGATCCCATAGATTTCAGTGCGGCCGACCGGTTGACGGACGAAAGAGTGAGGAGATTTCGGAAGTTTCACCAACTGCTCACTCAAAGCCGCTCAACACAATGGAACAATTCAGTTGGCTCGATATCAGCAAGCACTCGAAGCCTAACGACCTTTACATTGCTATTGACAACAAAGTATATGATGTCACCAAATTTCAATACGAGCATCCGTAAGTTAACCATATTCCGGGGATTATCCAATTTTCGCTTCTCTGGGTCAGTTTTCTGCTAGCATAAAACTCAATTATTTACTATTAAAAGGGGAGGAGAGGATTTCTTACTGGACCAAGGCGGCACCGATGTTACAGAGCTCTTCAATGATGCGGGGCACAGCGAGCAGGCAAGAAAGCTCTTGGGGAGTTTGAAGATTGGGGAAGTCAAGCAGTCAGAGGTATGCTTAGACTAAGCCTCTTTGACGTCATGTTTCCAGGACCGGATCCCTATCCATGAAAAGTCACATTGCTAACGCTGATCCTGGTACAAGAGGAAGAAGGTTATTAATGCACAACTGACCACCAATTCCCATCCCACACCCTCTTCACAGGCTATTGGGAAGCAATGGCTCCTCATGATCGTGCTAGCAGCTGTTGTAGCCTATCTGGGGCTGGTCAGTGCCCCAAATTGGGGTCGAAACTAAGACATATTATTGGCGGTCTTATACTATGCAATTGGGATTGGGTTTCTTCTTTAGCGTCCTCGTGTTCGGTTTCCCGATCATTAGCAACAATTATTATTCATCGGCTGAATATGGGCAAAACATACGTTCGCCCCCCATTTTGCAGCCATTCGCCCCCCCCCCCCTGCAACGAAATTCTGATTGGTCAAATCAATAGGCCAGGTTCAACAACTCCCCATTAAACTTTTTTATTGGACCTGTAAGTCAGTAATTATACCAGAGTTGAAGAGCTAAAGCATTAACTTCTACCATTAACTGACTGTTTTTAAGTTATATTTACCAATATTAGCTTAAGGAATAAATATTTATATAGTTTATATATAAAATATATTTATGAGATAGATATATATATAGTGCATAATCTTGATAAACTTAAGCAAGTGATTTTCTAAGTTATAGTGGGTATCTCTCTAAAATACAGGGAATAACCTTCTATATTTTAGTGAACAGCCTTCTGAGCAATAGTGCGTAGCCCTCTAGTCTAATTGTAGGACAGAAATTAATGAGATAGGTTGAAAGTTCCATTCGGCCAATTAGAGTTTAGTATTTTACAAGGGGGGGGGGGGGCGAATGGCTGCAAAATGGGGGGCGAACGTATGTTTTGCCCTGAATATGGTTCTATTGTGATACTGTTTCAAGCCCCTCTAGATTCACTTTTTCTGGATATACTCGTTATGTTTGTAACTGCCTCTGTTCTCTCCATCAATAGTCACTACAAGGTACTTGTTCAGCCCTTTCCAAGTGAACAGAGTGCTCTATCAGATTACGTATTAAAAGTAAAGAGCATGATACATTGCTGGCACCCTCATAGATAACCCTTCCTTTTAATTCCTCTTTCTTACTTGATATCATAAGAGACTTGAAATAGATATAGGAACGAGCTGTACTATAAAAGCCACATAATCATTGTTTTATCACCTTAGCACACCCGCTGCTCTTAGTTAGTTTATTATCATTAGATAGTCAGCCTAGCTGCTGCTTGTAATACACTCTCTCAAAGCATATTGGCGGCATTAACATCGACTCCTGCCATCAACAGCTTATCAACTATTTCTAAATAATGTCCTCGGCTACTACTTGCCATGCAGTCTGCCCAGTTGGTGACATCAACTTCAGCTCTTCCTATTAACAGTTTATGCACTATTTTTAGATAACCTCTTTCTGTTGCTATATGTAGTGTAATCGATTTGTAGTACAGTCGCGTCAATGTGATTAATGACAACCGAAGACAGAACCAAAATACGACAACCCTCGCTGCAAAACCTTATAGTCACGAATCGTTTTTGGTGGCCAAGAACAGAAGTTGTGTAGTCTGGCACAGGCGCTAAGCGCGTGTGCACAAGATTACAGTCCCGATTAAAAGTCGGACTGTCGTTCCGTCTATCACTGAGAACAAGACCCCTACTATAGCAGCTCTTCATCTATGCTTAATAGCAGCTTGCCAGTCGGTGAGGCGGCTGGAGCGAATGCATCTCCTTGAAGCATAATGTATTATTTCCTTGGTCAGTATGAACTGTTCTCAAGTTGCTTAGGACATTCGGAATAGACCACATCGGCATTGTTGTTACCAACAGGACGAGAACCATTCGTTAAAAGGCCAAGATATGCACCATTGGGCGAATGATTCGGGCTGCAAGTTGTTAGTCTTAACTAGCAGCTGGCAGTTGAATATCAACAACCCACGGCAGCTGCGCTTCATCTCTATCCTGTGCTTCGATAGAGGGATTGACAAAGAGTGTATTTTGGTCCTGTTTCGAGAGATTCGGGTTCCTAGAACCCACGCAAAGACTTGTTCCGCAATAGCCTTGTATCTTTAACTCTCGCCTGCGCTGCTCTTTTTTTCGGCGTATCTCCACATCGTCCCACTTTCCTGGGCAGAGTGTGGCTAGGCTCTCTATTACAAAGGACGACTCGTTCTTGATATCAGCGAGATGGGAAGGGCGTCTCGCTGGGGCTCTCTCGCCAGGTGACCAGCTTGGCTCCCCATCCTTCGTGGATATGCCCAAATCAGTGTAGTTGTGGACGCGCCATTACGACTGCCCTGAAGAGATGTTCGCACCCCGCGCGTTGACGCGACGAAGTAATGTCTAAAATACCCTTCGGCAGCCCATGTGTGATGACGACGTCCGCCGTCTTATCGATGACAAATTCATGGTGCTCTCCGCGTTTGAACTGAAACCCCCAATCGGCCTTGAGGGACGGCGTAAATGGACTGGCGTAGATTGTCAACCGGGCCCCATTTTTGAGGTCGAAGTAGTGCATGCCCTCGTCGAGGAGCACGATGTCACCCGATAATTCCTTCTCATGATATGCATAATGCGGTGCAGCAAAGAGTTGTCGCGCCTCACCAAAGTCCCCATACTCCTTTCTAATTAACTCTGGCTCAATTTCAAAGACGGTTTGCGCTTGAGCGACCTTATTTTGGAAGACAGGCTTATCGAGCGTGAAGTCGTGGTTTCCCGCGACGACGAGCTTCAGAGGTGCCTTTATGCGACAAAGAAGGCTGAGCGAGGAGTGAAACTCATCTTGGATTCGTCGGTAAGGTCGCCGCAGTGTATTGCTACATCGACGGAGAGGTCCGGTATAGCCATCCTCTCTCTAGCGTGCGTGTCAGAAAGAATGAGCAGCCTAGTCTCGACGCCCATCTTTGAAGATGCGTAGAGTCTGGTGTAAAAAAGAAAAAGCACTCAACGAGAACATGCAATATTGTAAATCTTAATTTGAAGGATGATTGTTTCTCGGTTTGGGAACTTCTTTTTGAATATTAAAATATTTCTCAATTTTTAGATATACAGCTAGATGCAAAATTTGTACTGACATGCAAGGCGTCACACGTACAGGTCATTGCTAGTTCTAACCACACCCTAGCGGCCAAGAGCACATACTATGACGTATTGCTTCCCCTTGCCGAAACTCTATTCTTTTGTGCGGTGTTGCTTTTCTGTAGCACGTTTTAATCATTTTATGATGGGACTTGCTACCAGTTTCAGGTGAGTTAAGAGAGCGTGAATATTACTACTCAAATATCTGAACCAGCGGATGTGCAACAGTAATTGACTGGCTAGAGATATAAAGCCAGACGAGCAGACTTCGCGAGTCGGCTTGACTACTAAATATATAACAGCGAAAAGACTGATGATAATAATAGAAAGCTAAACTGTCATGTAAAACTGTTGTCTTCTTTCAGCCACCAGCTGAGGACAAACCATCCAAGTTGGACAAGTTTATGTCCTCTTTACATAAGCTAGCTTTTATTCTTCAAAATCAGAGCATCTATATTCACACTCGTGTAACGACAGAAACAGCATGGGTACCACGCCTCCCACATAGATATGCGCAGGGCTGGTAGCAACTTGGGCAATGTTGATGCTTGACCACAAGACTTAACTAATAATTTGAACGAGATAATTAGATATTTTGTCTCGTATAAGGTGTGATCAGATACAAATAGCCAAGCTGAGCAGGCAGTTTTGTGTTGAGTAAGACTTATGGCCTACCCGTCTCTCAGCTACCACGTGTCCTCCTACGCAGCTGTCAGTGTATTGCCGCAGCTACAGAGCAAAACACAATCAAGTTTGTTTGAAATTAAATCTGTACGTACCTGGTAGTGGCGCGAGGACCGCATTTGCTTCAATGTTTCATACGCCTGGACTTCTGATATTCCTCGTTCTTGGACCAAAACAGTCGCTAGAGCACTGTTTACTTCCCGGCCCATAGTTGCGGCGCTGCCACATACATAAAAGTAGCCAGAGTCTTCCACCAGCTTATTAATAAGCTGTGAATGCTCAAGAAGCCTATGCTGTACATAGGTTTTTTTATTCCCACTGCGTGAGAATGCCGTGATAAACGTGAACTTGCTGCCGAGGATGCCCAAAGTCTCCTATTGGGAAATGTAAGCTGGGCTGCGGGTTATTTAATGAGTCGTCTTTGAGCTTACCTCCCATTCTCTTGCGTATACGTAATCTTGTTCGCGGTTTCGACATCCATATATAAGTACCGAGAGGCCAACATTTTTGCCTTCTTGGAACTGCGACACCCTTTCCTAGAGAAACGCTCGGAAAGGGGCAACTCCAGTACCAGCACCGACCATGATTATAGGCGTCGATAGATTGTCGGGTAACCGGAACTTGGATTGGCGGATGCTCATAGGCAACTTGGGCCCTTGGTATTTGTTCCGAGGACCGGTTGTTATATATCCTGCTGGAGACGTCGAATTGGGCTCGGTGTGGCACTGGTGCATCAAGGCCAGCAGATAATTAGACGCTACCCCTTTCCAGTCTCCCATCCCAGAAGGCTGTGTCATCTTTTCAACTACAACTGTAATTGAGACTAAGTTTGGGTACACAAGCGACGAAGAAGAAATTGAATAATGTCTTGGTTGAAGTCGGTTGATGTTCTCTAGCCATAGCGAGAGTGGAACGCTTTCCCATGTCCTCCCTTCGCTAGTCATTTCCAGAACTTGGGCAAGATTCATTCGAGCCTCAGTAATAGAATGAGTGAATACATCCTTGTTCTCTCCAAGTCGTAATAGTGCTTCTTTGGTTTTGCTGTCTGGAGCAAAAGAGGCTAATCTAATGATGAATTGGCGCGATACTACAGAATTTATATCCAAGTAATAACGGAACAGCGTATCAAACGTTGTCGGAGATGGACATGGTGGTTTTGACGTCGGGTCCAGAGTTTTGATGTCGATGACCTCGTTCCTTTGACTGATTAGTCCTGTGAGATTTAGGAATCGTTCGACTTCTTGGTTTGAATTAACTGGCCAGATCGTTGCGTGATCTCTAGTGCAGTAGCTGAGACCGGAGCCAGAAATGTCGAATTCCATGTGTAAGCAGTTCCGGCCTTCCATGTTGAAGAGCTCCAGGGTACGGATGATTGGTGCAGGAAATGGATTTTCGGAGTTGTATCTGCTACCTCGCCTCGAGATGGCTGCAGCTGTTGGCTCACCCAGAAACACATTATGAGATTCGATATCGAGGTCAGGGCGATTCTGGATAGCAAAACTAGGCTCAAAGATGATTTCCCTCTCGTGAAAGCCTAATTTCTGTGCAACATCCTTCCACATGGCATCCCGCCACTCCATGAAATCCTCTTCCAAAGAATCCGCAGCATCATCGCCTTCACCGGTACAGAACAGTTGTTTCGCTCCAAGGTTATTCAAATCAGTCGTAATTCTTCTTCCAACCGAATTAAAGTTCTCGTATGTCGAATTTCCAAGACCAAAAATAACAAAACATAACTTTGAGAATGGCTGAGGAACCGACAATTGATCACGCTCAGCTGCCTTCTTGGTAATATATTGGTAGAATCTCACAGCGTTATCCGTAGGCTCTCCCTCTCCGTAAGTGGCCAGAGTAAAAATCATAAGCCAGTCTGCTGGAAATTCTTCAATATCATCCCACCTAAATTCTTCCAAGTCGGCGACAACTGTTCGCAGCCCGTAAATTGTTCGGCCTTCTTGAGCAATTCGGGATGCGAAACCCTCAGCATTTCCTGTTTGAGAGCCAAAGAAAACGACACAGTTTTTGTCATTGTCCTTCATAACCTGTATTATGCTTTTTAGGTTTTCATTGTCGCCGTCTCTTGCTTCTTCGACATCGTAGTTCGTATTATTGTTTTCTTCTTTCTCTGGAGCTATGAATTGTCTTGGGAGGGAAATTTTCTCCTGGGAAAAAAATAAATAGAATGCAAGTACGAACAGAAAAAAGGTCACAGATTGCGAGGTGACCAAACCCCAGGACACAATGTCAACCATGGCTAGCGAGAGAAAACCGTAGCCGATATCCTCGAGACTTAGTGAGCAAGTATGCAGATCTAACTACCCTCAATACATGGGCACCCTATTCCAGAGCTTATAACCTGCCATCCCATTTTGTTTTTGGTTATAGTGAATCCTTGTCCGAATTATTCGACAAAATCTCTGCACATCTTATTGAAATGAATGCTAATGGTTGGAGAAGTTGTGGATCTACTGCCGCCAAATGAAAACAAATAAGTCTACAAAAGATAGAGTTGGAGAAATCGGGCAAGTTAGCACTGAAACGCTATGTGTTGAAGTGATCCCCAACAATACAAAGCACTTCTCACAATTTGCGCCTCATACAGTTTTCAGTCTTGTCTCCGTCGCTGATGTTAAACTAGAAAACAAATCAAGAACAGATTTAGCACTATCGCTGAGAAGATACCATAGACCATATTTGATCAGAGGCCTTTAAAGGAGAAATTCCAATGCAAAGAAGCCACAGGGCATGATGATTGATACGGAAATGGACAAGCTCACCTTAGTACCTCTATATGGTGGAAACGTGCAACAATTCTGGTCTATTTCGCTCGAATTTTAATTTAACTTAGTTTCTAGCGTATGTCCATCCAGCCACTTTTCCAAGTTTGTGACCGTATCGTCATACCATCTGTTCATTACCCCTTCTTCGGCGTACCCTATATGAGGACTCAGAAGAACCTCACTTCTCCCATCTTTGCCCCATGGAACGGTCCTCCACTCACTATCTAATGGGAGAGGCTCTTCGTTGTAGACATCCAGCGCCGCTCCCTTGATCTTGCCACTTTTTAGCGTTGCAAGAAGGGCTTCCTCATGTACCAATGGTCCTCGAGATGTATTGATCAGAAAGGCAGATGGCTTCATAAGAGACAGCTCCTTTGGGCCAACAATGTTCTTGCTTCGCTCAGAGAGGACATAGTGAATGCTTAAGATATCACACTGCTGGAAGAGCTCCTCCTTGCTTGAAGTGACGACAAAGGATCCACTCGGGAGACCAAGAGACAGTGCCTTTTTGTCCGCGCTCTCCTTGGTGAGGCTGCTAGACCAAGCCAGAATTTTCATTCCGAAGGCTTGAAGGCCAATTCGAGCCACGTCTCCACCTAGCTTGCCAAGACCAAGTAGGCCCAGCGTCTTGCCACTTAGTCCAGTCGCGAAAGACGTCTGCCATCCGCCAGACTTGACCGCTGAATCATCCCGAGAGATGTTACGGCAAATGCCCAGGATAAGGGCCCACGTATGTTGACATGTAGAGTCCAATGACGTATGTGGCTTTACTGTGCCAAAGTTGCCGTTTCCAGTTGCTCCGGCTACGATGATACCACGCTCACTGCAGGCTTCCATATCGATTGCAGAATTTTTCATCCCGGTTGTCAGAATGAGCTTTAGATTAGGAAGTGACTGAATTACCTCTGCAGGAAGAGCTGTGCGCTCTCTCATAGTAGAGATAACCTGGTATGGTTGGAGGCGTTGGATCAAAGCTTGCTGAGATGAGAGCGGTAAAGTCTCCGGAAAACTGTCCACTTGGATTTGAGACCCAAGGCGAGCAAATTTCTCTGCGGCAATACCCTGGTAGTCATCCAGAATGACCACACGGACTTTGGAATCAACCATGGCGGCGGGTGGAACGAATCGAATCGATTGTAACGTAAGTTCTATTGTATCTAGATGAAACGCATTTCTTTTCGAATATAGTCACAGGAATATTTTAATGTTCTCGGACTATTTACGACCTCACAGCTGTATTTCTAAGAAGTTTTGTGTTTTGTCGGTTTCTGCGGCAACCAGGAGCTTACATCACGCTACCCCGAACTGGAGTCTTCGAGCCCCACCGAGACGAAAACGACCACGGACTAGTAGCAAGTGGCTACTAAGGATTCTCCAATTTGGGGCACGTATGGGGGGTCTTGAAGCCAAGATGGAGGTTCACGTGAGATTGCCGATATTCTGGGGAACCCCAGACTTCCAACCGATAACACGGAGCAGAGAGAAGGAGGCCAAGCAGGCGTGGGAAGATTATCAGTATATTAACGACGTATGAAAGAGACTTCAGAGTAGGAAATAATTACCTCTAAACATAGACGAATCTTATTATAATTTTGCCAAGATTGGTGATCTAACATAATCACAATGGACTCATCAGATTATACTACATACAACGGGGCCCTTAGCTTCATAGAGGGCCGTGGAGGCATCGTAGCCTTCCTTATTATTTCTCTTATTGCTGTAGCAATCAAAGCATCTTACCGCACAGACATTCCGAAAATCAAGAACCTCCCAGAACTCCCAGGTGTTCCTATGTTTGGAAGTTTGTTTCTCTTGGGAAAATATCATGCTAGGAATTGTGCGAGGCTATCAAAAACTTATGGAGATGTCTTCCAGGCCCGCCTAGGAAACAGGGTGAGAAGCTTCTTGTTTCGCTTTGGTGTCTTGGCTAACGCTTTGGTAGAGATTCGTCTACGTGAACTCATTTGAAGCTGTGAAAGAATTTTGGATAAAAAATCAGACTGCTCTCATCTCGCGGCCAAAATTTTGGACTTTCCACGATGTTGTCTCTGAGACACAGGGTGTCTATACTCTAGGAACTTCCCCGTGGAATGAATCTGTTAAGCGCGCAAGGAAGGCCGCTGCTACTGCGCTAAACCGGCAGGCGGTGCAAACTTATCTCCCTTTCATTGACCTAGAGTCGATGACGAGCATCAATGAGCTGCTCCAAAATTTGACTTTGGATAAGAACATTGATCCTAATGGCTACTTTCAACGCTTCTCTTTGAATATTAGTCTTACGCTTAACTATGGCATCCGATTAAATGGAACAGTTCGCGATCATCAGCTGACAGAGGTTGTTACTGTTGAACGAGAGCTGGGCAACATTCGCGGAATTGCACACAACTGGCAAGACTACGTGCCTTTGCTCCGCCTCTGGCCCGGCTTCAAGAAGAACGCCATCAAATTCCGTGGCCGCCGAGACGAATACATCTTGTCCTTCCTGTCTCAACTGAGGGATCGTATCGCCAAAGGAACTGACAACCCCTGCATCGCGGGCAATGTCCTTAAAGACCCGGATGCGAAACTTGCAGAAAGTGAGTTGTTCATTTCCATTTGTAGTCCTGTAGGGTGCCTTCGCTAACTGGAGTAGATGAACTTAAGTCTATCTGTCTCACCATGGTGGCTGCAGGCCTGGATACCCTTCCTGGCAATATTAACATGACTATTGCCTATCTATCCTCTGATCACGGTCAAGAGATCCAAGCACGTCTCTATGAGGAACTTATCAAATCTTATCCTGGCGAGGACCCCTGGCACGCCTGTCTGATTGAAGAGAAGTGCGAGTTAATGAGATCTTTCGTCAAAGAAGTTCTACGATTCTGGTCGACTTTGAATCTTTCTTTCAACCGCCAGAGTGTCAAAGATATTGTGTACAAAGGCGCTACCATTCCCGCTGGAACCCCTGTCTTGATGGTACGTGATCAAATTCCAGCGGTACTTATAAGGAGGCAAGTTGCAATACTAACTGCTAGAAGAATATGTGGGCTGCCAACCACGACGAGACGCACTTCCTTAGGCCCTTCGACTTCATCCCTGACCGGTTCCTCGGGGTTGATGAGGTTGGCGGAGGCACACAACATTATGGCTACGGCGCTGGCACCCGTATGTGTGCGGGAGCGCACTTGGCAAATCGTGAGCTTTATGCTATTTTCAGTCGGCTCATCCTAGCATTCAACATCCGGGAGACCAGTGATATTTCTAGCCGTCCAATCTTGGATACGATTGAGTGTAATTCAGTGCCGACAAGCATGGTGACTCAGCCAAAGCCTTTCAAGGTTCAGTTCCATCCAAGGAACCGACCCCAGCTCGAGAGATGGATCCAAGAGAGTGTTGAGAAAACCAACCACCTCTAATCACGACATATATGGCAGTGACCGAGAAAGTAGTGAAAAGTATCGGAGACATTGCTGGGGATGAATAACAAGGCAACACTTAGTCATGCGAAGCGAGGAGAGTCACGCAATCTTGAAATACGTAGAATGGTTGATAGAGGTGAAGCCAGGCCTACGTAGTATCTTAAATGAATAATTTCATAGTTTTCAAGTCAATTCTGTTGTATCTTTTACAATTAGCTTGACTGTGACATGCGTGTCAAGTTTATTCATATGTGTTGTTGCCTACAAAGCCAGAAATTGATAATATCTCAGTACCCAGTGAGAAGTAAAAAATTACAAAATAACAAAGCATAGAGCGGCATTGTCTAATTGTCTTAAGATGAAGTGAGCTTAAGTTAACTTTTGGCATTTAAAAAAATGCATTTTCTTCCGAGGGGAAATAAGGTGAAATTTATCTACGTAAATAGAAAAACGAAATAGGAAACCCAGGAGAATACGACGACATGGCTGCTAATGCGTACAGTTATGACGAGACTTATTGGAGTTCACACAGAGTAAATAATTCTTCAAAATTAAAACAGACCAAGGACACTAAATACTCTCCAGACTTAATTCAATGCCAGCCCGATCTCTCTTGTTGTAAGACGCAAGTGCTCATTTATGAATTTAGGTGCGAATTGACCGTACATTGGATATAAACCATTGTTTGGTAAGTAGATTACACCAAGGTCGCTTATAGGAAAAGCTCATTAGATATTTGTAATTTCCATTTGTACGAAGTTGACGAGTGTTCCGTTGCAGGATATAGGTGTGGGATGGGAAGA
Source organism: Hawksworthiomyces lignivorus (assembly GCA_002917075.1). Classification (NCBI taxonomy): domain Eukaryota; kingdom Fungi; phylum Ascomycota; class Sordariomycetes; order Ophiostomatales; family Ophiostomataceae; genus Hawksworthiomyces; species Hawksworthiomyces lignivorus. The sequence goes on along the minus strand of NTMA01000001.1, from coordinate 661,988 downwards.
CCAACTTTCCGGTAAGACACAGACGAAAAAGACACTTGCCAAGCTTTCAATACTCTCCATCTTTTTGGGGTTTGCAGATATAATATATGTCTAAATTGTACGTCTGGGGAAAATAAAGAGGACATGGGGTACCCCGCAAATATCAATTCCCCAAGATCTAGAGTCTCGTTTCAAGAGTTTCTCCAAACGGCCTCTTCTCTCTCCAAAACAAGATGTCCGATTCATTAAAGGGGATATATATGGGGTGTTGAGCACAGATACTTCGACGCTTTGTTAGAGTATCAACAACAGACACTACTTCCCAGTGTTGAAATTCATTGGTCATACACATTGAACTTTGACAAATTCTTCAGTATGCATTCCCTAGATCATGGCACGAGTATTACAGTAACTCACAGTGAGGGGCTCATCGACCACACCCAAAAGAAAGCCAGCACTAGCATATCAATCCCTAGGAATGAATCGGAAAGGCATTTTGAAAGTGATCTGCCTGTTGGAAGGAAATTGCGCGTCATATCTGGAAACCCGGCGCCTCTGTACGTTTTTTATGAACTGCTTCAGGGGTCAGAAGGCTAATGACACGCCAAGTGCACTCTTAGGTTTCCTGCTTACCACAACACCTTTCGGGTGCGAGTGTATGGGATGGAGAGGCACCGAAGCAGGCAATGAATTGATGTACGTTTCCTACAATCTTCACTGATGAAATATTCACAGCCACTCATTATTTAGCGGTGTCTATTACTTTTTTGGCGGTACCCTCCAAGTGATTGGTAGTATCTTCGAGCTTATTATCGGAAACACTTTTACTTGTGTCGTTTTTGCAACCTTTGGTTAGTAAATGTTCTCAAGGAGCATTCACTTCAAGTCGAACCACACTAATAAGCTATTACCGAAGGCGCCTTCTGGTTCACAATCGGAGTGTCAGAGCAGTTTGTTGGTCCTACACTGACGGAAGACACAGCTGCCCAGTTCCACTCGGGGCTTGCTTTCTTCCTATGCTTTCTAGATCTTTTATGTTTTATGTACTTGATCTGCTCATTGAGAACCAACATTGTCTTCGTATTTATCTTCATCTTTCTTACTACTGCCGTTGGGCTCCTCGCCGCTTCACACTGGTATACAGCTGCAGGCGTAGTAGCTACGGGATTGCGGCTCCAGAAGGTATGTTTGGCCTTATATTGTCTCATATGTAACTACGCTTACCATCGTATCAAGGCGGGGGGTGCTTGTGTGTTCATATTTTCTCTAGCCGGGTGGTATTTACTGTTTGGTATGCTGTTACAATCTGTAGATTTTCCTCTCCTCTTACCGGTTGGTGATTTAAGCGTGCGATTTAGAGGGCTCTCCGAGAGAAACAAAGATAAAGAGGTGTAGGAACTATGTGAGCTAGATGAAAAAGTTGCTATTGGTTGTGGATTTTTAACCTATGGTATATTATGTGAGTAGGTAAATATGTTAACTACCACAGGATGCTAGATTATGTGTGAATAGTTGAAACAGAGGGTTCGCACAGGTGCTCCCATTTTTTTCGTGGTAAAATCAACCGACGCCCAAAGTCTCTAGTCAGGTAAGGAACCTTTAGTGTTTGAGAGATAACTACGCCTCGGAAGCCCCAACGTAAAGGGCCTCTGCCTCTCCAATAACAAAATCGCAATTTGATTAAGTCAACTGTTTTGCTGATAAAATTGGAAAAGGCAATGTCACGGTATGAGCATACGTAGTGATCAGCTAACTCGGTTCGGACTAGACTACGGAGTATGTGCAGTCTTCAATACATAGTAGTATGAGTGGGACGACTACAGGATACGCAGCCGGATACGTGCAACTACGTTCATAGTTCCCACGAGATCAAATTAGGCGGCCACCTGTTCACCAACTATTTTATTTGCAGGTTATGATTAGCGGAAGATATCTTGACACCATGCAACTGTTTGAGCTCACACTCTCTGACGGTACCATCCTTTCGGGACGGCGCACTGTGCCGAACCCCTCTTGCAGCGCCCAGCAGCCAAGGTACTGTCCCCTGGTGGTTGGCCTTCACGGCGGATCCTATACTAGCAGCTATTTCGACGCCACACCCACGTACTCGGCAAAGGTGTTAAGTGCAGAATTATCAATCCATTTTGTCGCCATCGACCGCCCAGGTTATGGAACTTCGACGCCCGTGACGCCCGTGCCTCAGGGCTCCAACTTCTCAGCGGAGTGGGGCACCAGACTGCACCAGTCCATCCTACCGGCGCTATGGGCAGAGTTCGGCGTGCCCAGCGGCTGCAACGCCGTGGTCCTACTCTCTCACAGTTTTGGCGCCACCGGCGCCATCGTGGCGGCGGCTCTGCACGCGCAGGCTGCCTCGCCTGCGACCTACCCGCTGGCGGGCCTCATCATATCTGGCTTCGGCACGCAGCTCAAGAACGCCGCCGGCCCCAGACCGCAGCCCGAACCGCTCCCGTCGCACATCAACATTCCAGTCGCCGTCAAGGACAGCACGTTGCTGCTACCTGGCACCGCCGCTGACGAGGTGTATGCAGAGGGCGAGCGCCTCGACAGCCCGATGCCGTTTCCCGAGAGGACCTCGCTGCGCGAGTCGTGGTTGACCGCCTGGCGGGACAAGTGGGGCGCCCACGTCATTGTGCCCGTCCTGCTCGCTTTTGCCGGCAGAGACCACTACTGGCAGGCGACGGCTGAGCACGTCTGCGACTTTGCGTCCGCGTTTCCCAGGAGCGCGAGAGTCGATACCAGCGTCCTCGTGGTTGCGCCCATAATCTGGAACTAAGTTACTGGAGCTCCGGGTGGTATGCGCAGAGCTTTGGCTTTGCCATCACGTGCACTACATCATTCATGCTGAGCAGCGAAGAGGCAAAGAAGGAATTATAGGTACAAGTCTGTAAGTGTCTCAACGATTTGCAAATGTACTGAATCACCGATTGGATGCACTATGATCATACAATTCATTGCTTGACTTTACGACTGTCTTGATATGGTCTCGAGGATAGAAAACAAGATTATTACTCTTATTTGTAGATAGCCGAGGGCCTTGCAAAATCATGCTACCAAGGAAAGCGAATGTTAAGACAGCAAGTGTAGGAGGAATATTAGGCGACTCTGTAGATCATTTAGTCTGACAGAATGCTTCCTGTGTGTTGCAGATGGTATAAGAAGGAGAAGTGCGTCGTAGGGTGATCTCATCTCGGTGGTAATAGGGCTAGTGTGTTCGGAGAAATTTAGATTTACGAGTTGGGCATGTTCCACAAAGCTGCAGCAGTTTGGCTTTCCACTCGAGAGCACTGCGATGAAGCGTGGTAGCACAACGCCATCGTATATGTAGCCCATTTCCGGTGATTGCCTAATAGTGCTATTTTTGTGGCTGTTCTTATTGCGTAGTGGCTGCTGGCAGCTGCGTATGTATAACTTTATTTTTAACCTTAAGAGGTCAGTATATCGGATAAATAAAAAGTAATAGGTTCAATTCACACCGTGCTACTAGGCCCATGTCTCCAAAAAAAAAAAAATTTTAAAAAAGAAGAACAACTGAGACTTCGAAATGCCTTCTAAAGAAGGCGCATCAGGATTTGAGCCCGATGCGGGGGTCGAACCCGCAACCTTGAGATTAAGAGTCTCACGCTCTACCGATTGAGCTAACCGGGCGTTCAACCTCATTGTTGAAGAGTTTTTGAGGGGCCGATGGAAACAAGATACTGAGTGCACGAGGGCCCTGAGCAAGTTTTCAAGATGGAGAGGTAGCGGTAGATTCTAACTCTTTGACAGTTTATTAAGGAGGTTAGTTAGTGTGTCGCAGGCTAGAGTCGCGTACAGTACCTTTGGCAAATATCTGAATATCTAAGCAGCAACTGGTAAATAAACAGGCGTTTTGCTGCTAATGCTTACCTTTTGGAACGGCGGTCAGATAGGTCTATTCCACACATAAGAAGCAGTATTGAATCACTTTATTTAGCCAATACTGGCTGTCGAGCGCCAATACTGGCGTAGTTTCCAGTCCAAGAACCTCCAGAGGAGGAAAAACTACCTTATTAAAATTGTAATACCTTGCTTCGCACAGCAAATTAATGGCGACTACAGCTGAATATTGCAGCAGAAAAAGTCAGCTCCAAAACAGCTTAGCCTGCAACTTCCACCACTTCTTTCAAGGACCGGCTGCAGCACTCTTTCAACTTCTGGTTTCTACCCCCCCCACCCCGAAAAGAGCGCCAAAAGATGCTCAGCCTCGTGGGCGTCAGCGATTTAATTGTCGAGGCTTTCAACCCCGCACCAGCTTTTGGTGATCAAATTTTCTTTCAATCCTAATTCCAGCAGTTCCATCAAAACGCGAAACATGCAGGTCAGGCCCATCGGCTTCACAGAACTTTCTGGTAGCGGCTCCGTCAGGAGCGGACCGTTCGAAGTCAAGTATGCCATTCCACTCTAGTGCAGGTAACCTTAGCTAATAGGGCACAGCATCGTTTTCATCCATGGTCTGCGAGGCCATCCGCAGTACACATGGGAGGATAACCGCGAGGAGTTACACACCGCAACGCCCAACAGACGAAACTTCGTCAAGTCTATCTTCAAGAAATCCACTTCTAGTAACGATGAAGCACAGAGTTCTGCGTCACGCAAGCTATTCTGGCCCGACGAGTATCTCACACAGGACATTCCTACGGCAAGAGTGTGGACGTATGGATACAATGCAAACGTCGCTGGCGGCTTGTTCCAGGCGAATAACAAGAACAGCGTGTCGCAGCACGGCCGAGACCTCGCTTTGAAACTAGAAAGAGAGATAGATAATAAGGTACCTCTTGAAATCTAGCCAATCTGAGCAAACTGGTCAGCTAACGAGACCATAGGATCCAATCTTGTTTGTGGTGCACAGCCTTGGTGGCATCATCATCAAAGATGTGCGTATATCTCTGTTTGTGTCTGTTGAGTATTTCGGCGCGATATTTATTGTATGACTGTTGTTACAGACACTGCGCCGGTCCAGGGTATGTCGCTTGCGAACGAAATTAATCATCTTCCTCGGCACACCACATCGAGGGAGCGCATACGCGGGATGGGGTCAGGTTGCGTCGAACCTTACGAGCTTAGCATTGCAAGATTCAAATAAAAAAAATTGTCGAAACACTAGATGTAAATGGCGAGGTCTTGGATAACATCCATGAGGAGTTCAAGAACGTTGTGCAGGGGACTGGCATTAAGTTTCACTCGTTCCAGGAAGCACATGGAATATCTGCCTGGTGCTATTAGGTTGCTTCACGGTACTAAACATGATGAACAGGTAGTGGACGACTTCTCTTCGAAGCTTAACCTGCCCTTTGAAACAGTCGAAAGCATCGATGCGAACCACAAACAGATGACTAGGTGCACTAATCGAGGATCCACGGTACCGTACTATCCTTGGGGTCCTCAAGCAATCCATGCGCAGCAGAGCGCTTGATGATGATCCTAGACACCAAGAGATCCTGACACCAGCACCTCAAGCTCACACACAAGCGACGGCCGCAGCTGAACTCAGCACATCACACCCCAGTTAGTCTAAATAACTATGAAGTATTACATAGCGGCTTCTAATAGAACTCTAGGTCCTCGTCACTACTATATCCCTCTCCCTAAAAACGCCCGCTTTGTTGGACGCAACGCAACTCTCGATGAACTCAAAAACACACTTCTTACAACACAGAGCCAAAATGTTGCGATTGTCGGGCTGTGCGGTGTTGGCAAGACGCAAGTTGCTCTACAAATTGCATATTGGGTGAAAGAGAATATGGCCGATTATTCTGTCTTTTGGGTACCAGCGCTAAGCAATGAAAGTTTTGAGCAAGCGTGCACGGAAATCACGAGGAGAATTAGTATCCAGGACATTGCAGACAGCGATGACCCAAGGGAGACGATACAGTGGCATCTGAGTTCGGAGACAGCCGGGAAATGGCTTCTTGTCGTAGACAACGCGGATGATGTTGAGCTACTCTTCGGACCCTTAGAGAAGCCGGGCGGCATCAGTAAATATCTTCCAAGTAACGAGCAGGGTCTCATACTGTTTACAATACGATCTCGAAAGGTTGCCGCATTAGTGGCACAAAACAACGTGCTTGACTTGTGTGAGATGGATCCGCGAGAGGCGAAAATGTTCTGGGAATCCATAATTCATAAGGAGTTTTTATGTGACGAGATCTTGACGATGACATTGTTGCATCAACTCACCTATCTTCCTTTAGCAATCACGCAAGCAGCAGCCTATATTAATACGATGCGGCTGCCGATTGCAGAATATTTGGAACTGCTAAACGGCACGGAGCATGACATTTTTGACCTTATGAGTGAAGAGTTCCCTGACAATAGCCGGTACCAGGGGTCGCGGAATGCGGTAGCAACAACCTGGCTCCTCTCTTTCCAGCAGATCCGCAAGTCTAACGCCACAGCTGCCGAGCTGTTATATTTTTTGTCATGTGTTGAGCCAAAGGGCGTGCCCCAGTCGATGCTACCTACCTTCCAGTCGACGACACAACTCGTGACTGCGATCGGCACGCTATGTGCATATGCTTTTCTGACTAGACGTGGGAATACTAAGATGTTTGATATCCATAGTCTAGTACACTTAGTAGCAAGAATATGGATTCAGAAAGAAGACCTTATAACAGCAACGATAGAAAAAGCAATTCGACATCTCGCCGCAGTTTTCCCAGGCGAAAACTATACGAATCGCCACTTATGGAGAGAATACCTTCCGCATTCTTTTAAAGTATTACAATATAATGAAGGGCGAGACACGACAGAGAAATCCGACATGTGCAATTCGGTTGGACGGTGTCTGGTAGCTGATGGACGACCTAAGGAGGCTCTCACATAGCTTGCCAAAGGATGAATGACCATTTTAACGAGGATCACCCTGACCGGCTCTGGTCACAGCACGACCTCGCTAAAGCTTACTATAAGAACGGCCAAATCAAAGAAGCTCTTGTGCTACTTGAACACGTCGTTAATATTAGAGCTGAAATCCTCGCAGAAGACTGCCCTGATCTGCTATCTTCACAGCACGAGCTCGCTGGAGCCTATGAAGCCAACGGCCAAATCAAAGAAGCTCTTGCGTTGCCTGAACACGTCGTTGATATTAGAAATAAAACCTCGCAGAAGACCACCCTAATCTGTTATCTTCACAGCACGGGCTGGCTAGAGTTCACCATAGGAACGGTCAAATCATAGAAGCTCTTACGCTACTTGAACATGTCGTTAATATCAGAAATAAAACCCTCGCAGAAGATCATTCTTATTTACTTACTTCACAGCACGAGCTCGCTAGAGTTTATACTGAGAACGGCCAAATCAAAAAAGCTCTTACGCTACTTGAACACGTTGTTAATATTAGAACTAAAACACTGCCGGAAGATCATCCTGAGCTGCTAGCTTCACAGCACGGACTCACGAGAGTTTATCACGAGAACGGCCAAATCAAAGGAGCTATTGCGCTACTTGAGCGTGTCGTTAGCGTTACAAAAGAAAAACGACTCTAGGTAAATGTCGTGACCTTATAGTTATTCTCTGCATCTACAACGCTATAAATGCACATTTCTTGCGGAAGTTGAGGATCATGAGGCTACTCAACGCAAAGACACTTGAGCTCGAGTCTTTCGTTCCTAGGTTGACTCCGCCCTATGCCATACTGTCACACACTTGGGGCGAGGACGAGGTTACGTTCCGGGACATGCTTACCCCCGAGCTGTCCGCGTCTGTGAAGGACTATTCAAAAATTCGGGGCGCGTGCGATCATGCTCAGGCGAACGGTCATCAGTACGTCTGGATTGATACCTGATGCATCGACAAGACCTCGAGCGCAGAACTGTCTGAGGTCGTTTCCATATTCAGATGTTATCAAAATTCAGAGATATGCATTGTATTCCTGCAGGATTTCGAAGGCGACGTTGTCGAATTGAGTGCTCGTGAAAAGCTGTAGGTGTGTCGTTGGTTTACGAGGGGTTGGACTCTCCAGGAGTTGATTGCGCCGAAGAAGGCGACATTCGTCAACGCTGAGTGGCAGGTCATCGGCACCAAAGACTTTTTTGAAGGATTTGCTAGAAGAGATTACAGGCGTATCAGCAAAGATCCTCACAGGCGATAGGCCCCTGAGTAGCGCAGGTGTGGAAGAGAAGACAAACTGGATTGAGAAGTCGCGCCAAACTACGCTTGAAGAAGACATGGCATACTGTCTTGTTGGCCTGTTGGACATCAGCATGCCCGCTATCTACGGCGAAGGAAGGAATAGGGCATTTATTCGTTTGCGAACAGAAGTGGAGCGGCAGGGCGAACAGACTGTGGTAAAGCCACAGGAGGACGAGACAAAGCATTCCGACCCGCCAAAGGTTACTGTTGAGCTGTCGTAAGGTGTGGCTGTCGGACACTAGTAGTGGTTGTAAAAATCTACGTTTTGTGTCTCTTTAGACTTTCGACTTAAAATAAATATCACAATTTTATATAAATCTTCGTACGTCGTTGGTTATACTGGGCCAAAAGTATTGACGTATTAGTAACTCACGTGTGTTCTCTCGTTTTGGGTGACTTACGAGAGGGCTATCGTAAGTGGTTTGAATTAATCGCGTTTATAACGGCTCTTAGACAAGGATCCAAAGATTCCCTCGTCGTCGGATACACCCCTTTTCGTCTAAGTCGTAATCTACCAACGTAATGTTCAATCTTCAAAATGACGGTAGGTTTGACCTCTTTCTTATAGTATCCGTCGTAACTCCCAATATCGCTTATTATACTATAACGACTTGCTCCAAAGACAACTCATCTCCTCCCTTATAAAAAAAGATGGGAGATCCTCCCATAACGCCGTTGTCGAGGGATCTCCGTCTTGGTCCTCATCTCCTTTGACGACCCATCCTCGCCCTACCTTAACTTTTAAGAGGTAATTTCTATCGCCTTTAGCCTTAAGGACGAGGCCGTTACTTTTTCGTATTATTTTTAAAGTATGTCTTTAGGATTCTAACAATTATATATAACGGCTGGTAAGACGACTATCGTCGGCGCTCGTTGGTAGATCTTCCTCTCGTCTCGACAACGCGTCAACGAGCACCTATAAGGTCCCCAGACGATGGACTAATAAGTAGTCGTATTCCATCATCTTATACCACCACCGCATTTGTCTTTCGTTAAATTGTTGTTTATCTTAAAAGTAGACTAAGTTACGATAGTCGGTGTATACGATAAATCTCTCGTCTTGGAGCTCTGTCCACCACTCTCGAAACGTAAAGATAATAACCAACATCTTTTTATTGTATATAAGATAGTTAATCTCTACGGGCTTCAACTTTATCGAGTGGTAGACGATAGGATACCACAATTAATCTTCGTCTTATTACAATAACGCCGCTTCTATTATGTAACCCGACGAGTCTATTTCGACTACTGTAGGCCTTTCTGAATCTAGGCCATTAATATTGACGTTATTATCGTTACGTCCTTAAGGACCTCAAATGCCTTTTAACACACAATCGTCCAAATAAAGTCCTACCTCTTACGTGTAAGCTCTATAAACACCGTTACCAGTCCCGAGTAATACGGTACAAATTCTCGATAGAATCCCATAAACCCCAAGAAGCTTCGTACTCCTTTGACCGACTTAGGTGGTTGCCACATTCGAATGGCTTGTATTTTTATTGGGTCAGTGGCGAGACCGACTCCTAGTCGAACCATATATCCTAGAAACTTCAACTCTGAGGCTGTAAATTGGCTTTTCGTACATTCATCTAAAGGCCAGTTTTCTGTAACCGGTCGATAACGTCTCGTACGACGGCTTGGTGTTTTGCTCGAGTGTCGTTCGTATAAATGACGACGTAGTCAATAAACACTGTTACATCGTGGTCCAGATACTCCCCCAGTACTAAGTTGATATATTGTTGAAACGTAGCCGACGTGCCGGTCAGGCCGAACGGGGTTACCAACCATACGTACGAGCCCGTACGTATATTGAAGGCCGTCTTCCATTCATCTCCTTTCCGTATTCGAACTCGATAAAACATGTTCACCAATCTCCACAAAATTTGCAGGTATTGCTTAGGCTCTGTAGCTGGACGGTTTCTCAATTTCTCAGTTTATTGGTGATCTTCCAACAACTACAGAGCCATCCAAAGCCACATGTGGAGACTGGCAGAGCATCTTTAACACAGGTGCGTGATTGAGATATTGCGTATGACCCCAATTGAAGCTCTGACCCGCCGCTGATTTGGGCTATCCCCGCAGTGTAGAGTGCCACTGGCCTGCGATCACATCCGCCGCCGTGGAAGACACGCCAACCAGTCGGCCTGCCCGTGACGCCGTGGGGCCGCAACCGTGACAGTCATCCTTCCCAGTCAATCCTCATGATAAGAGCTGATACTTAAACGGTGGTGTTACCTGCCAGTTGATGTATCCATGGGTCGTGGTTGACCACGCACTCGCGTTGCTCCTTGCAAATTCTGCGACAAACCATTCCGGCGACAGGAGCATCTCCAGCGCCATGAGCGAACGCGTAGTGTGCCCCTACAGTCTCTGCTTTTAGCAATAGTTACTAACGTACACTCCTTTCATAGATACAGGTGAGAAGCCTTTTGGCTGCTTCTGTAGCCAGAGATTCTCACGACAGTACGTGATCAGCAATAGCCTGACTTGGCAAAGCGTTTTCGTAGCTCTCTCTTCTGCTCGCTTGTTGATTTGAAACTGCCCTATTCTACATCACTCTCCTCGATTTGAGTAGAATACCAGCGCATACATACTAACGCGATCTGGCGACTTTGTTTCAGAGACCTTTTGTCTCGTCATCAGCGTCAAGCCCACGGGTCTGAGAGAACGCCCGGCAGCTTCGTCGAGCCTCGAGCGGCTATCGGAGCATCGGAGCCCTTAGTTGACTCTCAAGAGTCACAGCATTTGGCTCATGTATTCCCAGAGACTGACGAGCTCCAAACGGAACAAGGCATGAGCCTGACTAGAGGCCCCCTAGTGGATCGAAATCGGCAGGATTCCCGCATCCATGTACCAATATTTGGCTCTATGGAAGTTCTCCAGCCACCCCAATCGCATTTGATAGACCGCGAACCTCTGCCACCTCAAGATGTGGCTAATGTCTCTCGCGATGCAATGAGCAATGCCACGCTCTCTGGCATGATGAGCCAGTCAGAACCGCTAGATCCATTTCACAGTGGACTCGACGATCCCGAATTCGACTTCCTCTGGGAAGATATTCAGGAATCTTTCTTTCCACCTTCTTTTCTTCACAATGAAGCTCCGGTTTCAATCCACACCCAGCTCCAGCCTTTATATCCTCGCTTTGACGATGGTGACATTGGCTCGCCGCCGCCACCAAATGAGCATAGCGAACATCACTTCAACGTAGCTCAATCACAAGTGCTTCTGCTTTCACGCTTGCCATCCCTTGAGCCTTCCGGAGATTCAATTTCTACTGATACACCGGGTGGTGAAGCTGAAACAGCCTACCGACCCTTTACCGGTACTCACGAAAGCTCCGCTATACGTCCGTGGAGAATTACAGCGGTCGAGTACAAGCAGATCCAGGAGAACCTCGTGGAACATAAAGCTATCCTCCCACCGTCATTCATTCTTCCTCCTCGCCATTCACTTTCTCGCTTTTTAGAGGGTTACTTCCGTGGCTTTCACGCACATCTGCCCTTTTTACACATGCCAACTATCCAAGCAGCAGACTTAGATATGGAGCTCATCCTGTCTCTTGCTTCCGTTGGTGCCTTGTACCGATTCGACCACGCCAAGGGCTACGAGCTGTACAGTGCTGCTTGAGCGGTTATCAGCTGGCAACTGAATCAGCGCAGCAACTTGGATCTGAGCCGCGTTGCCAGCTCGTCGCCGGGTTATGCCGGCATCTCGCCTACTGTCCACGACATGCGCGAGACGTATACGGATTTTGACTGCGACCAGACAGCGACATTGCGGCTGCTGCAGGCCATGCTCCCGCCCATGGCGATGACGTCCTGGGGCGACCAGGCCGTGGTGCGTAACGCTCTTTCGATGACCGGCCAGGTGGCTCTGCTGGTCCGCGAGTGTGGAATTGCAAATGTGGAGCCACTCGAGCCTAGCTTGATTTCATGGGAGGTGTGGGTGCGCGGCGAGGTACGTCGAACGCTCCTGGTTGCCTACATTCTCTTTTGCCTGCAATCCATCGCCTTTGACGTACCGCCCATGATCCCGAGCCAGGAGGTGGGCATCCGATTACCGTCATCTGGCGCCGCTTGGAACGCTGCAAACGAGTCTGAGTGGTTCCATACGAGAGCCGCTGAGCGCTTACTCGAACAGTCATTCCGACATACGCTGGAGCTACTCCTTTCGGGACGGCCGGTCCACGAAGACGACGTTGTGTCGGCCCTCGGCAACTACGCGCTCATCCAGGGCCGCGTGTAGCAGATCTTCTTTGGCCGCAGCGCTTCCAACTGCGTGCCCGATTCGGATGCTTCACTGTCGATCGACTTTGTCAAGAAGGTAGAGCTGGCGCTGCGCCTCTGGCAAGACTCATGGGAGGCCACGCTGCTGAACATGTGTACGGCCCCGGTACGCGAAACGGAGCTGGCGGACTCGATCGACCTCCCGGAGGAACAGGACCTTGTCGTGCGCATCCGGCGCCTGGGCGCGTCAACCATGCAGCTCTGGGCGGAAACCTTCAGGGGGTTCCACGTTTTTGAGATGGTGCACACGATCGGTGCTAGCTTGGACATAGTTGCGAAAAAGCTGAATGTGGTTGTGTGATGTGTCATTCAATCTTCTCTTCCTTGCATATACGTGTACACCCGCCACTAGATGAAAAGAGTCAAAATGGAATTCCACAGATGAAAACTAAATGTACAAATGCAATCTTGCGGTAGTTCAAACGCTCGACTATACCAATTACTGACATAACCAATCATAAGGTCACATCCACGACCAACTTTCCGCCGTGGCCATGGTGCGACTCTTCCACGAGGTTGTTGAGCTGCTTAAGAGGAAATGTCTTAATCTGTGCAGAAACGCCGCGTGCTTTGTAGAATTGTAGCATTTCTCGTAGCTGGGGATTCGTGCCGATGAGGCTGCCCACCAGAGCGATGTCGCGGAAGACTAGGTCCTTTGCGCTCACCTCAAACTTCTTCTGCGGGAAGCTGACTACGACCATCGTGCCGTGGTTCTTGAGAAGCGACATGCCCGTGTCAAAGGCCACCTGGGATTCTGGGAGCAATACTGCTGCGTCCAAGCCAACCTCCGAGGCAGGTTTTCCGGCCTCGTCCTCCTGGACTAGTGCGCGCATCGCCTGAACGGAGTCTCTGCGTGCGTCAGCAATGTGCACCCGCCGCCCCGCAGCGCCCATACCCGTCTGGACGCGCTTCAGCAGGTCGATCGCGTTGTCGTTCGCGTCGATGGCGAGCACTTCCTTGCCTTGGTGTGCGGCGAACTGCACGCCCAGATGACCGAGACCGCCGCCGGCGCCGATGATGGCGACCTTGTCGGCATTTCGGACTTTCTCGTGCTGCAGCGCAGACCATATCGTCAAGCCGGCGCACATGAGTGGCGCCGCTTCCGTGGCCGAGAGTCCGTCGGGAAGAGGCGCCACCTGCCTGCTGTCGACAATGCAGTACTCCTGGAATCCGCCGTCGCGCGTGAGCCCATGGTTGTCCGCGTGCGGGCAGTACATCGAATAGCCCGGTGTGTCCGAATGCGTACACTCGTAGCAAGAGCCGCAGGGGTGGTACGGGCGGCCAGGCACGCCGACAGTGATACCAATACTGATTCCGCTGTCTGGAGCGACATTGGGTCCGATTTCGACGACCTCACCCGTAAACTCATGGCAGCCGACGCGTGGTAGATCTTGCGACATCCCGCCGGCGGCAAAGACGGCATCGGTGTGGCAGTACGATGCCGCGAGCACTTTAACGAGCAAATCTAAGCCCTGGGGACTGCCGGGGCGCGGGATGCGCTTGATGGTGTACGGTTCGTTGAATCGTTCAACCACCGCTGCTAGCATTGTGTCGAACGCGCTCTCAGAGCTAGTCATGATGTTGGTTGTATCTGGTTCGCTCGGCTTGGATGCTTTGGTTGCAATATAGTGTTGGAGAAACTGAGTTATCCAGATAGCTCAGAATAGGATATGAGACATGAACAATGAGACGGCTCCTTTGGTGCAAATGTGTGTTTTGCGGCCCCAAGATGAGAAGTATTTCAAAAACTATGGCAAACGGCTATCAATACATCACTTATGGGGTAATAGATGAGGAGAAGTGTCGCCGGGCTTACCTCTACTATCTCTGGTATCATAAGTTGCTAAAGAAGTGCCGGTCTCTGCGGGTCCCGGAATTACCCCAGACGTCATGGTCGCAGAGTGGAGCGCCAGAATGAGGAGACATTGATAATACTTTCCAATCCCATTGGCACAACCAGACGCCGCCCGTAATGGAGGCACGTATGGTTACTACGTCCTAATTATGCGTCAGCGCAACACTGCAATTTTACAACTCCGCACTGCAGCTTTTAATCCCTTCAAATTTAAGAACGTCTCTCCCCATGGAAACTGCAATGCAAATGGATGGGCTACTGTGATGGCGTGATTGTCGGTGCCGTGAGAGGGCTACCACTTGTAGCTCTATCTGGACGGTGGCAGATGCAGCATCTTCTCGCTAAACTGAAGGCGTTGTCGTGTCTGTTGGCCTTCATATAAATCGTTCTCGTCTGGTTTGGTATACAGGTCGATATCTTTAGAGAAGGGAAAGAAAAGCTCTTTGACAACATTGTGCGTACTGACACGTTATTTTATAGAATAAAGCATAAACTTCTAACAGACATAAGCAATTTAATGCCAGCTAATTGACATCGGACAGTGGAATTTGGGGACATATCTAAACACACTAGTTCTACGTCAACTTGTCTAGAAGGGGAGAAATCTCTGCCAGCTCCCTCTTGTGTTCACCCTTGGCAACCATGTCGTCAATCGTCTTCACTGCGACCTTCATAGCCTCAACACCGGCCGGAACACCGCAGTAAATTGTGGTCTGCAGGATGGCTTCCCGAATTTCAACCTCGGCCAAGCCATTGTTAATAGCCCCCCAAACGTGAACGCCAAGTTCCGACCAACTTTTCAAGGCGACCAACATGCCTATATCTACACTAAGTATTGTTGTAAATATGAGAGACAAAGTGCAAAGGTAAGATAGATCTAAAGGACAAGATGGAACTAAGAACCCGGACTTACTTAGAAGACTTCGTTGCTTAAATGTCAGGCCCGGACGCGACCACACATTGCCCCAACACCATCTTAAAAAGCTTTGTTAACAGCGGCTTGTTTTGTAGGTTAGGGATAGCAGAATGTCCTTACTCGGTAATGAGCTGCTGTCCTGGATAGGCAAACTCGGAAGAGCCATTCTTTAGAGCGGTGTCTACATAAGCATCGCCAACAACCTGCCGACGGTTCTTGAGTCCTTGCTCAAAGAGATCACTGGAATCGTTGGACATTTTCGTTGGACGGTAGTAGGCTTAAGAAAACGTGGTTTCGATTTGAGAAATATGATCCCAATTGAGAAATCTAGTCAAATATAGGCCAACCGGCTTCGGATCAGCTGATATCGTTGATTTCACTCGACCTCTTGGGATTTGTTCGTTTTGCTAGCTGAGTGGGAATTTTGGGGTAAGAAATGATAGCTTTATTACCCCATCCCACACATGTCTCAGATTTTGGCTCATTATCTACCCCAACTGCTCGCATGGCGTCTTAAACTTGACTGCGAGAAACACATTGGAGGATCTATCGATTCTAGTTGTGGCATAGTCTAAAATGTTAGTGTTCTGCTGGTATTAAGATGCCTTGTCCTTTTATATTCATTCCCACCAACGTATTGAACTAGTCTTTCCGACGAATCGTGCTTGTACGGATTTCTAAGCTCCGCCTTCACATTTTCTAACCTCCATTTACCTCATATATTAGCCTTTTGCTAGAATCAATCTAACCAGTTCAAGTCGTGGTTCAATGTAATTCTACTAATAGATCCATATAACCGTGCTGTGGCCCAGTTTGCCAGTTCAATGTAAAATCTGCATAAACTCCGTAATCAACAGGCCACTCAGAATAGCTTCACCCTCTTCATCAGCAGCGACGACACGAGCAGCACAGCGCCCGCGACAATGACGAGAATGAACACCCGCTGCATGGCATCCACGATGGCGGCGATGGCGGCGGCTTTGACCTCGGGGCTGAGCTGCTCTAAGATGGCGCTTTGTGTGCCGGCGACGGCGCCTTGGATGTCGGCCTTGGAGAAGCCGTACCCCGCGAGGACGCGGCTGAGGTTGGCGACGGCTGCCGACTGGAAGACCTGGCCCGCGATGACGAGCGACACGACGACGCCGCCTAGTTGACTGACGTTTTGCATACTGATGGCAGCGCCGGCGTCGCGTGTCGTCGACACGGACAATGACGCCACGGCATAGCCAAGCTGCTGCGTCGGACCGCTCCCCAACGCCACCAATATCGTCAGGCCGTAAATGGTTGCCTTGCTCGTCGACGGATCGAGGTACGCCATCAGCAGTGCGCCGCCCAGCGTGATGAGCACGCCACTGGCAAGGTATATAGCCATGTAGTACTTGATCTTGGCGAGGAGGTAACCAGCTACGACGCTGGTGACCACGGTGACAACGACGAAGGGCAGCAGCCGCACGGCGGCCGAGACGGCCGAATCCGAGTGCACGAACTGGAAGTAGATGGGGATGTAGTAGAGCACGACGAAGAGGGCCGAGCTGGAGGCGGCCGTGGCGAAGTAAAGAAGGACCTGCGTCCTGCTGAGGAGCAGATGGCCCGGAAAGCCGCGGTTGTCCGGGGTCGTCAGAACAGCGAAGTATTGCTGGAAAATGGTGAGAACACAAAGGACGCCGAAGACAGCAATAATGGCGATGATGCTGCCAGCGCTCCACGCCCACTGCCCACCGGCCATGGTGAAGGCGAGCGTGAAGGTTACCCAGACGCCGAGGATGAGTGTCAGCCCGAGGAAGTCGAAGTAGCCGATCCGCTCCCGGATCGACTTTCCCTCGCCGGGGTGAATCGATGGCAGGCAAAAGAGGTATATGGGCAGCACGGCACCGCCTATAACAAGATTGATATAAAAAGCCCAGCGCCACGTTGCGTTCGAATTGGAAAAGGCCCCGCCGATGATGGGGCCCAGCACGGCGCCAAGGCCCCAGAACAAACCGATGAGAGACATGTATAGACCACGCTCCTGTGGAAGCGTGAGGCTAGATAGGTAATTCAGGCCGCCTAGGTAGATGCCGCTGCCACCGATACCGGCCAACACGCGGCCGCCGATCAACGCGTTCATCGTAGGTGCAGCCCCACAGAGAACAGACCCGGCCTCAAACAGGGCAAGGCCACCCACGTATATCCACTTCATATTGAAATGGCCGTACATGTTGCCGACGATAAGAATGACGGACACAGAACCGAGAGGAAAGCCGGTGCCGATCCAAGCGAGCTGGCTCACATGGCCGAACTGCTGGACGACGGCGCCCTGAACATCGGCCGCAATGGTCGTGTCAAGGCCGTAAAGGAAGGCACTGATGTATATCGCGACGCAGATGAGAAACCACTTGATACGACCCACCGTCCTTACTGGTTTCTGGGCGTCTTCTGCGGAGCCTCGCACAGACGAGGGTGCCGTCTCCGCTGCGGCCTTCTCGGTATCGTCTGCGGTCTTGGGCAGGCTCGGGGCTCTGCTCAAGGCCGGCGTGGTGCCGCTGCTCATTTCTGGGTCGATATCCTTGTCGAGCAGAGTGCTGCCTGTCGTAGTAGGTATTGGTAGTGCCGACTCGGTCGTCGTTATTGGCATTGTGTCGTCTTCGAGAAATAAGTGGTGATTTGAGGCAAGACATATTGCACAGATTTGATGAAGGGCTGGGGAAGTATAAATGCCAAGGTTGAGGATTATGCTGCCTGTCCGGCCTAAATTCTGGCCTTGGATGCTCGTATCCCGCGTGCTAACCTCTAGGTGTGGATCGTCGTCGTGATCTCGCTGATGATTGCCGTAAACAATGACAAAGCAGTTTCAGCACATACCTTTTAGATTAATGATCAGACAGTGAGTTGCATGTAGTATGGTATACGCGTAATGAGTGGTTGCTCGATCACTAATCTCATCACTGTAATTGTGGTGCTAAGTTAGGGAAATTTAACGCTGACAAATACCAAGCTTACAGAAAGCATCGGAGTGGACATGTGTCAGAATGCACAATTCAGTGTGAAAGCCGACTGCTGGAGCAAGAGATCCAAGGGATACAAACATTTTTTTAAAAATGGCAACCGCAAAGCTAAATATACACTTCATCAACGTGTCTCATCCGACAGAGACTACTTCAGCTGACTTGCAGAAGCGAGCACACTCACATGCCGCCCGCGAAGCGCATGCTCGTGCCAAGCGCCTTCGCTTTGGGGATGATAGGTATCAGTATGCCAAGAAGACTGCCGGTGTGAATAGCGGCCCGAGCAAGTTTAGAGAACCTGAGGCTGGGGATAATAAGAACGGGGATTTGCAACTGTCCGATAAGACGAGAGTTCAGTTTGAGCCTGCAGTGATACCGAAGGTAGTGTCATTTGTGGCATCGGATTGCAAAATCCCTGTCGCTGTCTCTCCGACGAGCCTCACTAACGAACAGCATTTCTTGTTGGATCACTGTGAGTTGGTCTCCTCACCACTAAGGCAGCCTGTCTCTTTTCTCCTGCTCTATTCAGAACAAGTCTATACAGTTAGCCTACTGCAGTGGCCGATCTCGCCAGCTAACTCGGCCCCAGATGTGGCAGCGGTCGTCCCCTACCTGCGGTTACATTGCCCTACCCTGAAAAATGTAAAGGACGACTATGAAAACATGACTAAATTGTGGGTGCGGCTCGCTCTGACGGATGTGGGTTTCCTCAGCGGCCTCCTACTCGCTTCGTGCCGCCATCTCTCGGTATTTTATCGTCAAAATAAGCCGCACTACCAGCAGATGGCTACAGCCTACAAGTTGACGTGTCTTCGAGCCCTGAACGAGCGTCTGTCCGCCCCGAATCCAATTATCAACGACGCTGTGATGGCCAGTGTGTACACACTAGCCACGGACGAGGTAAGAGACGAGACTCCGATGCCTATTCTGGAGGATGTTATCGCACTAATGACGACGTTAGATAGCACTTGGAGATATTGCCACGGCGAGGTGCCATGTACGGGGCCTTTTAAAATTAGTGGAGCTCAACGGCGGTCCGGAAAGCCTTGGTTTAAATGGCTTCCTCGCGAGTCTACTGTACAAGTTCGTAGTAGACAACAGAATCTTGGAGACAGATGCACGTCCGCCGTGCGGCGGAGAATTCATGGCTGGACAAGAGATTTATTAGAGAAATGGATGCGTGCTCTGCCTGGTCTCGTGGGCAATGTAAAGTATCTTGAGTGGCTAGCATGCACGGCTTCTCCGAAGAAGAACACTTTTGCAATTGGATACGCTCAATATACTCTAACTCGATGCACAGGTACGCCTGCCAAGAGAAACTCTACTGTGACTGTACGCTCTGCAGCCTGCATGCACGCATGAGCCGCACAAGCAATAAACAATGTACCGCATACTAACATACGTCACACTTTCCGCGCTAAGCCTAGATGTCACTAACAAAACACGTAAAAAAGGGCTACGTTTAGACTACAGTAAGCGTAGACGGCTGGGAGACGGGGATTAGGAAGCAACGGCTTGGCGCTGCTGCTACTTCCTATTGCGGTAGGAGCACTGATACCCACAATGACAAATAGCTCCGTCTTCCGTGCCTGCAAATCTATTCGTAGCTTAGAGCTGCTACTTCCTATTTCGGTAGGAGCACCAACGTCGACTATGAGAAAGCACCACAGCTGCGGCAGCTATGACTCTCGTCGTCCGCCGAGAGCAATTTCGGCCGGCATGACAGATCGCTCTGCAATAGTCGGTCAGAGATGCGTCCGCATTTGTCAAGGCTCGGGTAACATGAGACAAGCCAACATGCTTGTTAGGCTCCCTGACTTGCGCAAGTACTCCACGCATGCTTTTTTCCAAAAGTGAGGACAGATAGGCCAGACCGTTTGGCACGCGAGGGATATAAATCGGGCAGGACGTCAGTCGCATCCAGAAACTCGGACCCGAGGATTCCAGTAACATTGAACTCTTTGGAACTCAGCTGATCAGTGCCTACAACATCCTCGCCCACGAGACCGTCATTATGTCTGAACTCAAGACAACCATACCAAAGGGCTCATGGGTCCTCGTGACTGGTATCACGGGATATGTCGCCTCCCACGTAGCCAAGCAGTTTCTCGAGCGCGGATATCGTGTCCGCGGAACCGTCCGCGATGTTGCTGCCGCCACTTGGGTCACCGATCTCTTCAAGACCTACGCGGACGCTGGTCATCTGGAGCTTGTCTCCGTCCCTGACCTCGCCGCCGCCAACGCCTTTGATTCTGCCGTCAAAGGTGTCTCCGCCATCGCCCACGTCGCCTCCATTGTCACATTCGACAGCGATCCGCAGAAGGTCGTGCCCCCTACCGTCGCGGGTGTGATGTCGGCTCTGAATGCCGCCCTAAGCGAACCTTCCGTACGCTCCTTTGTCTATACGAGCTCTTCAGTTGCTGCGGCCATGCCCATAGCTGGCGATGACACCGTTGTCCGCCGCGACACCTGGAATGACATTGCGACGAAGCTTGCGTGGGTTCCGGGACAGGAAAACGGCATGGTAACATACATGGCGAGCAAGGTGGCAGCGGAAAAAGCGGTTTGGGAGTTCGTTGCGCAGAAGAAACCACACTTCTCAGTCAACGTCGTCGCTCCAGCCGCCATCATCGGCGAGCCACTCAACAAAAGACACTACGACTCTCCATCCGCGTGGCTGAGAAAACTGGTCGAAGGTGATAAGACTAATTCGGAGAATATCAGTGCGAGTAAGTGCGCCATTATGTCTGGCCGAAAAGAGTGGCCTGGGGGCAAGAATGATACTGACTCACTGGGCTAGCGTACACGGTAGACGTGAAGGACGTTGCGCTGCTTCACGTCGCGGCCATCCTGGACCCCGAGGTCAATAAAGCGCGCCTGCAGACTTGGGGGCTCAATGTCAACTGGAATGACATGCTGGCCATCCTCCGCAAGCTCCGCCCTCACCGCCAGTTTATAGATGACTTGCCCGACGGGAAGCACTCGAGCTTGTCGACAGACGAGAGCCAGGTGCTCGGATTGATCAAGAAATGGGGAAACCAAGATGGGTGGACGCCTCTAGAAGACACCATCAGGGACAACCTCAAGTTCGTGAACTAAGCGATCTGTACATATTTCCTACCACCTTGCTATGCCAGACAACAATCCTCACCAAATTCCCACACTTAAATTTCATTTGACTTCGGCTGCTCTGCTTAAAGCCTTGTGGCAGAATCCAATTCAACATCAATTCTGATGCCCTAATTCCCTGACCCTAATAACATGACACTCATTCTACCGTAGCGTCGAATTTGCTGGCGGAACTACCGCCGATCCATTAAAGACCGGCTAAATAAGAAACTGGCGGCGTGTCTTCCTCGTTAAAGACGGAGGCTAGAATTCCACGGAGCAGACGGGACGTCTGGTTTACACCGGGAGAATACATCAATAAACCCCTTTTTTATCTCTCTGTCTCGCTTGCCTATATATAGAAGTTAAAAGGGCCGTACGGCAATGATGGTTCCCCTGAGGGCCTCACCAGGAAGCCACGTCCGAGATCCAGTATGTCGAGAACGGCAGCGACGCGGATATCACCAAGGGTGTCCTGTCGCAGGCCATCCGGATCGACCTCAACGCCACCCTATACGATACGACGCAGTGCGCCTCATACACGGAGATAGTCTCGGCCGATACCAAACACCCGTACGTCATTGGGTCACACCTGGCCTTCGATGCCAAGAACAAGGTGAACCGGATAGACCAGAACGTGTGTACCAGCTACAACGGCCACAAGGACTGGGCTTTCGATGCGGCGGGGACGCTCAAGGCTATCAAAAAGGAGAACTGGGACCCTATCCCCGAGGCCAAGCGCGACACGCGCGATGCTATCCAGAAGGCGGCCGACGCATATATCGACGGGCTAGGCGACAATAGTATCAAACAGCCAGTTGCTGCGACGTGTGTAATGCTCGAGGGCGGTAGTGCACGAACTGGATGTTCACTCTCTTTCGGTAAACAGTCGGCAAAGATCACGAGCCGCCGGTACACCATCGATGAAGAAGTAAGTGGCGTGGACGTCTTCCACCCCTTCCCCTACCTCGACAAGGCGGTAGGGAAGCCAACGACGACCAACAACTTGATCAAGGTGCAGCAGGGCGGCAGTATTCAGATAGTTCACGAGGACACGGTCATATTAGGAAGCTAAAGAGCCTAAAGACATGTATGAAAGGGCAGAGAAAGTCCAAAAGCAATCAAACGTCGGTGTGCGGTCTTCAGGAATCACATGTACCATGCAAGGGATAAAATGACTAGATTCGTCTTTTATAACACGTATCTTTATTTCGTTAGATATCTTGTCGTTTTTTCGTTCACTATATAGAATGTATATATGCTACCAAGTGAAACGTAAAACTTTTCCCTCTCTACCATGTTAAAAGAAGATACATCTGTTAGTAGAAGGTTTTAGAATATTTAGTTGCAGTAAGGCGGAAGCCCATATTGACAACAAAGGATTGCTGGCAACCCCTGGATAGGGAGAAGTTTCTCTTTTTGTTTATTTTGCCCATTGTCACCGCCGTAGATATAAAAGAGGTGACAAACTTTATGTAGTTTTCTTATAAGAGAATCAATAAGCACTTCTTTCACAATATTTTAACCCTAAGAGGGTTCTGACCCAACGGCTCTCTATTAGTAAAATCTATTCTCGTGAGATTTGGTTACGGATTCGTCAAGTGAAAAAAGGCGTGCACGCCGTGCTTCGGGCTACCCGTACGCCTGTCCGGCCACAAGGCCACCGCATCCATTCACCACATTATCGGTGCGTCTTACGGGCCGCGCCGTGCTGCGTTATGAGGCTTTAGGTTTGTTGTGCCTCTAGTTGTGTGGTTGTGGTGGTTTTGTTGGTTAGGTTGAGTCGAAGAGTCTGTCCTCCTCGCTTTCAATATCTTTAATATAATCAATCTATAACTATATATAGAATCAAGTGACTATTTACTAATGGAAACTTTTTAAATGGTAGAAATATTTTGTGGCTTAAGATGTTATATATACCTCTGATGTCTCTAGGCGCTCCTTTGATGGAGAAAACCTACAGACGCGTTGGTGCATTCGTAGGCGGACGCTACAGGAGCTGCTTGCGCTACTGAATATGTGCTTCGTTGATATTGCGTGGCAGTAACTGTGTACAAGAGGAAGCCTCGCGACGGCTATGTCCATGGCCGCCGAGATCGGCATCAATACCTTAAAAACGATCAATATTCAGTTGGAACAAGAGAGCGTTGCTTGCCGAATGTCGTGGATGTCTCGTCGTCAGACAACTTGTGTCGATCTGGCGTATGCGCTTCTTGGAATCTTCAACGTCAACATGCCTCTTTATGGCGAGGGACTAGGGGCATTCAATACGCTTCAGGAAGAAATTATGACGTCCTCTAACGACCAGTCATTACTCGCCTGGAGTCTCGATTCATCACTTGAATGGCGCTCTTCCCATTCTCTGAAGGCACACGAGCTCGTGATAGACCCCTTGGCAGATAAACCAAGCGACTTCAATGGCTGTGGTGGGATTTCTGTCACAGACGGACATGACGTTCGTCTTTATAGTAATTTCAGTGAGCTGCGTGATTTTCCAGCCACTGAGATGTATAAAAGAACTGGAACGGGCCTCCAAATAGATAGTCCTGCCATAGAAAATCCTACGTACTAGGTGACTTTACCTTAACCTGGTGAATACCTTGGGTGCAGATGAGGTACAACCTAAACTTCAACATTTTGCGATGTTTGTGACTCTATTTAGTAGCTTTGATCAACTGGCTTAATAGTCTTCTGTTTCCCAACCCGAATAATTGTATGTAGTTAAATCGTAAGGGAGCAATTACAGCTAAAACCTTTGCGGAAAATCACTTTCATCTGCTATCTTCACAACACGAGCTCGCTAGAGTTTATGACAAGAACGGCCAAATCAAAGAAGCTCTTGACCTACTTGAACACGTCGTTAATGTTAAAAATAAAACCCTCACAGAAGATCATCCTGAGCTGCTCGTGTCACAACACGAGCTTGCTAGAGTCTACTATACCAATGGCCAAATCAAAGAGGCTATACCGTTGCTTGAGCACGTTGTTAATATCAGAGGCAAAGTCCTCGCCGAAAACCACCCTTATCGACTCGCGTCGCAACACTTGCTTTCACAAATATTGGAAACAACAAACTCAAGATGAAACTACAGTAGAAGAAAATTTATTCCTGCATATTCTATTTCATCTTCACGCGTTCTACCTTATATATGTCGTAGGGAGGTTGTCTTAGGGACGTAATAGACGAGCAACACTAAGCAGTTCTAGCGCGCAAACCATTTATCATTTTCACACGTAGATCATTGTGTCCCTGGTTTGCGAGACTGTCCCTAACAGGGGACAGGGGGCATGTAATTATGTATTATCGATCCTAAGTGTCAATAAGTTGTATCCTAGAGGCACACACAAGCCACTGGCTAACCCCGCTATGCTAGAACTCCCAAAAATTAACGACACCCATTTTGCCTCTTAAAGTAATATTCTTCTTCGTTTTTAAAGGGAAAAAGGGCCTCCCATTATGAATGTTTCCATTTACTTTTTTTGGGTTTTTTTACTAAATTCGTTAGATTCGCTGTAAGGCTGCAGTAGTTCGAAAGATTATCTAAGGTGTGGAGAGTGAAATGATTCCAAGATCAGTAGGCTAATTTTCCGATACAATTCCATGGGGATTGAAGAAACTAAATCACTTAATATCATGCGCGAGCACCCATTCACTGGCGAATCCCAGAGGGAGACCCAGTGTAAGCCGATCGACGCTAGCCTTGGTTCGCATCTGACCCTGTCTAAATGGGCTGCGCTAACCACGTCTCGCATTATGTTCCGGATTGCAGCCAATAGTGTGCGACAGCTAGCCGGCGAGCGCTGACCGTTGCCGACTTTGGAGGATTAGGAGGGAGGTTGCGTCGATATAAATCACGGCACGTCCGCCACGCTGCTTTGTCAAGTACGTCAATCACAGCTCTAGAAGCCAGATTTGTGGCAAGCTACGAAAAGTGTTGACTTCTGTGCTCATTAATAATATCATAGGACTCATATTTTGATCAGCCATGCCCAGTTTAAACATTATCCGCGCCGGCATAGCTGAGCTGCCCAACGGCTCGCCGTTGGTCGTGGCCATCGCCAGTGGTACTACAGGTATCGGCTCCTATATTGCCGGTGCGATCGCCAAAACATATGCCAAACATGGCCCCAAGCTTCGCGTATACATCGTCGGGCGGAACGCCGCTCGTGGCGAGCAGGTCATGGCACGGGGCCGGGCCACCAGCCCGGGTTCAGACTGGCGCTTCGTCAAGGCTGATGACCTGGCGTTAATCAGCGAGGTCGACAAGTGCTGTGCGGAAATCGTCCAGCAGGAGGCCGCAGCGTCGCTTAGTGGTGGGCCGGCACGGCTAGATCTCCTATATATGACGCACTGCTATCCCATCTTGAAGGAGCGGTCTAGTACGTAGTGCCTCACGGCCATACATTTTCGGATGCTCTCATTCATGCAGGCTAACTGTGGAAAACTCTTCGCAGCGACCAGAGAAGGCCTTGATGCCTTCCTCTCGACGACGTACTACTCGCGCATCCGCTTCGTCACGCAGCTGCTGCCCCTGCTCACCGCCCCCGCCCCGCGGCCCGGCCACGTCGTCTCCGTGTACGCCGGCGGCTTCGAAGACGGCACCGCCCCAGGCGAGCTGCCCATCGGCTGCCCGCCGCCTGAAGTCTACGGCGTCAGCGGCGTGCGCAAGTACGCCACCTTTATGAAGACGTTCCTGTTCGAGGAGCTCGCGGAGCGGCACGCCGGACGTCTCAGCCTGGCGCACGTCTACCCCGGCCTGGTCGACGGGCCTGGCTTCCTCAGCCCCGACATGCCCCGCTGGTTCCACATCGCGTGGCGGCTGCTCAAGCCCGTCGCCTGGTTCTACATGACGGCACCCGACACCTGCGGCGAGGTCATGCTCTACGCCGGCACCTCGCGCTACCCTGCCAAGGGCGAGGCCGGCGACGGAAGGCCTCTCCCAGGCGGGGTGGACGTGGCCAAGAGCACTAGTGGAGAGATTGGGGGCGGGAGCTACGCTCTGGGCCAGAGGGCCGACGTCATGAACAAGATGCGGAGCTACGAGACGGTCCGCACAGACCAGACGCGCAAGCTGGTCTGGGACCATACGATGGAGACATTTGCACGCATTGAAGAAGAAAATGCCAGGGCCAACTAGGAGAGCGTATCATGCTCTACTGGGGCCTCTGCTTTCACTGCTCTCTTTGGTATCAAAGTTTGGGATCCGGGAAAGGCAATTTTGCCTTGATAATAAGAAATAGGAGAATACAGAACTAGAGCTTTTGCGATATCTAATTACTTTATTGAATCATCAACATGTTGAATGTGACAACTTTACTGCACCGTTGGCACATCTTCAATTTTTTCTTCTTAAACAGTTCCCCCCTTAATGTTCTTGTAAAGATCCCACCGTCACCTGTTTTTCTTGGAAAACCTTATGAGATTAAAACTGCGATCCCTCAGATAGGAAATGGCCTCGCACATGCCAAGACACCACAGCTCTCACCTCACCAAGTATAGACTAATTCTCTTCGATCTTCCCCCTCACCACTTGCTCTTCAGATTTTTATCATGCAATAGGCGCGAAGCGAAGATGATCAGGCCTCCAGCCACAAGGGAACAGCCAGCAAAGATTATGAGCGGCTGGTATCCAGCCTTGGTGTGGGACTGGATCAGTGTCCCGGCGACAGGCGTCCCGGCCAAGAACGCAGCGGCAGTGACGGTACCAAATGCGCCTAGCCTGGCACCTAGCTTCTCGGTCGGTATGATCTGCCCGGTGGCAGCAGGAGTGACGGAGATGAAGATGCCGGAAGAGAAGCCAAAGAGAATTGCAAAGCCTACGAGAACGTTCGGGCTATGCGACGGCAGCCAAATGACCAGACAAAAGACGCCGCACATCGTGGTCATGGGGTACAAGACATTCAGACGACCGAGCCGATCAGCAGCCCAGCCACCACTAGATTTGCCGGTAAGCTGCTATGCCATACAAGACAGAAGCGAAGAGAGGACTTACGCGATGCGACCAATCAGACTGGCAGCGTTGATCAAGGGAAGGAGATACGATGCGATGCTGGCATCTGGATCGAGAACGGCGCAATACGACTCTGAAACCCTGTTAATACATTCAAGAGGTTCCCTAGGAAGTGAAGGATAGCAATTGGGGACACACGCACCAAGGTAGTAAAATGGCACATAAACCCCGAAGCTAGCGACAAAAGTCCCAGCACAAAGACACGTGTATCGAATGTCTCGGAATCCTCTGTAGTCCAGCAGCCCAGACAGAGACCGAAGCTTGTTCGGGGAATGCCTGGAGCGTGATAGGGCCATCGCCGTTGCGTAACAACACAGCAGAATCAGCGCACCGGCGCGCAGCGCCCATGCGAAGCCGATCCGCGGGATAAGGACGGAGAACACGACAGGCAGAACGACGCCGCCAACACTGCTGCCAGCGGCCACCATGCCCATGGCCAGAGCCCGCTTCCGCTGAAAGTACTGGCCTGCGACCGTAAGTGCGGGCTGCACGCCACAGGCGACCGTGAGGCCGAAGAGAACCGACTGCGCGAGAAACTGCTGCCAGATCCGATTCGGCTGCGTGAAGGAGGTCGCGAGCATCGAGCCGGCGCCGCCCAGCGCGGCGAATGGATACAGCCACTGCAGACATCAGTGTTTTCTTCTTTTTTGGAGTATGGTGGGTAGGTCAGCAGGAGTAAAGGAGGCCCGAACTTTGAGACCATAGGCATCAAACAAGGCCCCTGCAACTGATCCCGATAAGTACATCAGAGTGATCTGGAGCGTGCCGAGGAAAGAGATGGTCGATGGCGAGTAGTCGCTCAAATATCCACGTTGGTAAAAGGTCTGGAAGAAGCCGAAGCTGTTCACGACCCCAAACGTCGCAAAGTAGACGAGAAAAGAGCCCAGGATGGTGAGCCATGCTCGAACGCCTCCTTCGGACTCTGTCGGCAGCACAGGCTCATCGGAGCCCGGCGCGTGCGGGTCGCCATCTAGCTGTTCTTCGACATCGCCCGTGAAGCTGTCTGATGGCTCTGCAGTCACAGGCACGCATTGCTCCACAAGCTGATTTTCGCCTGCATGAGTGTTACCCGCCATGGTTTTGACCTGAGACGCGTCTGTCCAAGCAAGGAATTATTTGAGCTTACAGCGGAGTGAATACTATTTGCGCGAAGAGATTTCTTGCGCAGATGATTCCGATAGATGATTGTTCGTGCACCAGGGAGGTTTTCTGGGACGGACGGTATTCGGCTTCGAGGGAAACGCGCTATTCGTTGTGAGGCGCGATAGAAACAATCCTGGTGTGCTGGGTAGAGTTGTACGAAAAGCTGCTTAAAAATTTCCGGAGAACTGTTCACTGTTTATATAGCTAGGCACAACTAGCGGAGCAGGTCGCGTGGGTCTTCATGCCCTATTTCTTTCTTTCTTTCTTACAGCCACCAAAGCCACTGGATCACAGCGCCAAATATCAATTACGTACTCTAAATGAATCCCACGCACGATCACCGGAACTTCTAGGCTACCATTAGTTACTCTGCAAAATGTTAGTTTATGACATGGCCCTTCTTACGTGCTCACCAAAGTCTTGAATCCTTAATCCTTCTGAGCATGCCAGATCGAAATAGATGTCACAACTAGGGTCATTCTGTATGTATTTCTTCAAACTACATCTTTATCTGTGAAGCTCAAGTCGACGCTGAGCACGAAATCAAATTAAGTGTAAATTCAAGAGTTTGTATAAGTTGGAGGGACCACAGCCAGGCTCGGCAGGACAATCGAAGCAGTAAAGCTGCAATTCTAGCGACACGGCTAGAACCAAGAAGAATTAAAACTACCAATTTAGTGGCGAGTCAGGCCATGGATATGTGCTCGGGATGTCTCCGCAGACGGCGCATATTAATAATGGATCACTGTACGACCTCTGGTGAGGTAACGGTGCCAGCATCTCGTGCACCATCTTTGATCTCCTCGCTTCGCGATGCTTATCGGTGTCATAGACGTCGCCGACGATCATTCTCTCCACCCACTTTTCTTTTTCGTGGATCAAGTGCCAAGCATCATGTTGGCCGCGGTCGCATATTTCTTCAAACTCCAGCTCATCGCCGCGGTCATCTGTCAGGTGTCTTTTGTTTATGGACACAAAGATGTCTCGGAACCGGCGACTACCCAGGAGCGTGGTGAGACACTTGGCCGTCTCGCTGTAGTCATTCCACATCGGGGACCGTGGGTCATCAGAAATTGGCTCGCCTTGAAAATCGCCTGTCCACGTATTCCGGAACCCGTGTCTGGGGTGCGCCATCTCAAGTACCAGTGTCGTCTGCTCCACGCTGCAGCCGCTGATCAGCCGACGGAGGGGCACGCCGATGGTTGAAAGACGGCTGCCGTTCTCCACGGCGGACAAGATACCTCGCGGTATGATGACCGTGAGACGTCGCACGGTGGCGAGAAAGCGGGAGAGTTTGTCGAGCGAACTCGGGGAGCTCCACTCGGTCGGCATGACGTCTCGCAGGTACAGCTTCCACGTATTCTCGCGGTACAAGATCGTGCGCGCATCGGCCTCCATGCGCCGGTCGACGAGGAACAGGGCCGTGGGAAAGTGGTAGTGGTCACAGCTCCAGCCGGCCGCGGCGTGGCGGCGGTAGCTGCAGCAGCAGCTGTGGAGCAGGTTTGGCAGGTCGTCGTCGTCCCAGGTCGCGGGGTCGCCCTTGCTGCGCGAGTAGTCGCACACCCGCCCGCCGAACCCGCGGGGCAGGCCGTGCTCTCGGCCGTACCAGAGGTGGTGCGCCACCACGAGACCGGCGCAGCGCAGAATGCGGAGCTCGAGCTCCCGCGGCAGGTCACGGAGGCGGAACGTCCCAGTGACGCGGCTCTCTGGGTAGCCCAGCAGGCGGAGGCGCGCCTGGTCCGCGATCCAGCGCAGGTTGGCGTCGAACTGCATCGATAGTAGGATCGAGCAGGACCGCAGCGCGGGCAGCGGGCGAAACGCATCGACGAACGCGGCGGCCAGGGCGGCGCTCTTCGCCTCGCAGACGACGACGAGCTGCACGCGGCGCGGCTGCAGGTGCGCGCCCAGGTGCTGGCACACGCGCGCAAAGTCGCGGATGAGCGCCTTGTCGCTCCGGGCGCCCGGGTGCCATCCCAGCGGCGGGTCGTGCGCCCATCCCTTGCACACGGCGTGGCAGAGGGCCTGCTTGCCGTGCACGCCGCTGCACGCCGGTCCGGCTTCGCACGCGGTTCGATTGGCGCGGATGGTGAGGTAGCGCAGTGCTGACGCCGCCGTCGGCGTCAAATTGAACAGCGCAGAGAGCCCGCCCTGCCCGCTGTGCGCAATATCAAACTCCGTGTTGGAGTAGAACAGGCGCCGCGCTTCTTCCGAGACGGCGCGGCAGACAAGGAACAGGGCAAACGGCAGCGGATCGCATTTGCATTTCGCCAAGTACATGAGCTCGGCTCTCCGGCCCGAGGTGGGTTTGACGGTAATCCTAGAGCACTGGCGACACATCCGATACTCGTCGGTTTCGTCGCTGTCATTCTCGCCATCCGCGTTGTCCAGTTGGCAGATCGAGTGCGTCATTGGCAAGCCGTTCATCGTCATTCGTCTTCGGTAGCTCCATTTCTCTCTATCTTCAATGCGTACTAGCCCTGCATTGCAGTAGATCTGCTCTCTGACGGATGAAGGCAGGTCTAGAAGTGACAGCCGTGGGCTGCCGGCCGGTGTAGGCGCCGAGGCCTGATCAGCTGGGCTGAAATATCGGGTTATCCTTTGCTGCCGCATTTCCACCACATTTTTTTCGCGCAGGGTTTTCAGATCATTGCCTTAGCACTCCAAGACATTAGTCTCGGAGGTATTTATGTGACAGTTGGGATGAGAATCGCCTCTCATGACAAGCCACAAAGCCCAAGCAAAGTTG
Source organism: Hawksworthiomyces lignivorus (assembly GCA_002917075.1). Lineage (NCBI taxonomy): Eukaryota > Fungi > Ascomycota > Sordariomycetes > Ophiostomatales > Ophiostomataceae > Hawksworthiomyces > Hawksworthiomyces lignivorus. Next base: position 630,788 of record NTMA01000001.1, on the reverse strand, counting down.
AACTCCACCTTGACCCCGCCGCCTCCACGCCCCTGTTTTATGCTCTTGATATCCTTCTCGGATTGGCTGACAGTATGTTTGATGCTGAAATTGTATCTGGCCCAGTCATCATCGACGATAGAGTTCAAGGCGCCTTTTCTCTTTGTCTTTCTCGATCTACATTTCGGCAACATGCTGTTTGACTATGAATACAACCTGCCGGGAATCATTGATCAGAGCAGTGCGCAGGCTGCCTTTCGAGAAGCTGCCCGTTTGTACGAAATTTGTCACTTTCCAAGGGCAATCCGATGAGGAGAATCAGCTCATCGTCAATCTGAAGAAGCTCACTGTGGAGTCTATCGGGGCGATTGAGAGAAATCAACAACAGAGACCACCATCGGACAATTCAGGGACAGGAGTGAATGAGAGTATGGAGCTCACAACTCCGTCCCCTACATGGTTTCCACGAGGGCGGGGGTTGCCCATCAGTACATGGCTTCGCCAAGGGAAAGCCTTTATGCTGGCAGGACTGTCGCAAAGCTCATGTATGAAAAGGCGTTGGTCTGAAACTAGCTGAGGAAAGTATACGGAGCCGCGCCACATTTCTAAGGCCTCTGAGCTGCCTTAACGATACTTAGGTCGGTGTTTTTATGGGATACCAGATATATTAGTTTTGTATTTCATACAGAGATGTCGTAGTGCTTAGAGTTATTCTGCCTCACACCTATAAAGATACCCTTGTCAGCTCCCTATTAGATAAAAGATAGTTCAATGAGTAACAAAAATATAGATCTTTCAAAAAATCGACAGTTTCTTCAGTTGTTTATTTCTTTGTCAAGTTGCCCAGATACAATCTAGTTTGCATAATGCGCCTTCTTTCAAACTTTTTTTTTTGCTATTTCCATGAAGTTCACGATATATCCGAGTAAACAATTCATTAAGCATGTAGATATGATATATTATCAAGAATTCTCCATATAAACTAAATAGCCGGCGGCTCTAAAACAAATTATGACGTGTGTGGTTTGGGCGGCCAGCCACTTACATGTTCGTTGTCCACGATATGCCCTAATTTTTCGAGGCTCCAATAGAACTCTTGGTTAGTACAGTCATAGGAACGGCTTGCTACCTCTCCTAATTTTCTATTGAGTCCTGGAATAACCAGATTGTCACAACTTCCAAGTAAGGGTCTAGCATGGAGTATACTCTCTAGCAAGTACGAGCTGTCATCTTCGGACGTGATAGGCATAGCACCCCCCCTGTATTGCATAATATCGGCATCACCATCGGGGTATCTTAATCGGAGGTATCGAACTTTTGCCGTCTTTGTTATCGGGTGTCTAGCAACTTCGGCAGAGAGATTGCGAATTGCCTCCACCGGCGCATTGCTCCTATCTAAGACCTTCTGATAGAGGTCAATGATGTAGGCCATATTTGCTTCAATAATAATATATGACCTGAACTGCACTAGCGCATGTATATTAAAGCAATGCATATTGAAGGAGTAGATATCAGTATCAGGTACTGTATCTAATCCTATACCTTCATTCTCCTCTAAGCTGTCGCCTGTCTTCGGTTCTGGAGGAGGTACTTCTTCCAGCATGAATGTCGTGATATCCTCGAGACTTCCCCCATTATTATGTTGAAGCATTTGTTCCAGAAGGTTACATGAAATGTCGGGGGACCTGCCGAAAAATGCAAACCGACAAAGTCCCATCATGGCTGTGCAAGGCACCATATAGCTTCCCTGTGCCGAGGGTGGATGGTGGAGACCCCAATGTCCGAAATCACTCCATCTCTCAAGAAGTAGCACAACCGTGTCTGTTATTTTGCTAGAGATAAATGACTCAGCATTGTACCCACATCCACCGAGGCAAGCGGTGGTGACCAAATAGCATTTGTAAGAAGTCGACAACGAACCGCCAACTGTAGATCTCTCCAGTCTATCTAGAGCTGGAGTGACAAACTCTACAAAACCATCATTGACTGCGATTCCTAAGAAATCAAGATCAAGCGGTTTACCAAATATAGGATCTTCCAATGGACGCCACAGTCCCGTCTTGAAGAGACTCTCTGCATAATACATGAATTCCAATGCTTTTGTGACCGATATAAGTCTTTGGTGGGCTAAGCGGTGAAGTCTCCTGACCATGAGGTCCGGAGGAGTGATTTGGTGCGAACGCATCGCTGAGAAGCCTCTATGGCCTTGCAGTACAACGTGTAGGCGCGCAAGGGAAATATCCGCGGACACCATGTCACATACACGATCTTCCACTGATGACCTATCATGCTGAAGAATCTGCTGGCCCTGAGCCGTGTTTTCCAAGAATTCTTTAGCAGAACGATGAATTAGACTAACAACGTAGTCGTTAACGTCAAGCAGACCCGCACACCGGATTGCTAGGCTCCTAGAGGTCGCTTCGATGCGAGAATTCCACTCGTTTTTAGTTGGTCGATAATTTTGCTCTAGAATGCCATGTTTCAAATTCTTATCTCGTGCCAAAAGCAGTAGGGGAATAGACACTGAATGTCGCGTGTTACTATCCCATTTGTCATCTTTGAAGACAAATTCGGCGCCAAGAACGTAATTGAGAAGCTTTGCGCCATCCTCGCGGTATATAGGCTCATCATCGTTTAGGCGTTTCCACATGCTATCGTACAACTGATACAAGTCATCGGGCAAGCTTTCGAGTCGCTTGAGCAACTCGTCAGGCGTATCGAAGTTTTTCACACCTCTTTTCAAGCTCTTCACGACTATGCAGACCCAGAGAAAGACACCGCTGCTCTTCCTGCAAACCTCTTCGATTAAAACCTTGAATTTTGGATTCTCAGGGTTTAAATCATGACGAAGGGATGCAACACAAAATCTTTTAATGTCTTGCTGTGTTAGATCTTGAAGATGGAGCGTGGGAAATTTTCCGAGTCGCCTCTGAAAAGCCGGCTCTGGACGACTCGAAACACATATCTTTAGCTGCGGAACGAGACGCAACCTGTCCACGAGATTCAGTACTTCATCCTGCCCCTCCGAAGGGTCTATCTCGTCCAGGCCATCAAAGAATATGCAGGTAGACTTTGGAGATGCGTCTAAAGTATCCTTGATAGCGTCTTCTAGCTCTTTGACAGACCAATCATCGTAGAAACTTTTCGATCTAACGCTAGGAATCCGGCTAAAGACGGCAGCAGAAAGTTCAGGTTCAGCTTCAAGTAGCTGGTGGAGTAAGGAACAGAGTATTCCTCTGATACTTCGATCAATGAATTGTCCTGCCGCCCATAGAAAGTGCGATATGATAATGGATGCACCAAGTTCGACCTGAGTTCGCGGATCCTTGATCAAGAACTTCGTGAGCGTGCTCTTTCCTGAGCCAGCCTTTCCGCTTATCCAGAATAGCGTTGGCCCTTCAGAGTGTAGCCAGCGCAAGAACGCCTGAGATGACTCTGCTGCGAGAGACCGTTCGTTATACTCATCATAGAATTGACTCGACGCGCCATCGTCAATGTCATCCTCAAGGTCCGAGTACTCCTCGGAATAGTCCGAAGCTATGTCTGAAGCTGTGTTTGAATACGTGTCTTGCTGCTTTAGTCCAAAGATCCATTGAAATGTGTCCTCCTGTGGCTTGATGATAGTGTTGCGACGTTGATTCATAGTTGCATATTTAAGGCTCTTGAGAAGTTGGCGGTGCTCCTCTACGCTGGTCTGACTCACAGCTATCTCTTTTATTCTCATCGATAGCTCATAGCGAGTCTGGGAAGCTTCGGCCGCCACTTGAGTAGATACGTCTGCTAGTGCCTGATGAGTCTTCGCCGACTCAGATGCCATGCGATTATGAATATCGTCACGCAATTGGTCTGAACGGATAGTAATGTGCTCCTTCGTTAATAATGACTCCTTGCTGATAAGTCCGCCTATGTGGGTTTCACCAGCCGCGAGTCGATTAATAAAGGTACGAAGCGTGGCATCGAGCGTAGCAAAGTCATCGCTTTGCCGTAATAGGATTGCACCGCTCTGCTTGCTTCGCTCAACTGTTAGCTTTCAAAACCTATACAGGATGATGCATGGGACACTCACTAAATACGCTGAAGCAGCCGGTTCTCGAGAACTTCCCGGTGAGCTCGCAAGACCTTTTCCAGCTCCTCGATCTTGCTCTTTTTTGAAATCATTTTTACCGTACTAACGAGGGCCGCCCCATAGGATCCTCTAGGAACGCCGCTGTATATCTTGTCTAGCTCGGTCCTCAAATTCGCCGCAGCGTCAAGGCACTGCTCAGTAATGTCTACCAGTTCCATTTCATCCATGTTCAGAGGTCTTGGCACTTTCTCCAGCGACTGATCAAGGGCCTCAAAAGCTTTTGAAAGTTGAGATGATATAAACGTTAGGGCTGGATCGGGAGATCGGCCTCGGAGGATGGCCTTGAAGATCGAAACTACTTCTCCGGTAAAGCTAATGACTTGCATGATGTTGCATGCCAGCCCGAGGGCTTCTAGGCCCGACATGGTGTCGTTACGGATTGTGAAATCTCAGCTTGGGGTCGCTAGTCATCAATGGAAAAGTTGCCCCGTTCTTGTCCAACGTTCGCGTTGCTGTTTATATTCCAATGATGCCTCGTGAAGAGATGCGGGGTATGAGATAGGGAAAAGAGAGCTGCTTGCAGGTCAGGTCACGCAATCCTGCAGATAAGCCCCAGCGAAATCGCTCGTTGTTTCACCGGATGTCTCATCGAACCGCACGGTCCTCGTAGAACGCCAACATCTTTATTTGTCTCTTATACTTCGCGGTCCCTTCTATGACCAGCGGAGCGATTATTGATGGATATTTCATACCTCCGATCGAATTGCTATCAAGTCGCTAGTTGTGCGCTTCTGTCCGACATTCTAAGCTCCCTGCACTACAGATGCTTCTGTTTGTGATTCGATAACTGTTCTAATGCTCCGTATGTAGTTATTATAATTCATACATCTGCGTCTTAGCAGCATGCTGGGCTTGTGCACTACTCTTAAGTATTTAGCGTCGGCACGGGAAGGGCGGTGCCGCTAAAGCGGGTTCTCCACTTCTGGCGTGTAAGTAATCAGAGCTGTTGTCTGCTGCAAGTCAGTGCGCTAAAAGGCCAACCTCCAGACTCAAAGCTCTCGATACCATCAAAGAATCCTGCGGTGCTCAAAGCAGAAAAGCATATACTAGTACATGGCCGCCAGCCTAGGAAAATGTGGGGCTGCGAGCTGGTGGTCAATTGACCTGACCTGCAGTTTCTTTCACAAACTTGATAAACTGAACATGGATACTGCTCTCTTCCTAACCTCTCTCGTACATTTAACTTTTCTGCTTTTATTTTTCTCTCTTTTATTCGTCTTTTATTTATCCTTCATACACCATGCTGGCGCTTTAAATATTTCTCAAACCTCGCTCTCGTTACTGCTTTACCTCTTTCTTATTGCGGTCATGTTTTTATATTTGCGCTGCATACGGAGTACTTCGTATATTTCGTATTAGCCATTACCTTACGTAATAAGCACGGAAGAAGTATGATGCCGAATAGTTATAACTGTCATTAGGTAGTAACAGATGATAGACTAGAACAATACTTATTTTATCAAAGTTGAAATTGCTTTAATATCTTGATAATGTTAGAATGACTTCTACTTCTCTGTTTAGCCCGGGCCCCACTTCAGCTCGATTGAACGTGGGCCCGCTGACAACAGTCTTCACACCCGACCCGGCATGCTGGAGCCAAACATTCGACGGTGTGTCGACAGCGTCAATCTCCCCCGTCTACGTCTACTACGACAAACTAGTCATCTTCGATAGCTCCGGCATCTGCTCTATGCCTACACCTCTGTCATGCTTCCCGCAGGTTACTAAATACGAGGAAATTGCAAGTGGCCGCTTCTTTTACTCACCAGGCCTAGCTTGTCCGGCACAATGGCAAACTGTCCTAACAGTGACCTCGCCGACCGAGCTGAACGATCACACCAGCGTCGGTGTTGATGTTGATACTTTGTTGTCTGGAGAGACGGCAGTCGTATGCTGTCCTTCGTCAGTATCTCTGTTTTCCCTGAGCAGACCCATTTTCTTATCTGTTCATTAACGTACCTCTTGCCCAGTGGGTTCGATTATGTCCCTCAAGCGGGCTCAACCGCGTTCTGTTCCACCTCTGTGACGTCTTTCAACGATGGCGAAACGTCTTATGTATCCTGCTTGAACCACACCTCAACTACAACCCTAACACAGCAAGGTTTTGGGGACACCATCAGCATTACCAGCACGGTGTCATCCGGGTCTACAGTAGTAGCAACATACACAACTACATGGGTCTTCAGCAGTGTTCGTATCTATGCGCCGACGATCCAGCTCAACTATCACGCGTCAGACCTCACCAAAACTCCATCCAGCGATGGTTCCACGTCTTCAGGTCCGATTCTCTCAGGCGGTGATATCGCAGGAATCGTCGTCGGTATCTGCGCTGTTCTGCTTATAGTCTTTGGCCTTGGCATCTGGAACTGGCGTCGACGGCAAAAAATGCGCATGTTGCAGCGAATTTCCCGCAGAGACAAAAAAACTGGTCAAGAGAATCTAGTTGAACTGCCTGGAGATGCTATCATGCCATATGCAAAGTCAGAGCTGCCTGGCTCGGCTCCAGAACTCTTGCATCAAGCTGGTTTTGGGCCAAAGGCAGAGCTGGACGCGGAATCCGTGGGGCGATTTGAAGGTGAATCGGGGCCGGCGCTTCATGAAGAGAATTAGTTCAGAAGAATGGTCAGGCTGTGACGAAATTGTACCCAGTCAAGAAAAATTAATGCCACAGCTTTACATCGTCTCTAGTATGCTTGAGCCCTTTATTGGCTTCGGTCTGGGGCCTGCCAAAAGTTGCGATCCGGAAACGGGTTCCCCTCGCGACAGTGGGAGAGGCCCCCTTCTGTTGCTCTGCAAACGATAGAACGGTAGCCTAGTACTAGTCTGCAATGAGTGCATAAGTTGATATCGCACCGTCCCATACTATTACACGTATTCGACCGGGATGTAGAACCGCTGCAGCTTACCTTCCCAGTTGATTGACCGGCGTCATACCTTGGCATATGACTTAGAGTGTGAAAGGGTTGTGCCTGTCGGGCAGCGCGGCCGAATTGCATATATCCAGCAATAGTAGCATGCCATCGCCTCCATCTTGGTCTCAGCACGATCAGTAGTCTAAAGATAAGTATTTTCAACATTCCTGCATGTTGGCACCCACAGGCGGTAAGCACATGCAAATCTTGGCACTTGATATTTGAATAGAGCATATGAGCAAGGTGGCCAGGAGGAGACTGGGACATATTCGCATGGCAAACACAACCATTGACATTTAGGTCAGTGAGCTGCGATTGGCAGCTTATCGAGACAAAGCCACGCATTAGATTGTCTGGAAGCTTACGCCAAGGAATTGGAGATGTAACGCAGCCAACTACAGGCGACTATTGTTGGTGGAGCACAGGGGCCTCCAGCGCTGCGGTCGGTGGATTTAAGCTTAAGCGGAGGTCCAGATTTTGCCCTACAAAAAAGGGGCGGCGTAAGATACTAGAACGAGCTTAGGCCCCTACAGAGGGCACTTGTAGACGTGAACCTAAAATAAGGGGGGAAAAAACAGCATCTTAAACCACTGCTCCGTAACGAAAATTCTTCGACGAACAAACCGTATAAGCAAACAGAAACAAAATTGAATTGACAGTTTTGCCTAAATATCCCTCGAATGGTACGTCTAAAGCATTGCCCGCTACTTTTTGGAGGAAATAAGGGACAAGGCATAGCGGACAACGGCCCAAAGTCGGGGCCATTCCCGAAAAACGTTAGAAAATAGCGGAGATGAAAGCAGAAGTGATAGCCGGTATCAAAGGTATGCTAAAATAAAGTTATTGGACGAAGCCATAACTTTATTGACCCACGGTAAGATTCATTTTGGAGCATTGCCTTATTGGGCAGCCCGTAGAGTTATAGCTTATGTCATTCCAGGGCATCGGACAAGCCGAATTCGCCACGAAGATGACACCAGTATTTTCCTTGGAGCACGAGAGGCTTTGCCAAGAGCATAGCATGCAGGGAGCCATGCCAAGAGGCCGAGAGGAAACGCTGCCAAGAACTTGACAGGTAATCCAGCTGAAAATGAAGTTTATATAACTTATCGTGAGTTTTTGTTGAACTTGCTCTTCTGTCGAGTTGTTTCACAGTTTCCTATTCGTTTTTATTCAGATCTCATTACGATAAGCTACAAAGAGAGAGTCCAAGAGTTCGACCATGGACGCCTCAAAGAAAATTCTCTTTTTCACAAATAGTGACTATGGCCAGGCCAATGTGGTGCTGGCCACGGCTCATGCTCTCCTCCACATTTCACCAGATGTCGAGATTCATATCGCATCTTTCGAGGCGCTGCACGCTGCTGTTCGTGAGGTATCCGACTTCGCCCTAGCGAGTATGCCAGCTGGCTCGACTCGAAAATCGATAATCTTCCACTCCATACAGGGCACCAGCTGGGGACCTGCGTCAAACCGCCCAGAGGTCGGCATAGCTGCATCCAACGATCTCAAGCCTGGGCTGGCGAACTCGGCAAAATGCGTCACCCTGATACCAAGCATTATGCTCCCATGGAGGCCTGAAGAGTTTGCATCGCTCTATCGAGAGACAGAACGCGTTCTCGGCGAAGTTCAGCCCGATCTTACGGTTATTGAGCCTCTATTCACCGCGGGCTTGACACTATGCCACCATACCAAGGTCAAGTGGATGGTTCTGGCCCCTAATACCATCAAGGACTTCGCCCTTCCTCTGCAGCCAGGTCTGGCTATGCTATGGAAGTACCCACTGTAAGTTCTACGTCAAAAAGACACAGTTGCCCCTGACGAATGGATGCAGTTGAGATACGAAGAGGCTTCTCGGCTCCACCCAAGCTGACATCAATATCTAGCACCTGTTCGGCGCTACCGTTCCCCGTACCGTGGACCATGATCCCGCGCAACATTCTCCTCAACCTCGTTGCTGGCTACGCGGTTCTGACAGACACGGGCATCAAAAAGGCTGCGCAGCGCCTGCGCGACGAGATCAGCGACTCGTCCGTCGCCGTCATGACCGCCATGGAGCTCGGTGTGCTCAAGGCCGCCCCTCCGGGACTGCGCATCCTCGTCGCCATCAGCCCGGACATCGACTACCCCTTTGCCGTCCTGCCGACCCACGTCACGCCGTGCGGGCCCATCGTGCGCGCGGCGCCGCCCATCCGCACCGTCGACCCGGTGCTGGCAGACTGGCTGGCGCGTGGACCCACCGTCTACGTCAACCTGGGCACGCACCTCAAGGCGACCCCGGCAGAGGCCATCGCGATGGCGCGCGCCTTCAAGGCGGTGCTGGGCCACGCAGGCGCTGCCGGCAGCCAGGGACAGAAGAAGCCGCTCCAGATCCTGTGGAAGCTCGGTCGCAAGCCCGCCGGGGGCGAGGGTGCGGCAAAGATCGAGCGGGACGTTTACGAAGGCCCGTGGAAGGCCGTGATCGATGAGCTGCAGAGCGAGCTGGCTGCCGGCCGGGTGCGCGTCACTGACTGGGTGGTGGCAGAGCCCAAATCGGTGCTCGAGTCAGGGCACATTGTGTGCTCGGTCAACCATGGCGGAGCAAGTTCGTTTTACGAAGCATTGTGGTAAGTTCCATGCTTCGTACCTACGACTATCTACTGAAAATAGATTCTACTGACGCACGATCATATTACAGCGCCGGCATCCCACAGGTCCTTCTTCCCCCGTGGTCCGACTGTTATGACTTTGCAAACCGCGTCGAGATTCTTGGCATCGGCCGCTGGGCAAACAAGCGTGGCAAGCCGCGCTGGGAAGAGAAAGAGTTGGCAGCAGCTCTCAACGAGGTTCTCTTTGGTCCAGAATCTGAAAAAATTCTTGCAAAGGCGACCGAGCTGGCAAGCCGGCACCCTGAAGGGGCGGGCAGAGAGAAGGCGGCCAAAGAGATCCTGGCTGTCCTAGAAGAGTAAATAGGTTGTGATTGGTGGGTATTTGATTTCAGTTTGTTTCTTCCCTATGTGAAATGTTCTTCAGCGAGGGCGCAATGGTGCACTGCCAATGGCAAAAAAAGAGGAGACAGAATAGTCGGAAGAGACACAGTAGAGGTCTCGCACATACTGTAGAATAGAAGTAAAACTAGCACAAATCTTGTAATTGGAGATTTATATCGTTCACAGAGCTAAATATGAGATGTTTAAGTATACTTTGCCATAATCTCTTTTACCCTTTCCAGCGGCAGCGCCTCGATTGTGTGGCCCTTGAACCCCGTCAGCGTCTCGGCCATGCAGAGCGCATTGTAGATGGCCTCCTCCGTAGCGTCCGCCGCCGCCTCGAAAAGCGCGTTGATGCCGTGGTCATCTATCGCCTCCACACTGATGGCAGCCGCCTTGAACGGATCGGCCTCTCTTTTTTCAGCTGCCCTCACAACCACTTCGTTTGCAGTACTGAAGGCTAGGAAGAGGTCGCCGGAAGGATTATGACCGTAGCCGCCGACCCGAGAGAGGCCGACGGTGGCTCTCTTGGCTAGCCTCTGGCACTGCAGCGGGTGCAGCGGCGCGTCAGTCGCGAGAATGACGATGATACTGCCATCCTTGGTGTCTTTCGACTCGTCTGCGTCTGACGGGCCTAGCGCGGCTGCCTGGCGCTCATCAAAAAGAATCTGACCGACAGGCACGCCCGCGATGCGCAGATGGTACATGCGCCCGTAGTTGGCCTGTACGAGGGCGGCTACGGTATAGCTCGTTTCCTTGGCTTTGCCGTCGGCTCCTACAGCACTCAAACCCGGCACGATGCGGCTGCTAGACCCCGTGCCGCCTTTGAACCCTTGGCAGATCATGCCTGTGCCGCCGCCCCGGTTCCCCTCCGCGACAGCCGCCGGCGACGCACTCTTGATGCCGTGCACGATGTGGTCGGGAGTCACGGCGAAGTGGCTGAGATCGTTCAGATGGCCATCAAACGTCTCGGCGACAACGGGCAGCAGAAACCAGTCCACGCCCAGCACGGGATCGGCGTACTGCTCGATGGCGTACTTGTAGATGCCCTGGTACGCGCCGCCGACGGCAAACGAATTGGTGATCACGATGGGCGATGACAGCAGACCCGTCTCGTTGATCCAGTGCGATCCCGTCATCTCGCCTGACCCGTTGAAATTGAAGATGCCAGCGTAGCATGCGTGGGTGAACCAATGCTGACGCGGGAGGATGACAGTCACACCCGTGTTGGTGCGGCCCTCCCGCTCGTGAATCTCCTGTGTGTGAGCCAGCACGCCCTCGACATCAGTGATGCTATTCTTGGGCCCAGGCTTCCAGGAGCCGATCCGAATGTCAGGGACAATGTCCCGGATACGGCCGCGTGCTCCAGCCATGGCTAGTTTTGCAATAATTTGTTATGGGATATCTAAAATTAGACAAGCAAGAGCTCAACTCCTGTTTGCCGCCTAAAATGCTCTACAACATACTGTAAGATCGTCCTAACAACAGCCTTTTATCTGATATGGTCTCTTAAACACACTTTGCTAACAAGTCTAGAATTACGGTGTGGCTGGAACAGTGTTGTCAGACCTGCCAAAGCATGTTACATAGCTTAATTCCCCCGCTCCGGCAGTGACTCAGATTGGAACGTATGTTACAGCGGATGTAACCAAAATGACAGTCAAAGCCTCCAAATAGCGGGATGTGCCACCCAGAACCAAAAAACCATCGCCGGTACCTATTCACAACGTGCAATAGACACGTTTACTCATAATACAAGATTGCAATCCTTCACATTGCTGGGGCTGCAGAAATAGATATTCATGAGATTAAAATTTTGTAATATATCTATTCCTCTGGCGTGTTGCGGCCGGACATAAATGGACGCCTGTTCTTCACTTCACAGTAGGTCACGCAGTGTGCAGTTTCGAAGGATTCCTTTGCTTCTGAGACGGAACAGTTGTGACTGGTACCCTTGAAATTTGTGATGCGATTTGTCAGTGTAAACGCTTTCTCGCAGCCCGCCAGGTTGATTTTTGCTGGGCTAAGCCTCGTTCTTCTTGTCTAAAGACGTCGAGATGACAATCTCAGAGACAGCTCCGTCTTCTGAATCTCTTGAAGCACGGCGCTCTCTTTTCTGGTCTCTTAGAATCATCGCTTGAATGGCAAGTACAGCGAAGATCGACGCAATCACAAGCCCAAACGTCGTCGGGAAACCATACCCTAGGCACAGCGTTGGTTAGCTTTCAATCTTTCGTGCCACGTCTAAGGAGGTTATCGCCCAAGTATCCACAAGGCATCAGAAAAATGTTACATACGGAATGTGGGTGCCATTGTCTGTGGAAATATGATAATCGGAAGCCAAGCCGCCACTGCATATTGGAAGCCGTTCATGCTGCTCACGACCACTGCACGCTTCTCGTTATCTCCAGCGCACACCTCATTGGCCCAAGTATAACTTTCGTGAAAATGTCAGCAAATCCTTCCCGTAAGTTTTTTTTTAGTAAAATTGTATTCAGTACATACTAGACTGCCGTCATAAGCTGAATGTTGACGGTCAAAAAAGCGAATTCCAGCAGCTTCGTGTTGGTAGACCAAAATGCCAGAATCCCGTTGGGTAAGAGAGTAAGGATCTGGAATGAGGAATATTGTTAACACAGCATCTTGAGACGAAATCAGTGTACACCACGTACCAAGGGGACCAACACCCAAGTAAATCGGCTGCCAGTGTAGTCTGACAGGAAGCCCCAAAGAACCACACAGCCTCCAGAAATGAGAGATGTTCCTGTGGGAATCAGGTTTCGGTCCTCTACGGAGAAATTTTCAGCTTTGAGCCAAATGCCAAAATACCCGTTTCCACCGCATGACTCTCCGTATAGCTGAGTTTAACGTAAGCCAGTGACAATCATTATCATGGGGGACGGGGCGACATACGACGTATCCAAGGGTGAACAAGTACCACTGCCAAGATGAAAAGATTCTCTTAAATGTGTCAAGATTAATCTTCGCAGGTGGTGCTTTACCCACTCGGCGGACTCGCTCAATAGCCAGCTGACGTTCCTCCTTGGTGAGAAACCAGGAATGAGTGCGGTCCGGCGTATCGGGCAGGAATAAAAATGTTGCCAGTCCAACTGGGACAGTCATGCACTAGGAGTTTAATTAGCAAAATACTACATAATTAAGCTTTTCATGTACGTACGCCACAAACGATGTACAGCCATCTCCATCCAGCTAGCCCATGGACACCATTCAAGTTTTTGTAGACGGCCGCCTGCATATATCCTCCAAAGGCAGTTCCCAAAGGAGCTGTCATGTGAAAGAGCGCAACTCGCTTCGCCAGTTCTGTCGGAGTGTACCAGCTTCCTAAGATGTACAGCATTGCAGGGAAGAATGAGCTTTCGAAGAGGCCGACCAAAAAGCGGAAGCCATAGAGCTGGCGATAATTTTGCATGCCGGCTTGGGCGAATGTCCATACACCCCAGCCCACCTCCATGAAGGTCAACCAGTAGCTAGGGCGGACGCGCTGGATAATGAGGGTACTCGGAATCTGCATGACGGCATACGCCGCTGTGTACAGAGAACCTGCGTATGTGTACTGGTTGCCGTACATCTTGAGATCTTCTTGCATACCCGAGACGTATGCATTGGCCAGGTTGCCCTGGTCTAGGTATTTCATAAAGAAGCCGAGGCAGCCCACGGTGAGTATCGCCCAATCAAGCTTGAAGAGAAGCTTCCGCTCTTCGGGGCTCTTCAGATGTGTGTCGGTGTCCCATATGAACGAACGGAAAGAGCGTCGCACTCTCTGCTGCTCATGGACAGCTTCATCGTTGATATCTTGTGGCATTTCAATTTCGCTCGCAGCTAACAAGCTTTGACTTCAGGTTAGAAGGAGAACCGCGATAACGACAAGAAAAATAAAATAAAAACTGCAAGCTGATGCACAGCCGAAATATACCCCCATTGTGCGGTCTCCCCATTGATAACACTACCTCCGGAAATGCAAGTTTTTATTTCACAGCGAGCTGGCGCAAAACATTCACCCATATACGAAAGATGTCGCAAATATAGGTACTGATAACGAGATTAACCTAACCAATTAGAGCTTAAGCAATGATCTTTTACTTGCGGTTCGATGTGACATGATGGGATGTTGTGATTGCGTCTTGCACGGAAATAATAACGTACAATGTTACCCCGTGTGGCACCGCATCAAAACCCGAAATCAGGATCCATATTGTCTCCCAAGCATGTATTAGGAATTAACTTCTTTCGGAACGTACTATGCTCCATCGCTCACGTGGCTTCCCACAGCCAAAGCCATCCACATATATTCAGCATGAGGACTTTAAGTCTATTTCTATTTATGTCAAATTTATTAAGGGACAACTATGTCTCTCATGAATTTAACGGAAGAGAGGCGCCGCAGGTTATTCCCGATCCTCTTCAAGAGCAAAACACACAGACTACTCAATGAAAGGCTACCCAGTCTCAACTTCAGTCAACCGACTAACCAGACAGCGAATTGTGCAGCGGCAGACTACCCAACTATCACGCCAAGTTCCGCCGTTCTCCTTGCGAGGCCATATGTGATGGACTATGTGCAGTGCTCGATAACCTGGATCCTTTATGGCGTCTCCTCGACAACACATCAGATCTGTGGAATCAGTTGCGCTTTTGTCACAGTCCTCGACATATTGACTCAGCTTTTACGGACTTGTGCCATCAACGTCGGTTTATCGAGCACTGCGCTCAATTAACCACGAGTAGCTCAAATTCTCAACAACCCGGCCCATCTTGCGCTAGAGTACATATCTGTCGTCCCTAGAGCAGCTAGCCCCAGTGGTATATAGCTTAAGAAACTGAAGCGTCACTTCCTCTTATCTCTACAGATAATCACTCGGCTAGACCGCACCATGCCTCATTCGCCATGCTCAAGGTTGTGCAGGTTTAAGTGGTATTTTTTTTTTTGCTACAGTCGTACATCGACACGTTCACCTGTGACAGCTACTTCGCGAGACAGACCACCAGCATTAATGTCCTGCTCTCCAAGGAGAGGCCCTGACGAGTTACTCGTTGCAGAGCTTGCAGGAATGCTCACGGTCGCCGAAGATCTTGCCATGGCCGCCTCACCAAGAAGACCTCATACTAATTTCGTCTTGCGCCCTCTTAGATGCCTCTGCTGCGTCATTCGCATTCAGGCGCAGACATTCCTCGAGGCTGAGATTGCAGGCGTACTGAGCAGTTCCGTTACGAAACAGTATTTCGACCGTGCATCTGCATCGTGTTATAGCACGTTGCTGCCTCTACAATAAGGTAGATTCTTGAAACATCAACCGAAGTGTGGTCGCACAGCAGATCTTGCATACTAAGCTAAGCGCGCATAGGCTGGACCGATCCGTGTCTTTAATATGGGCCGCGATCTGTTCCTTGTCATTGAGAATTTCCTTATTTGGCTTATTTGGTATATCTCCCTGTGCCGCCCCTGCTTCAACCTGTTTAGCGAATGGTGTTGCTCCTACTCTGGCCTGCTTAGCGGGTGTGCCTTAGGGTATTCCTGCAGCACAACCGCAGAGTTGTACTTTAGGTTTTGACAAATTTTTTTTTTAAAATTCCTTATGTATACGAAATTTAGCTCCAGCTTACCTCCTCTCTCTTTTTCTCTGGCACCCTTCGGGATGCTGTTGGATACCCCCCACCACCTCCTTTATGCTGCAGCTTCTCATACACGTGGATTTATGCGTCATACTTTAATATTATCTCGATTATGACAGTTCTACGGCCTCAGATGATATCCACCTTCTGGAAAAGGTAGTTATGCCAACCTCTAAAGGTGTATACTACCTTTACGCGAAGCCACTATGATCCATAACTGCTTCATCGAGGCAACATTAAACGTTAGTATATAACCCACTCACATAAAGTTACATACAACTTCTTAAGACATAATCAATAAAAGAAACAAAAGTTTCCCGATGTTGCTATTGTGACTATCGGCTTTTTTTCCTGGCCTGGTTTTTCTATTTTCTTTAATGTCTTACTTCTTTTGCTGTGTCATTTATGTTCTTTTGTCTTTCGTCGAGGAAATACACGGTATATAGATCATTAGGCGGCCCCGGGCGTCTAGTTGTTGATTTCTCTTAGATAAAAATACAGTCTATCATTAGATGCCCTCGGATGTCTTAAAGCCTTACCAAGTTAGTGTTTTTATTCAATGTTTTGAATCTGTTTAGAAGATGAACACATTTTTATTGGTCCTAGTCCTTCATCGAACTTGGGGTTATTGATATTGCCCCAGTCCATTATCGGACTCGGACTAGGGTCCCCAAACATGGCCAGGCCTTAGTCCTTCATCGGACCAGGGTTATTGTCTTAGTTTACTATCGGACCCAGGTCCCCCCCCTAGCCTAGTAACAATTGTACGCCCCACAGGCCGTCGACCTAAGCCGTGTCTTAAAAAATAATCACCAGCACTCTTGCCAGCCACTACAGCTAGGCGGGAGCGGCGGAGCTGGGGTCGTTTGCAAGCCGCATGAGCCGTGCCGTCTTGCACAACGGTCCTAAGCAGGCCGCCGTCCACGATATCCACATGCAGTGGACTAAGATGGAGCTTGTCCGTCTCTGGGAAGACTGGAAGCAGCCAACCTCCGGAAACGACAAGGAGAGAGGGACACAAGGCGATTTAACCTATGATCCTGAAAGCACTAAGGGCTGTCAAGACAACAACGTCCTGGACAGTGACACAACATGTGACACTGAAAAGAAGGAATCAGAGACATTAAATTCGTCCAGAGCAGAGTCATTAACTCGACCCTCCACATTTTGTTCACAGGCTATCAAATGGAGTGAGCTCGGGGACGAGGCCACAACCCGAGCAATTCAAAAGGACATTAGCATCCTTTCTGTTAATCCACTGCAGGAGATCGAGTCCGGGTTTGACGAAGCCCCTGCTAGGGAAGTGCGAAATCCGTACGAGCCTGGCCTTGTTGAGACAGACCAGGACACAGAACCATTTCAGGGTGACATTGACCAGTTCGAGACACCGGTAGACGCTTCACCAGCGGGTTTGCCACTCCGTTCACCGTCATCACAGTCTCTGATGCCGTCAGCCACGCTCCAAGAGAACCTACTCTTCCACCATTGCATCCTGCACGTTTCCAGTATGATACTACCTATCGATATAAAAGATTCGGCCAACCGTGGAGATCTGTTTATCCAGCCATTGTTATCGGAAATTCGACATTCAGCCAATCCCTGTATTATGCAATGCTGACACAGTCTGCCATGCACCGGGGGAGACTGAAGGGCGACGAGCAAGGGCAAGACGACGTAGCCGCAGCTGCGTGTTGCTTTGATATGGCCCTACGCAAGCTTCCGCAATCTTTGACAGAGTCAATACAAGATTACAGCAGTGTGTTGGCTATCATCCTTACGTTTACAAATGTTGAACATGTTTTCTGTGGTAGCTCTCGGGGTTGGCGCAGTCACTTTCGGGCAGCCATGCACTTTGTCGCAAGTCATTTGGACCGGAGGCCGTGGAAGTTTACATACGAAGCCTGGATGGTTATTTAAAGTTTTGTTTTGTCGCACATTATTGCGCAAACTATATACAAACCTCGAATCTTTCCCGCCTTTGTTAGCGACGATGAGGAGTATTGCTTCGAGGATCTTCACGACATTCTTTGTGATACGACGATTAACCCGTGCTTTGGATACACCATGGGCAGCACAGGTCGACTGATCAAAGCGCTGTTCCTTGCTCGTCGCCTAGAGACGCGGATTGCTGAAAAGGCAACGGGAGCAGCCACCTATATCGCGTGCGACGCGGAGCTCAATGAAGCACACGGCATTCTACAGGACTTGTACAATACACCCGATGCCGAAATAAATGTCTACCTTAAGTCGCTAGGTGTCGCTCTGACGCCCATCGAACTGGCGCGGACGTTGACCAACTTGCACATTCATCTGTTCTCGAATACGGTTACCATATATCTTTTGGGCACTGTACCACTGTACTCCGGCAGCCACCATCCGCAGTCGTCAAATACGTCTGGGACGTGCTCTCAGACGCGTGGGCTTTTGTGGAAATGTCCTACGTGGGCACCGACCGCTGCACCTTATCAGCTTGGCCGCTTCTCGTGGCGGCTGAAGATGCCTATCAACCGGAAGCACAACTTGTCGCGACGCATGTATTGGACTTTTCTGCGGTAACGAGCAGAATCGAAAATCGCTACGATCTGAAACGATCAGTCCATTGCATTTGGGATGAGCGCGCATGTCAAGCTAAGAGCCTTCAATGCGACCCAGGAGATGTTTGGGTTGACTGGCGTGACGTTATGGCGCAGAGGACTATGGACATTCTATTTTTGTAAAAGCATAAAATGAGGCCGGTTCATTGAACCTTTTTATTGGATCAAGATTTGTGTTAACCGATAATCTTTGCCAAGCGTAAAGCTCTCCTTGTCGGCCACCTGGCCGCTAAAGGTGATCCTGGCGGAGAGATACGCCTTAGCACACTTTGTCACTTTCTCCTTTATTATTTCTTTGGTGTCTGAATCACGGGACAAATATTCCTACTAGCTACCCAGCGAGATGTCAGGGACCCGCAGACAGGTGTCGCCCAAGAGGCGGTACTGAGCCGTAGATTTACACGCCTTGACGAGATAATGCGAAGACCCTCGCAACCATCAAGGCCTTCATATTTGCCCATTCAAATTGCGGTGTGCCCACACTTCTCTCTATTAAATTGGCCAGAGAGATGCTGTTCAAGTAACGTAAATACGTGCTTCAATGATAAATTCATGAGGCCAAAAAAAAATCTCAAGATATTGTTGGTTGATACAATCACACTTGCTGCCAGAGGATCAGCCGGGCCCAGGAACTACAAATCGTAATTTTCTAATTTGAAATATATATATATATAGTATTCATTCCATGTTTAGCCTTCGTCTACCGTTTGGAATGAAAGCGGCTGCTAGCTTCTCCCTACGGAATCCAGTGACTTGGAGGTGGTCCCAGATAGCTGTCTGCAAGACCACCGAAGTCGACGACAATCTTTTCCAAAAGGATGTTTGAGTTGAAGAGGCGAATTTTCAGCTTGTGCTGGCCCGGAGTGAACACGTCTGGCGAAAACTCGTGCTTGCGCAGCCAGACGCAGTCCTGCACTGCAGTGAACCAGCCCTCTGGCAGACCCTTCTCTGTCGGTGGGGACACGAGCCTGTGGCGCGTCTCCGTGGCGTCGTCAACTGCCAGCTCATACACCATTGGGTGTGCTGGGTCGGTATCCAGTGTCATGTTGAAGTAGAGCGCGACAGGCACCGCGTCGCTGGCTTTCGAAAAGACGTAGACGTTGTACTCGAGAAAAGGTGGTGGGAGTTTCGGGTCAGCGAGCCCACCGTTCAAGGCCACGGATCCTTCTGCGGTTCGTCCCACATCTGGGAGTACCATGTACGGCTGTTCGACAACGGCGCCTTTAGATGCTGGAATGGACAAGTAGCCGGGGCCCTCGACGAATCCAGACGTAAAGTCAGACGGCACGGATGCTGGCCGGCCGAGAACAGGGAGATGGACCTGCTCAAAGTCGCCTAGGTGGGAGCGGATGTCGATGAGGACCTCCTCTTGCGCAAAGTCCAGGGGGACGGCGTCCCAGTCGATGGAGGTATACACTCGAACATCTTCGCCCAGCGGGTTGAGCACGCCTTGCGCGACCGACAGCTTGATCCAGTCGTAGGGCGCGGCCGCGTGCCAGTCCAGCGAGACGCTTCCGCGCGTGAAGATGTCAAAATAGCGGCGGCCGGGCCCGTACCGGGTCAGCGGGCGCAGGGTCAGGCCCGGCACCAGGTCTCTGCGGCTCGGGTGCGTGCGGTCCGACTCCTCGTTGGTCCTACCCGGCCGCACGCCTACGTGCCCCTCCACGGCCACGCCCATCTGGCCCACGATGGCGTTGGAATTCTGCCTCTGCTGTACGTAGCACAGGCCCGAGATCATGTCGCGGGACGGCGCGTGCCAGGTGTCACCGAACCCGTAGTGCGGCTGGGACATGATGTGGCGCCAGCGGCCGTCCAGCATTGCATGGTACTCCTCGGACAGCGAGAAGTCCGCGTCGAAGAGGCGCAGGACTTTTTGCGCGAGCGCATTGGTCGTGTTTCGGCGCTGAAGGGCATACGTCTGGTTGCTGCCTAGTAGGATCTGCAGGCTCGTGAAAATGTGCGATGCTTTCACCGAGTGCGTCACCAGCTGGAACAAGGCTGGCCGCAGTTCTGCCGACGCCTGGGTGTAGATGGCTTCGGCAGATGCGTGCAGAGAGTCCCATCTTTTCAGGACCGTCTCGGCCTCCTCGTAGTGGACGGGCGAAAAGGAGGCGGGCTCAATGTGTTCGTGGCGCCGGAGCGATACAAGTCGATCATAACCATGCCAAGATGCGGCGATGTCAGGGCCAAGCTCCGGGCCGAACCACTTTCTTGCCGTCTCATCGAGAAACTTTCCAAGTCCGCCAGACTGTATAGACTGGATGTCGTATGCCAGGGATAAGGCCATTGTCAAAGGCATTTCCTGTGGCTTGATATCGCCAACATTGAAGACCCATATTTGCCTCGCGCCCTTGTGGTAGGACTGCTGAAGCTGGTGCCAAGTTTTCCCCTGCAACGCCATTTATTGTGAGCATGCGATATCACGGAGCCCCGTGGTAGATGCCGATAGTGGCAAGCCATAGATGCTTACCAGAGAGTTGCTGTTGATCCATTTGTAGCTTCGGGGGTCTCCGACGTATTCAAAATGGTAATAAATCTAACGAATGCGTTTCCAGTTAGCTCCTTGGATACGATAGTACTAGCAATAAATTAAAATAAAAGGAACATAAACAAGCGTACGCCAGCTCCTCCTTTTCTCTTTGCTTCATCACCGTGTGGTAGGCGACGGATGGTGCCAAAGTTGTCATCAGCAAACAAAAGGGTGACGTCGTCCGGCACTTGGAGCTTTCCGCTTTCATACTGCTGCTGCACCTCTTTATAAAGTGCCAGGAGTTCTGCTCGTGTTTAGTTGCTATGTGCTTTGATCCACAGAAACAGGCCCTGGCAGGAAGAGACGGAAGTGCTCACGAGGAACGGCTTGTTCTTCACCGTAAATATCCTTGAGAAGAGTGCGCTGGGTGCGTATCACATCTTGCACCACGGCAGCCGGGTCATCGGTCTCCATCGCCTTGTCGTATTCGCCCCGCATGCCGAGAGTGAAGCAGGACTCGAAGTTCTTAGCGCGTTCTGCCCCATGACGGAAGAAATCTGTGATTTTGCTCTTGTTGGTTACCCAGTTCCAGCTGCCTGCTGGGTTCTCGGCAAACCACTCGTTGGACAACCGCTGCATCGGCTCGTGGTGGGAGGTGGACACGACGATTCCATACTCGTCCGCCGCCGACTGGTTCAGAGGGTCGTCGACGAAGAACGACGCGCCTGGATTGGGGTAGCCGGGCCACATGGCCGGCCACAAAAAGTTGGCTTTCAGCCGCAAGAGCAGTTCAAATACTTTGGTGTAAAACTCCACATTGTAGCCGCCAAACTTCTCACGGGCCCACCCGGTAAGGCTCGGGGCTTCATCGTTGATAAAAATGCCACGGTACCTGATGCTCGGCTCCCGGCTCTTCGTCGTCACGAGGCGCGCGTAAATCTCAGCGTGTCGTCTTGGAGGAACATCTGACCACCAGTACCATCTAATCCGTAAGCGAGAGCATTTGCTTTTTGTTCTATTTTGTTTTTTTTTTGTCTTTTGGGGGGAGGGGGAGGGGGAAGGGGGAGACAACCCTGAACGGAGTTGCTGGCAGAAACGGAAGAGTTCCGTAACCACTTACGGAGAGACGCCGATTTGCTCTGAAATGGTATATGCGCCGAATATGGCTCCTCTCTTATCACTCCCAGCAATAACAAGGGCTCGTTCACAGAAGGCTAGAGGCTGGTCGACAACGGCTGTAGTGAAGCATTCGCGCTTCTCTTGAATATCCTGGATGCTATTCAACTTTCCCTCGGCTGCGAGATCCTGGAGCAGTTTGCTTTCGCCAATTGTGCCAATTATAATGGCGACGCCACATTGACTTTCCTGTCCCGCACCGCCGCCTTGGCGGTCCCATGGGCGGATGGGTTTTGCAGCCCTTCTCGTCACTCGAGCTATGTCTTGAGCTAGGTTACGCGCAGCAATATACACGCCCGGGAAGTCATGTTCATCAACAACAATGGTGGCCTCTCCAAGCGCGGGAAGACCATCTTCACATGTGAAAGTCACGATTTCTTGTAGCACAGGCATTACAGCGGCAGGTAGGGAAGCTTTCTTCGGTAGACTGCCAGGGCCACAATGCGTACAAAGCACGGCAGCAAAAGCCGGCTGGGTATATACGTCGCAAACCGGCTTGGGACTGATAAGTTGAGAGATGTTGGCTTTCTAGGAGGCTGGTCACATCGGCTCATGTGCTTTCGGCTCTTGCTGTCCCGTAGATGCGAAGCACTGCTTGATAATTTTCCGTCTTGGACTGGTGACTTTTTCAAGGCCCGAGAAAGCATATGCACGCAGAGGTAGTGTGAGCTGAATGAGAGCGAGCCGTAACCAAATCCCACCGTGGAAGACAGTGTCGCTTTTGAGTGGGGATAGTTGTCGTCAGCCAGCCATAGAGACAAAACCATGGAGTTGCAGTCCCCGTAATACCCCAACGCCCACCCCATGATCCTCCCATTTTTCCACTTTCGTGTACAGTCTCCACCCTTCTCAACTGATAGCTTCCCTGCCTCTTATTTACTCGGCTATGGTGCTCATCCAGAAAAGGTGCGATTCTCCGATATGACCCGTTAGAAGGCGAGGATGCTGCAGAGTGTTATGTTAGCAAAAAATACCCTGGTTTTGGTTCCGTCGGCTGGCCTAGAAGACTGCTCAGATTTACGCGAGCTACGCAGTCGAAGCGTCGTCAACAGTTATCGTTTTACCCCGGATGCGGATGACCCCAGACTCCGTTTTCCGGGGTGAACCTCACAATCTATTCATAAGAAGACCTTGTTTCCACGTTTATTCCTGACCGTGTTGCCTTCTTCATCTCTTCTTTTGTTTTTGACAGGATTCCGTTTCCCGTCCCATCTTGTGTATGGCCAGTGTTCGCATCGGCCTCTCTTGAAAAAACCAGCACTTCAAAGCATACCTTCCTAGCATTGGTGTCAGTCTCGCTCACAATGTCTAGCCAGGGCAAAGTTGTAGAGGGGGCTGTGGAAGCGGTGCAGGACGAAGGCGCACCGGAGAAGAACCACACGAATTACGAATTGGTCGACAAAGAGGTTGCCCAGTATACTAGCGAAGCCATCGTCGAAATCGACGATGCGACAAACAGCAGACTAAAGCGCATGATCGACAAGCGCGTGCTTATTGTGATGGTGATTACGTACTTCATGCAAGCCCTGGACAAAGGCACAATGTCCTTTGCTTCCATCATGGGCATCATTGATGACGCGCACCTCGTCGGCTCACAGGTGAGCTTGTCGGCCCCCCGCTCGTGCCCGTCTCCGATTACCTGGCACAAAGCCTAATTTCTCCTGCAACCAGTACTCGTGGATGACAACGGTCATCTACATCGTCATCATCGTCTTTGAATACCCGCAGAACTACATCATTCAGCACGTTCCCACGGCCAAGTGGCTCTCGCTGAACATCATCTGCTGGGGTGTTGTGTTGACCTTGCACGCAGTCGGTAAATCATTCGTCCCCCTAATCACCCTGCGCGCCCTGCTGGGCATGTTCGAGACGGTCTGCCAACCGACTTTTGTGCTGCTGTCGGGCATGTGGTACAAGCGCGAGGAGCAGGCGGGTACCGTCATCTTCTGGTACATGATGAACGGGTTCCAGCAGATGCTGGGCAGCCTTCTCGCGTTCGCCTTCTCCTTTGTCCCCGCGACGGGCCCCATCGTGTCGTGGCAGGCGCTGTTCATGACGTACGGCATTATCACCGTCTTCTGGGGTTTCTTCGTCATGTGGTGGATGCCTGATTCGCCCATGAAGGCGCACTGCTTTTCGGAAGAAGACAAGAAGCTCATGATGGAGCGCGTGCGGAAGAACCGAACTGGTGTCCAAAACCGTAAGTTCCGCAAGGAGCAGCTGTGGGACGCCGTTTGTGACCCTCAAGGTATGTGCAACGGAACACTGGCGAGTACGAACATGTCGCGCGCTGGACCACGCTGACAACTCTTCCCGACGCTGCAGTCTGGGCCTTTGCTCTCATCCAGCTCTTCACTACCCTGCCGTCCGGCGGCTTGGGTGCATTCGCCAACATCATCATTAAGTCCTTTGGGTTCACGACGTGGCAGACCCAGCTTCTGCAGATGGTCTCTGGCGCCATCCAGATCATCACTATGCTGTCGGCCGTCTACGTCGACCGCCGGTTCCACCAGACCATTCTCGCCATGATTGCATCCGTCCTGCCCACCATAGCCGGCACGGTGGTCCTGCTCGTGGTTCCCTTTGAGTATAGCAAGAGGGTCGGCCTGCTGTTTGCGTACTACATTATGATCTCCTTCTGGGCGTGCGCCGGCCTGGCGCTGTCGCTCGTCACGCGCAACGTCGCGGGCCAGACCAAGAAGAGCGTGGTCATCGCCAGCAACTTTGCCTTCTGGGCCACCGGCAATGCTATCGGCCCGCAGGTGTTCCGCAGCAAGGACGCCCCGCGCTACTTCCTGGCGCTCGCCATCATCCTCGGCTGCTTTGTCCTGCTCGCCGTGACGCTGCTCTTCCTGCGCACCTGGTACATCTGGCAGAACAAGCAGCGGGATGCCAAGATCGCGCGCGGCGAGGCTGTCGCAGACACCTCGTACACGCATTCCTTTGAAGACATCACAGACCGGGTAGGTGCAACTCTTGTATTTCTTTGTTCACATCTCTGCTCTTGCTTCTATTTGGTCCGGGTTTTCTAACAAGTTATGCGCAGGAAAATGTGGACTTTCGCTACATTTATTAAATCCAACTCCAGAGAGACAAATCCTCCACCTAGATGCCTCTGATGAACCAAGGAACACTACTGTGTGTTTCTCCTGACCATTGAAGTTTTCGGAAGGGTTTGTTCGGTCTGCAACGCATGCAGCCTGTTTTGTTTCTAAGTAATCCATTTTATTCAGAAATAGTCTGATAAACAATATAAGATACAATTTCATCGACGGCGGCTGGATAGTTGAGAATCTGCACCGATATTGATGCTAAATGAAGGGATCGAAGACGATAGTAAGCAGTAAGAGATCTGTGATGAACTCTAATGCAGTCATCGTTGGTTAGGTCTGAAAAGCGTAGTCTTATGTATGTAATTGTTGACGGCGAAGCTTACCCTCCCCCTTCCAAAAAAGGAGAGAATATAAAAGCCACAACCTGGTATCACAAACAAAATAGACTTCTTCCGTGCTCCCCAGCTAAGCTTTTCAGACTAAGCCACATCGTAGTAAATATACATGATCTTGCTTCTCTTGGAAGAACATCGGTATCACGTGTGGTCCAGCAGGATGAATTAGTGCGTGGGCTTTGACCCTCGGAGAAGCACCATAACCTACCCAGCCTCCCAATATCAAAAGCGATTCTTGGCAAAACGTGCGTGGAGTACAGACCACGTTCTTTTGTCAAAGACGCCTCACATCCCCTCCCCCCCCCCCCCCCCCCCCCCGCTCCCTTGTCGAACGAGGTGTTGAGTAAAGTACTTTTACAAGTCTACGAGGGGATGGATCCTTTTAGGGATTAATTATTTTTGTACTGGTACAGTGGTCTTGCAGTTCAACTCGACATAAGATACCCCGAATTATGCTTAAAAGAGCCACTTACGAGTAAACCAGGGGGGGAAATTGTTTTCCGCACTCTTGCTCTACGCTTAGCTCCTCAACTCCGCGACGCCTTTTTGCGTTTGAGTGCAGTTGCTCCACACGAGAGGCTAGTTCGGAAGAATAGAAAAGCAGACTCACCAGAAATGTGCAGAAACAGGTCATTGTCGGCGGACGTAGCCCATTATGGCCAGAGATATCCGGGTAGGGGTACTACCCAAAGGCACTTTCAAAAGGCTGCATGATGTGGGGGGCGGATTTGACCATGTGGGAAAGCAAGTCAGTCAAATAGACCCGAAGCCAAGATGCCAAAAAGAAAGAGGTGAGGGCCCAGATGCGGCAACGCTTGACGCATGCTTTTTAACGGACCTTGCCCCCGTTGTGCAACCTGTCAATTGGGAGTGAACAATACTGGCTAAGGGCTGACATCACCAGCCTGGCTGAATATTGTCGCTTTCTCAGATCTAAACCAAGGAAATGTGCTCTCATGGTCATGGACCAGCCCTGGAGTATCCCATCCGGGCACAGGCTCCGGCGGGCAAGAGAGTGGGTAGCTTGTACAAGAAGCGAATGGGAAACTTTTTCGCTGAAGGTCAATGGGAAAAAGTGAACATCCTCGCGTGAGTGCGACCGTTCTTTCGTGGTGATTGGAAATTATGTATCGTTGTTTGCTAATCGGCAGCTCAGGCTGCTGAACCATGAGGTTCTAGAAGGCCCACCGCATGTCTCCCTCTCCGTCTGGAGTGCTCCTGGAACCTCCCGCCCGACCTTCTCGGAAGCAACCAGCGAATCGAATGTATACCGTGACGCTGCTGTGGGGGACAGCTTTGGCCCATCGTGGACTACGCATTGGTTTTGTGTCCGTATCACGCTGCCTAAGGAGCTCCAGGCGCGCTATGAGAACCAACCAATAGAGCTTCACTGGGACTGCGGGAACGAGGCCATGGTATGGACGGCAGATGGCGTACCGCTGCAGGGCCTCACTGGCCGTGGCGAGCGTGTCGAATGGGTCATACCGGCACACTTTCGGGACGGCCAAGAACACACTGTGTATGTGGAGATGGCCTGCAACGGTATGTTTGGAAACGGACCCGGCCGGCCCATTTTCAGAAACAATGCTGGCGGGGATTCCATCCAGCCTCCCGACAACAACAAATATTTCACCCTGTCCAAGGTTCAGCTAGTTGTCCCCAATATCACGGCTCGCATGCTGTACTGGGATTTCCAGATCATCCACGACGCCGCCATGGAGCTCCCGGAGGATACGTGGGAGCAGCAAGAAGCTCTCACCATAGCCAGTCGCATTATTGACACTTTCAACCAGAATGACCTGGACTCTCTCGCGCACTGCAGGAAGATCGCCGAGGAATATCTCGGCCCCAATATCAACTCGCCCAAAGTCTATACCGACTTCAAGGACAAGAAGCCAACGATATACGCCATTGGTCACTGCCATATCGACACTTGTTGGCTGTGGCCGTGGGCTGAAACAAAGCGCAAGGTGGCGCGATCTTGGTCGAATCAGTGTGATCTGATGGACCGGTATCCCGAACTTAAGTTTGCTTGCTCGCAGGCTCAACAGGTAACCCCCGTCTTCTCCGCGACTGTTTAACCTTTGTTGTATTGGATAATTGGGAAGCTCACAAATAATGTTATGCTTGAAATAAATAGTTCGAGTGGTTAAGGGAAGGCTATCCCAGCGCATGGGAAAGGGTCAAGGCCAAAGTACAGTCTGGCCAGTTCATTCCTATCGGCGGCTGCTGGGTGGAGCATGATACGAACCTACCAGGAGGCGAGTCGCTCGTTCGCCAGTTTCTCTATGGTCAGCGGTTTTTTGAAAGTAACTTCGGCGCTCGTTCGACGACCTGCTGGCTTCCAGACTCGTTTGGTTATTCGGCCCAGCTCCCCCAACTTTGTCGACTTGCTGGCATGAGTCGTTTTCTGACACAAAAGCCTTGCTTTAACAGCATAAATGATATGCCCCACACGACATTCAACTGGTAATTTACACTATTCTTTGTGGCTTCTCATATTGCCATCTTCACAGCGTTGACAAGAGGGACTGGGTTGATTCCCCGTGTGCTATAGGGTTGCTTTGGATGGTAGCCAGGTTGTCTGTCATATGCCTCCGGTGAAAACATATAGCGCAGAAGGAACTTTTGCCGAAGTGCAACGCAGTATCACGAACCACAAGTCCCTAGATCGAGAAAACTCGTCTCTTATGGCCGTACGCTTCTCTCTCTGGATGTGATACTTCCGATGTTTCTCCCTGCCCTGCTGACAACAACCTTCTCCCTCCTTCTCTAGTTCGGGAAAGGAGACGGTGGTGGTGGTCCGACATGGCAGCACCTGGAACGGCTGCGTCGGCTTAGAGGAATGTCTGACACGATCGGCCGCATTCCGCGGGTTCATTGTGGACCTACGGTGGATGAATTCTTCGACAGACTCGAGGCGAAGGCGAGAGACGGAGGTCTAGCTACGTGGCACGGCGAGCTCTACTTTGAGCTTCACCGAGGCGTCTACACGACGCAGGCCAATACGAAGCGCAACAACCGACGCGCTGAGTTCCTGCTACATGACCTTGAGTTTTTAGCCACGATGGTCTCCATTCAAGATTCATCGTACCAGTACCCAAAAAAGGAGCTCGACGCCATGTGGAAGGACGTCCTTCTCTGCCAGTTTCACGATTGCCTGCCCGGCAGCGCGATCAAAATGTGCTATGATGACTCGGATGCGGTATGGGTGCTGGACTCTTACTTCATTGTTTTCATTCATGGTCCTTCTTTTTTTGTCCTCCCTGGTTACATAGGCTCATGTTTCTGGCCTCTTCTCGTATAGGTCTATGCGAAGTTCTTCGAAACCGGAGGGATACTTTCGCAACAGGTCCTAGAGCGTCTCGGTCTCAACGATAAGCAGCTGACTCCCTCCAGCGGAGAGGCCTATGTGCTAAACACGCTCCCTTGGCAGCGGGATGAGATTGTGGACGACCTTGAACATAGCAGCGTGGGAGTCGCACGAGGTACTGGAGCATTGTTGACCGTGGAGCCGCTCCCACAAGATAAGGCCGTTGCCGTAAAGGAAACCGCTGCGGGCGTCTTTCACCTTGAGAACAAGCATCTGTCAGTCACCGTAGAGAAGGGCACAATCACCTCGCTGGTCGACAGGAGAATTGGGCGGGAAGTCCTGGCAGGCCGAGCCAACCAGTTCACCATCTTCGACGACAAGCCCCTCTACTGGCAGGCGTGGGACGTGGAGGTATACCACCTCGAGACACGAAAAGAGCTGACAGACCGCGCCTCGGCGACCGAGATTCTCGAGGATCTCCCGCACCGCGTCAGCGTGGTGACCACGACGCCCATCAGCAGCGTGAGCTCCATCCGTTCTGTCGTCTCCCTGTCAGCCGTTGTAGGCGGCGACGACCAGGCTTCTATCGTGGAATGCTACGCAGATATCGACTGGCACGAGACCATGCGCTTCTTGAAGGTGGAGTTTCCTGTTCGTGTACACAGCCACGAAGCTGCTTATGAGACACAGTACGGTGTCGTAAAGCGGCCTACGCATTACAACACATCGTAAGTTTCTTCACCTGGCTTTTATCTCAGATCTTGTCTGAAAATCTTTCTCCTGGAGAGCAAAAGTGGCTATTGTGCTGACAAACTCTACAGATGGGATATGGCCAAATTCGAAGTGTGCAGCCACAAGTTTGCCGACTTGTCTGAACACAATTACGGCGTGTCTATTCTCAATGACAGCAAATATGGATTCTCCACGGCTGGAAATGTCATGCGCCTGTCGCTCCTCCGTGCCCCCAAGGCACCTGACGACACCGCCGACATGGGAAGCCATCGCATACGGTGGGCAATTCTGCCACACTCCGGACCCCTTGGCGTCCGAACCGTGCGCGCGGCCTTCAACTTCAATAACCCTCTGCAGCCTCTGTCAACATTGCATACAAAGAACCTAGGCGCCTCTGCTCTTCTGCAAACGCTTCCG
This sequence comes from Hawksworthiomyces lignivorus, assembly GCA_002917075.1. NCBI lineage: Eukaryota > Fungi > Ascomycota > Sordariomycetes > Ophiostomatales > Ophiostomataceae > Hawksworthiomyces > Hawksworthiomyces lignivorus. The sequence goes on along the minus strand of NTMA01000001.1, from coordinate 601,021 downwards.
CTGTCTATCCAAGGTGATCAGAATCTCATCTTGGACGCTGTGAAGCGCGGCGAAGACGATTTCGATGTGAGCCAAGGAGACCTTCCGGCGCGGCCAGAGCGCAGCGTCATAATCCGCATCTATGAGGCCCTAGGCGGCTGGGGGCACGGCGCCGTGAACTTCACGTTCCCCGTCAAAGAGATATTCAGAACAAATCTTCTCGAAGACAACGAAGAGCAGATTCCGTTGCAGGGCAGCTCATTCAACGTCGAGCTAGGCCCATTTCAAGTTTCCACGTACCGGCTTGTCCTTGTTTAGCTTTATTTACAGTACATGGTAGACAGAGGATATAAGCAGAACAATGAATAGATGGCATTGGCGTGTTTAACTGCGCGTTTAAATCCTAACTCCTCAAGACAAGAATGCCAAGTGAAACCCATGTCCTCCCTTTCCTACAGCCGGTGCCCTACTTTGTCCCGTCTGTTCTATTTGTCCGTTGTAAGCTGCAGCCCATGGTAATCAGTCCAAAGACGTCGAAACCGAAGGGTTCGCAGAAGAAAATTCGATTCTAGGTTGAGTTCGATTATTTGTATTAGTAGGATCGGGATAATTATGTAAGTGGTAAGCTGCATGTTGTATTCAGACCTCCTAACGATAGCGATAATAGAATATTCTTATCAGCGGCAGATAAGAGGTCTTAATGCAACCCCTGCAAGAGTCCTTTTTGAGAGCATTAAACCAAAGCTGGGTTCATCGCAATGATTAGAATACGAATCCGAACGACTCGTACATATGACTAGAGTAAGACGCCTTACCTTAACCATGCACGTACTCTGCTTTTGCTCGAGGAAATTAACAAGTCCCCTACCTCCGGTATTTTATTTATTTATCTGGTGTGACAGAGCCCACGGGGACGGTGTTATGATTCCGGCGCAGACAGATTCATCGTTTCAGATCCACAGTACACACTTTCGACACATCTGTTCACCATGCCGTCCGCTCTACGCCAAGCGTTCGCAATACCGTCTCCGACTCTCACGGA